>CAKJVC010000229.1:0-417715 GCA_918026815.1 Chalara sp. BL73
TGTATACTTCAATGCTTTCAAAGGCGAGCCCATGGCCGAGTTACGGATGCTGGGAGTTCTCTTCCCAGGAGGGATCAGTCCAGAGTTCCGTGAAGCCCACTCGAAACATACACTAGCATATTGGCATGAGAGCACGCTTCAACACACCATCAAATGTGTTGATACAGACACCGGAGAGATCATTGGCATGGCATTAGGAGATGCATACCTGAAAGAGCGTAGCGAGGAAGAGCGCAAAACCCAGGAATTACTTGGCTAGAAGGCGAAGAAAAGGAACGCGCGGAGAAGATCCTTAATCCGCTTTGGGACGTGAGAGAAAAGTTATTCGGTGGACGGCGCTATATCTGTATGCTGCCATGATGATAACCCCTGGAGAATTTTTCTGCTAACTTCTTGTTCAGATGTTCATGTCGCTGCAGTTGAGCCGAAACATCAAGGACGTAAAGCAGGTGCGCTGATTGTCCAGTGGGGTATTGACCTCGGTGAGAGCGGAGAGCTACCGGTTTATTTCGAGTCGTCTCCATCGACGGTTCGGCTGTATGAGAAGATGGGTTTCGAGAGACTCAAGGAGAGTGTCGTGCACAAAGCCGAAGTATTGGGAATTAAGGAAGACATTGAAGTGCCTTTGATGGTCAAGATGCCTTCGTGTGCTCGAGGCATGACCTTTGAAGAATGGAGAGAGAAAGGATATCCTGCTTGGCAGAAGTAAAGTATGTAATATTTTTAGATGCCTCGTTTGGGAGTATACAAAGCCTATAATTCGAGCAGATGCCTGATGAACTCCTCGAACTTCGGGGTTTCCTGAGATTGCCTCTATATCAATGTATGCCGGTTTCGACCCTAGAGATTGACAGACGGCACTTCAGCTCCACTTATACTCCTAGGTGAGTCTCCCCCGCAGCGAAATAAGAGATGAAGCGTGTCATAATTTGTTAGATAAGAGGCCTACTTCATGGTTGCGCTTCATGACCTCAATGTGGCATGTCTCCTCGAGGATTGGCCTTTACAACTTGAATGTCTTCCAATACTAATTGCCTTCCAATATCTGGCTGTATTTTCTTGCCCTTTCTTATATTGCGTACTCCAAAGCACTTGTAGTGCCCCATTTACAAGGGCTTGTATTTCGGCGGTCGGCCCCAACAGCCGGCGCTCTCCTCTGGTGAACCGACTTGCATTCCTTCAAGATCGCACCTTGTTCTAGGACTGGTCATCGTGAGGTGAATCAGCAGTCCATAAATATCCTACACACAAGGTTTGAGTTCCCTACAGCCTGACCCAATCCATCCTCATATATATTGAGATTCTAACCAGGATCTTAAAGATGAATTTTAGCGGCGGGTCTTTCCACTCGACGCAAAATAGGTTGATAGCTGCGATCTATTGTGGATATTGCTAAGATTACTAATGGTAATGAACCTGAACTTTTGAATTCGAATATTAAGACGGAGGTGCCCATAGCAATGGATAGGCGATGGCGAGCATGGGCTGGTCAGAGCCGCTAGACAAGCGTAGTGTCTTGAATATGCAACAAGTATATATGGCATGCAGGAGAAGCACCCTCTTTTCCTTGCGAAAGCGACGTAAACAATGCTAATATGAACTATGAAAGAGATATATTAGATATTGAAAAAAAATCAGCTGGTAGGCTGTATGTTGGCTTAGAGTATCATCAGGGCACAGACGTGCTTAACATGCCTGGACAAGATGGGCAAAATCGCACCCCGACTCACTTGAAGTATGAAGAAGAGTAACACGTTGAAATAACCTTCACCCTGTCGTACTGATCTTGAGGATGTTCTTCGATTCTTTCGCGTTTTGGGAATACAGAAAGCATCGAGATACTTCATAACTCAAAATAACTATACTATTCTCCTAGTCAAGTCGTCACCTCGTATTTCTTGAATTCTCTCGTTTTCAATCCACGTTCAAACATGATGTCAAGCTCCTCATAGGTTCTGTTCTTGGTTTCGGGAATTCTGAACCATGCCCATACAAAACATATAGCAGATAGACCGCCTATCCCGGGTAATTAGCAAGATCCACAGTGGTTGCAATTCAAGTGACTAACCAAAAAGAAGCCCAATTTCCCTCATATCTGCTTGATCCGGATTGATCATGTAAGGGATGGCTACCGTCATAACAATAGCGAAGAGAGCCTGAACAGCAGTTGCAAGGGCTATAGTCTTGGATCTGACCTTGGTTGCGGAACACTCGCAAAGGATAACAAAGCATACTGGGCCGATGGAGACATCATAGATGCCATTCCATATCACCTAATTTAATACATGTTAGCTGCCTCGCCATTATCGACTGGAATTGGATCACAGCCTACCATTAGTGTTGACTGAGCCCAAATTACACCTGAACGACTTTCATAGTTTGGAACACAATCCAAAATTGCTATCAGAAACATCATGATTGAAAGTGTTGCCAAACCGATGTTATAAATTCGTCTTCGGCCGTACTTCGAGATTACTACAAAAGATAGTACAGTTCCTAAAAATCCAACGGCAAGGTAGCCTACTCCCATCTGGAAAGCCTTGTTACCAGGAAGCCCAGCAACTATATTTCCTTAGCGGATAGCGGATAAAAGGGGGAAGGCTGACTTACTCTGGAAGAAGTATGTTGCATATCCCACAAGATAGATTCCGCTGAAAACCTGAATGGTGTACACTCCTACAGAAATCTCCGTTCGACGAAGGTTGACCTTCTTAAAGCAGTCTAAATAAGTGGTTCCGGTCTCCATCTCGACTTCAAGACGATCAGTCTCAATGATGATGGCTAAAGTTGGTTTCACATCCACTCTCGAAGATGCCAATCTCCTCAGTGCTTTCTCGGCATCGTCAAATCTTCCTTTCCGGACCAGCCACCATGGTGATTCCGGGGCGAAGGGTACGGCAATGAGGATGATCAGAGGCCAGAGCCATTGGATTGCGAATGGAGCGCTATAAGCCCAATGATTGTCGAGCTGAGACGTACCAGCGATTACGCCGTTTGCCAGTAGCTGACCCATCACGAAGCAAAGATTGATGTACGCAGTCAGAACACCACGGAGGGCGATGGGACAGACTTCAGACGCATAGGCGGGGGCGATCGTTGCATAGGTTCCAAGGATGAGCCCTCCAAGCAGCTCACCAACAAGAAGGACCTTTAGCGACCGAGCGAAAAACTGTATGAAGATACATCCTGCTGTCATGATTACACAAGCAGCAAAGGTCTATCACTATCAGTCAGCAGAGAAGTTCCCTCTCACTGCGTACCAAGTACCTTTTTACGACCCCACCATTCCATCGGGTAAGATGCCCCCAATGCTCCTAACACCTGACCAATGGGGTTTCCCATCCCCAGGCCGATCTGCCATGGAGCACTGATGATATAGTCGCCTTCAAACAAATACCCGAAATCTTTCTGGAACGCTGGTGTGGCATATAAACTTCCCAAAAGCTGTGGATCGAAAGCCGTCATGATGATTCCCATGGAGAAGAATATAGACCATCCTACACAACTTGGATACAGCTTCACTGCTTCCCAAAATGTCATTCGGTGCTCGATTTCTGTGGCCAAGCGAGCCTGGCTCCCCAGCTCTTCCTTCAGGGGGACCTCCAACCCCGCTTGCTCAACGACCACCTCATGTTTGTGTTCCATTGTGTTATGTCTCACACCGAACCTTTTCTTCTTGAAGTTGATGAGGATGAGTCGCCTCGCTCTCCTGTATGGGATGTTGGTAGAAATGCTTGCTTCAAATGATAAAGAATGTCAACTTCAAGAAGACGTCGGCAAACAGGGGCCGGCAAACACCAATGTTCGCCGGTAGGCATTCTCAAGATCAGGAGTCCATGACCCCAAAGTGACGTTACAACGCTTTGCCAGGCGATCCCAAGGGTGTAAATGAGGGGCAAGATAGCGGGATACTGCTGGTCTGGGGCGAACCTTATCTAGCGGTAAGCTTCCCCAAGCTTTAGCAAGCTTTCCTAGTAGTCCAAGTACACGAGACCTGTTACCTCATTGGCCCATCGAGCTATACACTGACAATTTGTACGGTGATGATAGGAGTTTGCCGTGTAATGTTCTAGATAAGAGCTCCCAAAGCTCAAAAGTGGGAGAAGAACAGGGTTGCCTCGGCTATAATACATTACGCTTTCATTCCAGCGTGAAGAAATGCACGTGATGCAATTGAAGATATACAGAAATGTTATATTCGTGTAGGAAATCCGCCATAGAATCACTTGGGGTGATACAAATTTACCAATGCCTATGGTGTAAGGCTAAATGTATTCGCGAAATACTCAAAGTCTTCGAAGTCTTGAAAGAACGCATCATTATGTGCTGGAACATCGTCTCTAATATGTCGACAATGCTCCGCATATCATCCATAATATCTCAAACTCTGTTCCATCTGCGTACAATTCTTTTGTCGCGGGCGCGGTGTGATGAGGTAGGATTTGTCTACGCGCGCTCAATCGTCAACTCTGCAATTCGGCACAAGGTCGAGCCCGCATTAGACGTTACAACTGGTGGCGAATAAAGCATTCTCACATTGCTGCCGCTACTATTTGGGCTTCAAAAATAATCAACATTCATGTCAAAATACGCATGGCTTAGACTTACCGCAGGCACCACTCCGTGCGTGTAGTGTTAGCTTGGATGATGATGTCTCGCCAACCGATAGGGCCGAAATCCCATTTGGCACCCTTTTGCAGCTCGAGGACGAGTAAAGCGAAGGTGTATTGTCGGATAGGCGCTAAGGAGATTCTCTAATTAGCAAAAATAAGAGACTGGATTATGAGTTGAAGTAACTTGCGGTAATTGGCAAGATCATGGCTCAGTGCTTTTGAGTAAGGTCCCATCCCAGCTCTCACAGCTTCTTCACCAGGTGAACTGTACCATACATCAGACCACCGTAGCTTCCCATCGTCCAAGCCGAAAATACTGGTAAGGCGATCACCTGGCCATACTATTTAACATATCAGATAAACGATCCACATGATGCGCCAGAGTGGCTGTATCCTTGGACCCACCTTTCTGATTTCCTTGAAGATTTTTTGCAGGACTGCAACAATCAGCATCATTAGTCGAAACAATAACAAGCTTAGCTTACTCGCAACAATAAAAAGGCTTGTGATACCATTCACCGGTGGTACCTAGGTTTGTAACCACATTTTGAAGAACTGAGACAGGTGCATTCTTGTTTTGAAGGCCAGGCCAGATCGCTTGGACGTCGCCAGGGATGCGTGGTGCGGTCGAGGCGACGGGTACAAGGAGCGTGCTTTGGAACTGATGTTGTGAGAAATGTTACAAGAGCGAGAAGAGGACTCACTAGCGTGATAGGTGCATCTGGGATGAAGAAGGCGCCGAAAAAGGCGGTACCTTGTGTGGCCTGTAAAAAGAGGATGAAAGTTGATCCGAAAGTCAAGAGAATTTGAAAAGACTTCATTGTATCTGTGTCGCATTGCGTTACGTTACGTTACTTTTGTTGTTGCTGACGGATGGGAAAGCGGGACCACCAAATCGAAGATGCAGGAAAGACGGGAGGAGGAGTTTGAGGGAATCTTTAAAAAATAACTTAATTTTAGAAGCGAATCACAATTGAAAACCTGCTATTCACTTTTGTGACTCCGCAAGACAACAGTCTGGTTTTTTTTCTGAGTCTTGGGGCAGAAATGAATGGACAATTCCTTGATGAGGGCTCAAAAGTGCATGCTTGAAGAATTAGTGTTGAAAGGGCCTTGAACGAACCGAGTAAGGGCACAGTGATTCACTGCTCTATTCAGTTTGTTATTTGCAACGGGAATTTGGATATCTCAAGAGTTAAAGGTTAACCTATTAACCCAGGGCAACACAAACCCGTAAGCAATACTTGACTATACCGACCCTAACAACATTTAAATTTACCCTAACTAGGCTGTACCATCGTAATTTATCATTGCCATGGGGTCCCAAAGTGAGATGTCTTGCCCGTCGAAATGAATATCTGGGAATATCTGGAGAGCACGGGTGTCGGGATCTGTATCAGGAATACCGGATCCATACCTCGACTTTGCGACAGAAATAATATCATTGGCATGGTCTGAGAGCAACGTATCTTTTCGTCTAATGCCATTAGATGCTAGTTGACGTCTTTGGAGTAGACTTTGCAAGCCAATTCGTGCATGGCGAGCCAGACCCCAAGCATGAGATAGCTCAGTTAAAGCTGAGTCTAAGGTAGACAGGGTTGCTGTCATAGGGTCATTGCTCTGTTCAAGATTCATTGCTAGTACAGCATCGACAGCCATAATAGAACCATGAACAAATATTAAAGGGGCATTCTTAAGGCTGTATTGTGCTTTAAATCGATGAAGGATGGAAACGATGACGTCAATGGATGCATCACACGTAGCTGCGCATTCTTTGGCGGATGTAGACTCCTCATTGACGTCCAGGTATGGGCGATTAAGAAGTAGCCGAACCATGTGGTAAAACATGCTGAGATGTTGTTAATAGGGATAGCTGGCATGAAACATGTACTTACTGAAGAGCAGCAATGTTTTGTTTGACAACGTCAGAGCGTGATCCCCATCTGTCCCAACGTTGGTCGCCTGCCAGGGAGTCATGCCAATTCCAGAGCGCACCGTTAAGCCGATTCAAGGACGCAGGAATCGGATTGCTAGATACTAGTAACAGTGCTTCTCTTGACGGAGACAAGAAAGTCAGAATATCATCTATGACCGCTCCAAGCTCCACTTGTTTGTTGAGTACTTCGTCCATATCAATATTCGAGCCGCTGAGTATTTTCTTGCTTCTGAATTACGTCAACGGAGGAAGATCTAGGCACGCAGAGCACACAAACCTTGATCGATCTAGAGCCAGGGCTCCAAAATCACTAACGCGCATAATGCTTGGTCGTATAAAGACTATACTGAACATCCTGGCCACAGTTTTAGCGACGGGACATCTCTAATCAGTTTCATCCATGGGGGACTTATCGGATATGTAGCAGTTTGTATGCATACGCCGCCACGACTCGATGTCGACTAGCGACGTACCATCTTTGATTTCTTCTAGATCCGGGAGCATCCGAATAGCCATGCCTTCGGGAGTTGTTAGCCGCATATGTTTTGAGAGCATCTTGGATGTGCTTACCGGAGTACATCCAACCTTTCGGTATATCACCTCTGCCATTTTCGTACAGTGCACAACACATCAAAGCTTGAGCTGTGGAGATATTTGGAACTAGTAGATCTGGGTTGTGGATACCTTGTTGAGCGGAATTATAGAATGAATCTGCCATGTTGCGAATGCGAGGTTCTAATGACATGAGAGCTCCAAGCGCACAGATCGAGTGCAGGAGAACCATGGTAAGGTTTGAATTCATGCTACCTATCAAATAATGCGACATGAATTCATCTTCATCTATGATAGGTATTGCTGGGTTTTGCCATTTGAAATAGAGAGGTAGACATTCCTGGATCAAGCTTTCCGGCATAACGCAGAGCGTCGCAAATGCCAACGAAAAATCTGATCTGGTAGATTGACTTATATGCTCTGCTCGATATGTTCGCATGATACTTGTCGAGTACACATCAATTGGCCTATAAATTTTATGAACTTCCTCTGAGCCTCCAATTGGTGATTTTTTCGGCGACTGCAAGCCCTCCGACAAATGCGCGGAATTGGTCTTTGACTTCAAGCCCATCAAGATGGGCCTGATCGTCTTGATCAAGGCATCACGATCACTGGCTGGAGACGCTTCCAGCTCCCAAAGAAAGTTCTCCAATTCTTGAATTCTCAATTCAAGAGATCTAACATATTCTCGGGAGACTGGAGCCCGCTTCGCATCGTCTCTTCGGTACTCGCAGTTCACACCAGCGGAGGAACATCTCCGGCATGGTGAGCTTCTTGAGCATTTAATCTACAAATGTCAGTCTAGATTGAACGATATTCTAGCCATCTCTCAAAGATACCTTGCGGATTTGACAACGTTTGCACCTATCGCCAGATTAGTTTTTCCTAGTAGCTAAAGAAGATATGAAACTGACGAGATTCTCTTCTCTTCAGGATGTGCCATCTTGCTTGATTTGATCTGATTTTCTTTTTGATCATATTCAGCTCATATAAACATTCAAAATGAGACTTTACCTCAAAGTTTGACACGATATTCTGTGCTGAATCGCGTCATGCTCCACGCCCCCCACTTTTAAGCAAGACGACTTACGGACAGCAACTCCGTCATTTTGGCGCGCCCTTCAACCCTGCGGGGTCATGTCTTTCTCGCCTTGCTACAGCAAATATAAAGTGCACTCATAGGCATTCACTCATAAGAACTTGGAAAGTGACGCTAGTCAACGTCCAAGGAGAGCAAAGTAAACATGGGTTTGAATATCCTCATCATTGGAGCTACAGGCGTGATTGGGAAATACATCACCCAGCAAATCGTCTTGGCAAAGTCAACTTTTGGGCGTATCGCAATCCTTACTTCCAAAAATACCCTAGATACTAAGACACACGAGATCGAGGCCCTGAAAAAAGAAGGCGTGGAGGTTTTCGTTGGCGATATCACTCTCGAAAAGGATGCGAAGAGTGCCTACAAAGACATTGATGTGGTTGTCTCGGCTGTAGGAAGAGGAGCAATCGCGACTCAGATTGACCTGCAAGTCTCATATCTAAAAGTGTTATATCTAATGCTAACTTATTTAGTATAAAATGGGCATCTGAGATCGGCATCAATTGGTTCTTCCCTTCAGAATATGGCACGGATATCAAGCACAATCCTGCTTCTGCCAATGAAAAACCACATCAGCAGAAGTTGAAAGTACGTGCGTTTGCCGAGACAATCAAGAATCTGCATTTCACCTACCTAGTCACGGGACCATACAGCGATATGTTTTTTGCGAAGTCACCATATCCAGTTATTGGTTCTTATGATGTGAAAGCTAAGAAAGCAACTCTGTTGGGCGATGGAAAGGGCCAGGTCGCTTTGACTGCTATGGCTGAGTATATAGCCCTCCCACATATAAAGACAAGGATGTAAGCTGATAGGAACAGCGTGGGCAAATTAGTCGTAGCATCACTCCAAAATGCGTCAGCTTCCAAAGACAGGATCTTGATTGTCAATTCCTTCACCTCTACACCAGATGAGATCATTGCCGAGTTTCAGAAGCAGACTGGCGCAAAATGGGACGTTTCTTACACGTCTTTGGAGAAACTAAAAGAAATTGAAAAGGAGGCGTGGGACAGCGGTGCGCCATATGCGACAGGCGCTACGTTGAGAAGGATATGGACTGAAGGGGGAACCCTCTATGACAAGCTCAGAGATAATGCGGTGATTGGTGATCCTCCATTGGAGACTTTGGAAGATCAAGTCAGGCAGGTCATTGAGAAACAATCAGCGTCGGAATTAAGGTAGGAGACATCGGATATTCGGGATCTTGAAGAATAGGCAGTATGAGCCAGTTCGGGGAATCTTATAAATGAAAAACTCAACCTAATTACACCTTTTAACACGACTTAATATGCATCTTACATGATTCGCAGGAGAGGTCTCATTCAATCATTGGCCTGGAGTGATCAACCTCGCCATTTTCGTCTTTTCAGAGTATATTTGGGATATAATAAACCTTTCTCAATGTTCCGGCAATGAAAAAGGGCCTCATCTTCGTGAGTTCGATTGGTCGCGATGTTATGATGACATAAATCGCAGTTTGGCGGGGTTGCTGTCCGTGTGTGGGGTCAAACTTCGAACGGGCACCATCTCCATGCGAGAGTCTGCCAATGACATTGATATTCTCTTTGTTAGTGATGGATTGCGTCTTCTTGCCCTTGAATCTCATATTTAAAAAAATTGTAGTTTCGTGGAATAGATATAAGTGTAATGTCTGCTTTATGATTTCGAGAATGTTTCAACGTTCTCAGTGCATTGATAATCTGAACCATCATTCAATTACACCTTTCGAAGTAGTCTGCCTCCTTGAAAATGCTGGCAAAACAAAATTTACTGGCAAGTTTGTTAACCTCCGCTCTTGTAACAATAAACATTCCTCTCGTACGCGCCAATTGGAAGTATAAGTCTCGACCAGATCTATCCCCGCCTACTTTGAATATTACAATTCCCGCAACAAAGGATGTCGAAAAGGGGTTCCTCTTTGTAGCACCATTCGCTGGATATCCAGAAGGCACGCACCACGGTCCTGCACAGGCTGCCCCGTATATTCTGACCGACACTGGTGACCTGGTGTGGTCAGGTTTCACCTATTTTTCGATATGGGCAACAAATTTCCAGGCCGCGCGGTACAAAGGCCAAGATATCTTGTTCTCTTTCGAAGGAAGCCATAATGCTGCATATGGTCATGGGCATGGTCACACAACCTTCTTAAACCAGAATTATGAGACTATCAAAGAACTCCGTGCGGGCAATCATCGCTTAACTGATAAGCATGAGTTTCACATCATCAATGAAGAGACTGCTCTGATCCAAATATATCACCCCGTGCCGTGGAACTTGACTGCATATGGCGCAAGCGAAGAACAGCAATGGATCGTTGATTCAAGGTTTCAAGGCAAGTTATTCTTCGATGGCCCGAGCTCTAGATACTAATGAATGTAGAACTCAACATTGAGACCGGTGAAGTTTTATATGAATGGAGCAGTCTTGATCATGTTGATCCGTCTGGTATGTTGAGAAGGTATTTCGCTAGGAGATGAGAGCTGACTATTTACAGAGGGCTACCTCAAATTAAATCCTGGACAAGCTGGTGCAGGCTATAACAGCTCGGACGCTTGGGACTATTTCCACATCAATTCAGTCGACAAAGATGCTGAGGGTTAGTCACAAATTACCTTTAAGCCAGAACAATATGCTTACGGTACAGGAAACTATCTTATCTCTGCTCGTGATGCAAATGCCGCATATAAGATTAATGGCACAACTGGCGAAATCATATGGCAACTGTCCGGGAAATCGACCAGCTTCAAATTGGGGCATGGCGTTGAATTTGCCTTCCAGCACCATGCCAGGTTTGTCTCTAAGTCCCAGGATGGCAAAAAGGAGGTCATCAGTCTTTACGACAACTCTGCCCATGGCACAGAGAATGGACATGGTCATGAAGTTCATTTCTATAAATATTCTCGTGGCAAGATCATAGAAGTTGACACAGAGAAATGGGAGGCAAGACTTATTCAGGTGTGTATCCCTAAATAGATCACATGGTGAGTGGTGGTCTTACGTTTATAGGCGTTTAACCCTCCTGATAATCTTCTTTCGAAATCTCAAGGATCGACACAGCTGCTTCCAAACGGCAATGCTCTTGTAAATTGGGGCAGCGAGGGTGCAGTCACTGAGTTTAAATCAGATGGCACTCCCATCTTCCACGCATATTTAGATTCTGGATACCTTGGCATCGGAGTTGAGAACTATCGTGGATTTCGCTACAACTGGACTGGAATTCCTAATGAGGCTCCTGCTATTGTTGCTTTAAAAGACGAAGAGACGGCAACCACAAGTATCTACGTTTCATGGAATGGAGACACTCGGACAAGACGCTGGCGCTTCTATAAGGTCAATGCTGAGGGTCACCGATCTTTCTTAGGAGAGAGAAAGCGTGATAGCTTTGAGACAGTGCTGAAACTTGATCAAGTCGAAGTCAACAAAGTTCAGGCCGAGGCGTTGGATGCGGAGGGTGTCTCTCTGGTCAGCACTTCTGCTGTTGAACTCGAGGCATTGATTCATGAATACAAAGCAACAGAGAGGAAGATTCTGAAGCAAGAGAAAGCTGGACTTATTCCTTGGCTCACCTTCAAGGGCCAGAAGATCTTCGGAACTGGTGAGCTGTGAGCTATGAGCGTGGGATCGCATGGTTGCTATGATGGAAGCCACTCATTTTGATACTGTTTGAAGGTTTATCGTATATTTGGGGAGGCAAACTCACCGCAGAAAGTTTTGAGTGTTTAATTGATCGTTGTATATGTCCATCATTGTCTTGAAATTTACCTGAAGTGGACTGTCTATGTAGCCGTAGCCTTGTTGTGGATTTCTTTTCATTTCGCTTGCGACCCACTTCAGCCTGGTTTCCCCTGGAGTGAAACTCAGGCAACACTGCGTCACATCAACCACTGCGTCGGTTTTTCAGAAGTGATGATTCTTCAATGTGATTCGCAACACTCATGGCGGTTTAGATGAGTTGCCGTGCTTGGGGGAATGGGAGCCTTGCAGAGCCAGACCCCCAACAATGGATGCAAAGGCTAGGCAGATTCAAATGTCTTGATTCGCTGAAAACAATGGATACTTCATCCACCCACCTTTCTCAAGATAATCGCCATAAAGAGGCGAGTTGCCTGACAACGCCCATGGACGTCATTAAAATCGGTGGGTAGAAAACAGATCGAAATTCAAAGCTATCTACATCAATGTCTAGCGGTGGTCGGGTATCGGGAATCCACATACAACCTCCAGCCCTCGGCCGCTATGGAGAAATGGAGGAGGCTTCTGGAGCTTGTGCGGATAGGAGCGTGGACGAAGAAGTGCAGGAGAAGATGAAAGACGAGCCCGTTACTTGGAGAAGCCTTCCTCATAGAAGACAATTGATCATTCTTACCCTAGCGAGGTTATCTGAACCGCTGGTACAAACTTCTTTGCAGGTCAATATACCCTTCCCAAACCCTTAGATGGAACACCAGTACTGATTTAGTAATGGCAGGCGTATATGTTTTACCAACTCAGATCCTTCGACGAAAGTCTGCCAGACTCTGCCATTGCTACTCAAGCTGGTCTCATGTCAAGTAGCTTCACTGGCGCACAATTTTTGACAGCTATGATGTGGGGGAGAGTATCGGATTCCGAGAAAGGAGGGCGAAAAATGGTGTTGATGATTGGACTCCTTGGTTCAAGTAGGTTTGGTATATAACTGTCAGCCATTCTATCGATGCTCATTGCTGTGTAGTGATCTCCTGCTTGGGATTTGGCTTCGCAAGGACATTCTGGCAAGCAATGATTTTTCGAACAATGGGTGGCGCTTTGAACGGAAATGTCGGCGTCATGCGAACGATGATATCAGAGATTGTACAAGAGAAAAAGTAAGTTTTAACCACACAAGTATAATTAGTCTACATGCCAACAATAGCAGATACCAATCTAGGGCTTTCTTGCTCTTTCCAATGTGTTTCAATGTTGGTGTGATCATAGGCCCAATCCTTGGAGGACTGCTGGCCGACCCGGCTGGCAGCTATCCAGCTCTCTTCGGAGATATCAAGTGGCTGAAGAAGTATCCTTATGCGGCACCAAACATTCTTAGTGGCTTCTTCCTGTTTTGTGCTGCGATGGGAGTTTTCTTTGGGCTAGCCGAAGTAGGAACCAACCGTGACCCCTTTTTGTTAAGCGAACGCTGACGTGACACTGACTCATGATGCTCTCCGCCATAAAGAGGATCTAGGAACCAAATGTACCCGCAAGATCAAGGAAATTTTTCTTAGAGAAAGGGCAGCAAGCTCATCACATCAATACACTGCCCTCCCTGTTGGAGAACGAGGGCACCATTCGCTAGATTCTGTCGAAGAAGATGTCGAGATGTCGCCTTTCACCCCTACAACTCCCAAGCACCCACGCAAGAAGGCAATTCTGAGGTGGAAGCAGAAACTCCCTTTCCGCCGAATCTTTACGTACAACGTTGTCTGCACCTTAGTGGCCCATACGCTTCTGGCCATCCATCTTGGAGCATTCAATAGTCTGTGGTTTGTGTTTCTCTCAACTCCTGTCGATGACCCCGATCATCCAAATCCGCCAGGTTACCACCGCCATCTCCCTTTCAAGTTTACGGGTGGACTTGGCATGCAGCCACGAGATGTTGGGCTGGCCTTATCGATCTTAGGTGTTATTGGGATCATGATGCAACTTTTCATCTACCCCATTGCAAACACCAAGCTTGGCGTCATCAAGTCATGGCGGATCTTCCTGTATTGCTTCCCGATCGCCTATGTTCTCGTACCGTTTTTGTCCATTGTACCCTCCAAAACACCACCCCCTGCGAAAAAGGACGGCATTCTAGTGTGGGTATCCCTGTGTTTTGTGCTCTTCGTTCAAGTTAGCGGCCGTACATTTGCGCTGCCTGCGTCGACGATCTTGATCAATAATGCGAGCCCGCATCCTAGTGCTTTAGGCACCATGCATGGAATTGGACAAAGCTTGGCGAGTGGAGGAAGGACACTAGGTCCAAGTCTTGGAGGTGTCCTGTATGGCCTCGGACTTAGAAAAGGGATAGTCGGCGCGGTATGGTGGGGCCTCAGTGGGCTTGCTGTTCTAAATTGTGTAGCCAGCAACTGGGTAAATGAAGGAAATGGCCATGAAATCATCCTCGAGGGCGATGAAGAAGCAGAGGCAGAGTGGCGGGAAGGTCAAAGACAGGACAGTAGATGATGAGAATATGATACATGATGTGTGTCAAAACGATGCACGTCCAATTGTATATATAGAATAGATTTTAAATAGTAGTGCTTCATGGTGACAGGGTGAACATGCATTTCAGCCTCCTCAGATTTTTACATTAATAATTTGGCCTTTTAAGTATGAGGCTGTTCTGTGCATTCTTGGTCTTTGTGCAATTGGCCAATTAGAATCCGAGGCACTATTGTGTCTCAACTAGGTTCGGGACTGGCAGTATCTTGCTTTAACCTCAGCATCTCATCTATGGTTGAACATTTTGAGTGGAATTGCTGGCCTACACGACAGTTTTCAACTACAAGAACGTACCACAATGCCGAGAACAGCCCCGTCAATTTGTGCCGAGGTGCAGTGTATGGGAAACGAGTGCTACCCCACACTACCCCCAGTCAGTTCCCCCATATTTTCGGCTTCAATTGATCCCTTTCGACACAAACAAATGACATGGCTCTATTATGGTCGGCACTCGGCTTGTCTGCGCCGCTGACTCGACCTGACCGTGTTTTGAAGTCTGGTGGGTACAGTTGGATAGGTATGAGCTCTAACAAGCTCCAGCAAGTACTCAGTGCCAACCGGCCCATAGTTAGGCCTCCTCGTTTTCTCTTCTCCTTATGTCTTCCATGTCACAGCAAGCACCTTTTTACTGCGTTGTTCTTCTGACCACCGTTCCTGTTATACTTGTGCGATTTATTAACCATCTAGAGCACCATGCCAATTCATAGTCGATGGGAAGTTCCCCTCCAAAGTGGCTCCTTTCAACAATACCTCTTCGGACCACCCGGCTCCCCCCTTCCACAACGAGTCGCTTTCTACGATGCAGACCATCCGAAAACACGCTTCCTTACCATTGAATCCTTCCGGCTATGGTCCCAACGCTTAGCAGCCGGTCTCCAAAGAGCTGGCCTGAAGCCTACCGACCGCGTCCTCCTCTTTGGTGGCAACAACCTCTTCTACCCAGTCGCATTCATGGGCATCGTTATGGCGGGCGGCATATTCACAGGCGCAAACCCGAACTTCGTAGCTAGAGAATTGGCATATCAGTTGAAGGACTCAGATGCAAAGTTCCTTCTATGCACGGACGGGAGCTTGGAACTAGGGATTGAAGCTGCAGAAAGTATTGGAATGGGAAAGGATCGCGTGTTTCGATTTGATGATGAGTTATTGGAGGGGTCAGGCACAACGAGGTTGGGCGTGAAGAATTGGGCAACGTTGTTCGAGTCGGAAGCAGTAGGGAGGGGGTTTAGATGGTGTGAACCAGAGGAACCAAAGGATGCCATTTGTTGCTTGAATTATAGCTCTGGAACGACTGGCGTCCCGAAGGGTGTGATGATTACACACTTCAATTATGTTGCAAACGCGACACAGCACGCACATTTGTGAGTGGTCGCGGATGCTTTCCTATTGCTTGAGAAAGGTCTCCATATTAACCCATCTTAACATATTGCCATAACCTCACGAAATAGAGATGGCAGGTTAAGAGGCGATCGAGCTGGTTATAGTTAGAGCTAATCCTAGACCGCGAAATTAGGAACCAACTTGATCCTAACGAACCTGAGAAGAGGAAAAAAGCGTAGGTTGCACCAATCCTTGTTAACATACACCCTGACAGAAACTAGTAAATGGCTCTGCTTTTTGCCGCTCTACCATGCCATGGGTCAGACAATTTTTATTGCTGGAGGACCGAAAAGAGGAATACCCGTTTATATTATGAAAAAGTTTGACTTTGTAGGGGTTTTGGAAGCTGTGCAGAGATATAAAATCACCTCCTTAGTCATGGTGCCTCCCATTGTTGTGGTAAGTCGATCAATATTGTTGCCCTGTTTTAGAAAAGGCTTGTTATACCAATCACAATGGTTAACCCTGTGCAGGCACTCGCGAAATCTCCATTGACCAAAAAGTACGATTTGAGTAGTATTACTGAAATTGGATCCGGCGCAGCACCTTTAGGTGGCGAAGTAATCGAAGAAGCGGAGGCTCTATGGCCGGAAGGCGACAGGAAACTAAAGGTACTTCCTCGGAAAAGGCAACTAATTCTTAGGCTAATGTTAAGTAGCAAGGATGGGGAATGACGGAGGCGACGTGCTCTCTCCTAGGGTGGGACCCTCGAGAAAAATGCCTATCTAATTCAGTAGGCGAATTGAACGCGAACTGTCACGCACGAATTGTAGATGCGGATGGCAAGGAAGTAGCTACCGGGGAGCGTGGAGAGATATGGGTTCAAGCGCCAAAGTATGATTAGGCTCCCTTCGTTTATCGAAGAACAAAAATTAACTATTTCAGCATCATGAAGGGTTATTGGCGCAACCAGAAAGCGACTGATGAAGTCTTCGTCGATGATGCTTCTGGCCGTTGGATGAGAACTGGTGACGTTGCGTATGTCGATGAAGCAGGCAGGTTTTTTATCGTTGATCGCATGAAAGAGCTTATCAAGGTAAAGGGAAATCAAGTAGCTCCGGCAGAGCTGGAGGCTTTATTATTAGGTATGAGCTTTCTTCATCTCATACTGATTGTCCTTTCAACTGCTCCTTGACGGTCCGAAATTTAAATTCATCCAGGATAATGCTGACCATCATTGCCAGAACATCCGCATATCGCAGACGCCGCTGTCGTCGGCGTCACCACCAACGGCGAAGAAGTTCCAAGAGCATATGTAGTCGTGCAAGCGAGTCACAAGAGCATAGCTAAGGAGAAAGAGATCGCGGACTGGGTGGCCAAGCGGGTAACTAGATATAAGAGGCTGGTTGGTGGAGTTGTGTTTGCTGATGTTGTGCCCAAGAATCCGGTAAGTTAGAATGCCTTACCATAAGGATTGTAATGCTAAGCAGTCAAAGTCTGGCAAGATTCTGCGTAAGATCCTGAGAGAACGAGCTAAGGTGGAAGTTGGAGACAAAGACCTGCCCAAAGCTAGGTTGTAAATTGGATATGAGAATTTAATCGTTAGATTAAGGTACTAGAAATTTTCGTCTCCAAGATCAAAACGGCTCAAAAGAGCAATACTTGAGTGGCAATTCCCCGAAGCTAAGATCATGTACTGAGTTTCTTGGTAAATTTGCCAGTATCATTGTTAACATGCAAACGTACATCCGACCAGCGTCATTCAATGAAGCAATATGGATTGTCGTAATTGCCTTTCAGGTTTCCTTCGCATCTGCCGTATGATTTACCAAGCCTGTCTGGTGCATGGCATATATATCTTGGTCATCTTCATCTCTCTGCCCTTATATTCATTCTCCGATTAAAATTCTCGTTGGGTATATATTCCAGGCTATCCGAAGCTTTGCTATTACTTGTTCCCGTAGTTCTTGTTCTCTTGAATATTTTCCCCCGCGAATGGGTGGGTGAGTGAGGTGATTCGCAATAGCAAATTTTTCTTGCCGCATGCTCTGTGAACACCATAGATCTTTGCAACGCGTAGGTGCCGTAAGATCGAATATACTCTTTTCCAGCCGAAGTTGTAATACGTATGTATGAATGTTATGCCACCTCGCACGTTTTTTCTGATTCACAGCCGCTACTTCTCTCCGAATCGGAAAATAAATCTTAATCACGACTATGGCAATCTAAAACCTTTCGCCACACAACCAACCTCAAAAATTCACATTCGCGAAACCGTCATGAGCTAAAGCTTACTGTGGAAACGGATTCCTTCCTGATCACACTTATTACTAAGGTGGACCGAATAGTATGAAATGGGAAATTCGGGATTCATTTCAGCCAGATACGCATCAGGTATTATGCACTATCAGATTCCGCAACTCATGCTGCTCAGGCGGGGGAGAGACCGCAACTTGCTGGAACTCATCCCAAAGTGACATGCCATCTATTTCATTCGTGCTCCTCAACCACAAGAACCTCTCGAGAATCATCTTCACGTCCTCCCAGCTGCTAAGATCGAACTCTTGCGAGATCGCTGCTAACCTAGATACATACCATGACCGCTCAGGACAGCTGATTGCAGCTATGCCTCCCATAAATAGTATCCAGCTGTGCAGGTCCATTTCCTCTGGAGATGGAATGTGGGTTTCCATCCTCTGTAGCTGAGCCATCAGCCGGCTGGCGAGCATTTGGAACGAAGCAGCGGAAGATGTAATAGGGAATATAACCAGAAGGCTGAATATAATTGTGGCTAAACGCGTGGACTCATAATATCGTTCGTATACGGAGGAAGGTGTAGGGTAGGGGTCCTCGGGTAGAGAAAGCAGGGCATGATGGATGTGATTGCGTTGGTCGGCAACCTTGCCGACACTTTCGGGAAATTGATAACCGTTGTGGACGGAGAAGAGGATGGTGGTGAAAGAGGATATATCGAGGAGGACGGTATAAAAATCTTGGGCCAGGCCCGCAGATGATGAGCTAAATGTTGCAGAGAAGCCGGTGCCAATGTTGGCGAGAGGGTGACTTGGGTGAACTAACGTGTCCATATCTTCTAGCCGCGTGAAGACAGAGCAGACGGGTACGAATTGCCAACGTGGTCTAGTAAGGATTTTTGTTGCTTCAACGAGGCCGGTGCTGAAAAGATGGGTTAGTGACTCAAGTTTAGCTATATGGAAAACTAAACCTACTACGATATCAAGGCAGCAACGCCCTGCAGCTTGATCTCCGTTAAGCCTCCGCGCATCTGAATCAGGGCATCCAGCCCATCGAGATGCAATGGAACGAACTTCATCAAGCTATACCGATCCAGACTTTGCAAATGCTTCATTCTACCTGTCGTCGGCCCTCTCCTTCCAGGGATAGGAAAAGGTTCCCACCCATGCACCGCCAAACCCCAGACAGAGAGAATGTTCTCGTCGCTGCAAGCGCTAGATGGACGTTTCATTTCTGCATTGAGGAGCTCTAGTGCCTGTGAATGTGTGGAGAGGAGAAGAGCAGTTTGGCGAAAGCTCCCGCGGAGAGCCCAGTAGTAAACGGAGACACAATGTACCCAGACTTTGTAGAGGGTTGTGTGTTCCATGGCGAGGCGGACCCAAATGTCCGTCGCCGGGTTGGGAATCCCTTTTTGGATTTCTGGGACGAGGCGTGGGATTATATATTCTACATCTTTTCATTATCAAAGTTAGTTTAATTTGAATATCAGAATTGTAACTTTGAGGTATACTTCTTATGTGTCAAACAAGGTCTAGAGAAGGTGACATACTGAATCTCATAAGCTGCCCAGCTTGATCTGTTGGAGACACAACTTGATGGATACTTTGTGGGGATGGCAAATACAACCTGCTTTGAGAAATAAGCGACCTCGACCTTTTAGCATCTCTAACACCTTGAGCGTTGCTGTGCTTCTCAGTTACGTCGCTGAACTCGCTGGGCGAACTTGCGCCAAGCAATGTAGGTTCGGCAGCATCATCATCATCTGTTAAACCCACATGAGTAGTTCCTTCTTCGTCCGACACGGGCGAATTTTGTTGGCGCCTTCTCTTCTTCTTCTGCTGGCTCCATTGATAGCTTGCGGCATTGGATCGTACGAGGCGACGTTGGTCAGCCTTAGGGGTATTATCGCTTGGCGAAACGGAGACAAATTGAAATGAGCGCATTATCAATATCCAGCATTCGACTTCGGCTCAATCAGTCATTCTCTTTAGGTTCATTGAAGCATTATAATCGACATCTGTCGAGAGAGCTGTAGATGCAATTTTATCGCAAGAGTCATGATTGTTTGCTTTGATCCTGTTAATTTGGGAGAAACCTAGCCGTGACGATCTTGGAAAGTGGGGCGGAGCTGCATGTTGATCACATGATCTACCTCCTTAATCTACGCGATGAAGTGGTGGCTGCAATTTTGAACTTAGCCTGAATTTGAGCAAGTATTGATTAGAACGATTCTGCTTCGTGTTAATTATTAGCAAGATCTTGTAAATAGGATAGCGAAAGCTATAGTTCAAGAGGAAGATTTCCAGTATGTTTACGGTCGTGTCGATGGGCAAGCCACTTATCATTGTCCCTAGTCTAGCCGGGTCAATTGACCTTACATGCAGTACAAATTGAGCTCTATCGCGGTGCCGAAGCACGCAAAGTGACATTTATTGGAACCTCGAGCAAGATGTTAGGAGGACACTTGACGTATGTTTATCGCGATCTGTTTCGAGGAAGCAGGTCGCCCAGAAGCTGTTACAAATGTACCGGCGCTTGAGAGATTGATACAGAAGGAACGACTCTCTTTCAAATCTATAGCGCATATTTCTCGGATTAGTTCGAGAGGCGGGTGGTGGAAGTTGCTGAGCCTCCCCATTGAGCATTGGAGGCTATTTGCTTTTAACCATACTCGTGCGTTTATAGATGGAAATTTCGCTAATTTATATAGAGAGTAGCATTTATTTGAGCACATCGAGTCACTAATATATGTTTCATTCCTTTCTCTCCTAATTCTCGCAAAGGATCAGTGGAACAATCGTCGGTAGCGTCGAAGTAACAGAGTGTTTGATGCATCTTAAGAACAACGTCACAAATGAGAGATTCGAAGGATTACTAGGCCGAGATGTATATACTTATGCTCATACATATCACTTGTGGATTCTCCTACTTAGCTTCGCCTTGTCTCTTCCTGAACGATATCAAGTTAGCACAACCCTGTCGGGTTCCAGTTGGCCCAGGGTAGAGAATCGAACCTTAATTCTGTCTAAAATGCTCTATCCTGGCTTACGTTAGGTTGTATTCCAATTGTAGTATAGTAGTTAGTCTATCGTGTGTCTAGCGCATTCTTTGGTATATAGTAGGCGCATAGTTGGAATGTGGTTTAATTAATCATGAGATGTAAGTAAACAAGCCGTTGCTTAATTAAGCAGCAGCACTACAAGCTTAGCATATTTTTAGCATATACTTAGCATATACACAACATCTGCTGACAATATATAGCTCGTTTTGCTTCAACTGCTACTATTGCTAATAATGCTAGTATATTAAGTTATACATATACACTGTATATGCTAATTATATACAGATTCTTTTAATAACTTGTTATTATTTAATACAAGCGTGTAAATACACACTAAGCAAAAAAGTAGGTTAGCAAGCATGTGCTTAGCGTATACTTAGCGTTATTTATACCTTCGCCAAGCCTTGGAAACACTGTTTACTACCCTGGATCAACTTTTACTAGCGTAAAACCGTCTATCCTGGCTAAGCTTTTCTCTACCCTGGCCCAGCTGTGACCCCAGGAATAGAAATAACTCACCGGTGTCATTTGATTTTTGCTCTGGCAATATTTCAAGATGATTTTGCCGGGGATGACGTCTCGATGATCAATTCCTAGCTCAGGGGCAGAAGCGAGCCTTGGCACCGCTCTGCCAAGCATAAATACATTAACCATCCTGTTTAGGTGGGAACGACGCAGGATAAGCTAGTATGTCATATATTTAACTACGAACGAAGCTAGATATCTTGAGAGATGATACGTCAATCGCTGATTCTTCCTGCTTATCGCTAAACATCTCTTATACTTGAATTGAACGACCCCTTGTAGTTTTAAAACAACTGATTAAGGAGACGACTATCAAAATGAAACTCGTTGTCGCAGGAGCCACAGGCTTTGTTGGAGCAGAAGTTATCCGCCAAGCCCTCACCAACACGGCGGTGATATCTATAATCGCGCTGTCTCGCAGGCCCATGCTCCCGCCTGACCCCGATACGCTTGGGCGATACGTAGATGTCTCGAAGCTGGAATAGGTAGTTCTGCAAGACTGGCTGCATGCCTATCCTGCGTCCGTGCAAGCTCGGATCAAAGATGCTGATGCGTGCATCTGGTTTGTGATACCTTTGTGATAGAATTATTTTTTTCGTCGAGGTTACAGCATGGCTCATGTGCTGAAAATAGGACGTTGGCGACCACGCCATCGAATGATACGGGAATGGATTTTGATGAGGTTACCGAGATCTGCCATGACTATGCAGTTAATGGGCTAGTAAATATTGTGAATCTGGCTAAGAAACCTTTGAGGTTTGTCTATGTTTCTTGTGACACCACCGAGCGTGATCAGAGTGATGCTCTCACGTTCCTGGCTGAGTACCCTATTATGCGTGTAAGTCAATATCGTCTCTCCCACTATACGTTGTGGGTTGTAACTACGCGCTCAAAGTATCAGGGACCTTGGATACTACCCACGCCTTTGAACGAGGGTTTGGGGTGGAGATAATCCTTTTAACAGATAGTCTTTAATGGCTGAGAATTCTTGGTACATCTAAGTTGGACTCCTACACTGTATTGGTCGGTATAGACTGTAGCGCAACTAACCTTTGTCGCAGGGTCGCACAGAAACCGCAATTCTGGGCTTCGCACACCAGCATCCCGCGGATGCCGAGGCCGTCATCCTGAAACCAGGTCCAATTGAAGGTCCTTACCGGGACGTTGCACTACCCGCGATGATGCAAAACCTGTCAGGCATGTTTAGTTCTACGCCAAGCATCCATGTTTCTGAGCTTGCGGCAGCCATGCTTGAGCAATGTCTGTATAGAATAACACAGGATACGCTAGGACCAGATGATCTGGTGGGGATCTGGAAGGGTTGATGAAGGAAATGAATTGCTGGAGATGAGCAGTGACAAAAACACTCTATGAGAATCTAAATATAAAAACTATGTCTACTTCCTTCTTCTGCAAATTTCTCTAGACGCAACATATATAATAATTGATCACCCAGAATTTAACTTTGTACACCGGATTAGGAACTTGTTTTCTTGTCCCAGCTGAAGACCGCGTTAATTAGTCTTGCTCCATACGGCTGTGGGAATCGGAATAAACTCACATGTTTAGGAACAGTTTCCATAAAATTGAGAACAACAGCCCTTGAAGGCCGTTACATAATATGCGCGTTCCGAGCCCGCGTCCAAGAAGCCCCGTTAATCCCTCTTCGACAACTACCGACCTCGCAGCTTCGGCTGTGCATGTTTAGCCTACATAATCATTGATAAGATGATCCGAAAGGGGACTTACAATATGATATTTTAGTGTCGTTAACCTGGCGGTATGTCTTCACCACCCTGAGAGAGTTCGAAACGGTGTCTGAGATGACGGAGGAGACGAATCCGATGAAGGCGAGACGGAGCAACCATAACCCGATGGAGTGCTTTGATGGTTCTGGGATGTTCTCCGATAGGAAGTTATACTATTGCTCTGTAAGCATATTGCGCGTCGATACGCTAGGTGAGTAACTTACAGTAGCAAACCAAGGGTAATGTCCCACAAAAGTAGCAGCTGCGGTGGCAAAAGCTCCCCACCAAAGACTGCCAATGCCGTCCGTCTTGATGCGTTGGCGAAGCAGGCTTGTCCCACGAGCACCTTGCACTTGAAGGGTCGTCTTTAAAGTATCTATAGGAGTGAGAATCATCCGAAAAGCTGCGGCACTATGTAGATAGGATCGGATCAGCTCGGAAATTCACAGATTCATGAGGATCTTCAATCAGCATACCATAAGGACGCAAAAATTGTTTTGATGGGCGAAGGCAAGTCCTTTAGGTACGAGTTTGATTGAAGCAAGGCCAATATTCCGGCGTTGGCTGCAGTGTCTCCAAACCTCGAAACGGGCCCTAGATAATTGAGTCCATATCACGCGCAAAATTAGAGTCCGAACTAACCTTGAACAAGTGCAGCGCCTAGTCCTTGATAATATCGCCGGAAACCACCATCATGATAAAGTGTTTTAGTCGCGGTGGTGAATGAAGTCCCATAGCGGTACTGGTAGTTCATGATGGTACGAAGGGGCTGAGTAATGGTCAGACCTCGTACAAAAACTTATCGGAAGGTCGAAACGAGATATCATACCATCAAAAGTAGAACTTGAAGCACCATAGCCGCAGCACCGCTCAAACCGCCTCCAAGAGCTCGCTTGAGTGCAGCGTTGAGATCGAACTACACGGAAATGATTAGCCTAACGGTACATTTGGGCTGGCAAGCGTGGTAGACGCGTACATCGACATCACCGCCTGCATCTACCCAACCTTTGATAAAAACGGCGAGAACGAGACCAAACACGATAACCCAGAAGATTCTCCAGATATACCAGCTTGCCGTCTTCTGTTTCCCCTCTCCCTCATTTCCGTCCTGGCCACCGTCGGACTGGCGATCAGTTAACAGTGGTGTTTCTTCATTACTCTCGATGTTCCTCTGATTTTCGGCATCAATATCATCGTTGTGGGTCATGATGTCGATTTAGAGATGAAATTACAATTTTTTAATGGCGGTGCTTCTAAAACTCACTCTCAATTGTTGATGTCTTTTTGGAGCATGATGAATTAGTAATTATGCTCGGTGATGATGTGCTGCTCGCCCACTCTTGGTGATTATGTAACCTGCTCTTTGATTAACGTACCTGATAAGTAAGTGGAACAGATAAGTAAGTGAAACAGGGCGGTTTTACCGCAAAAAACGCGTTTTTTCAAAATGAGTTATTTCAACAACTATTTTATTAATGTTCTTAAAATTTAAAACAGAATGTTTCAAGTATATAAACAAACAATATTTCAAATTTTGAAAGCTTGAGTATTATAAGTATATAGATATAAGATTTTACGCTAAAATAACCTCTGTAATTTCAGTCTCTAAAGAACTATTAATTGCATTGGTTTCAAACTTTACCAACGTATAAGAATTATAGTTAAATCGTTATATATGGAGTTTTATAAAGTTAGATAAAGTAGTTGTTGAAATAACACACTTTGAAAAAACGCGTTTTTTGCGGTAAAACCGCTCTGTTTCACTTACTTATCTGTTCCACTTACCTATCAGGTACGTTAACGTACCTGATAGGTAAGTGGAACAGATACGCGAGTGAAACAGTACCCCTGCAACCACCACGATTTTTTGCCCTTCGAATCACAATTATATTACAACTACTTAAAATATCGATTTACGGATTGAAACAATTGATTTATTAACGATCAGAGCATGTACGAGCAGTGTGTTTTAGCGATTTATATATACTACACTTCGCTGGAGCGCGTGCACTGTCACGAACCGAATCCTGGGACCTGCTGAGGCCCCAGGAGAGGACCCCCAGGACGCTCTGGCGTCCCGGGACCAATGGGGATCCTAGGGATGTGGGTCCCAGGATTAGCCAGTGTCCTAAGACTTTAAGTGAGTAAAAGAGCAGACGGCTTATTAATTCCTGGAAACCGCGACTGTGTCACGTGATGGAGTTTAAAAGAGTTTTGGGAGTTTATATAGATTCTAAAAACTCCAAAAAACTCTAGCTTAACTATAGTATATAAGTAGTTGTAGTTTTATAGCTTAAAAGCTTCGTGCTTAAACTTTATTATAGTTTAGCAATATAGTTTTTGTTATATTTGTAACAGCTTACTTTCTAGTAAAAAGCAGTGTTTAGTTTATTTCATATATACTATACTAATTAACGAGCTTTAAATTCAGCTATTTAAGCTTAAAGCTATTTTGTACGTTATACTTTAAGCACTTTTAGTTCTGAAGTAACTAAACGATATAGCACTTAATACAAAAAGCTTTTCCGCTAGCACTTTAAAGCAAAAAGCCAAAAAAAAAGTAATTATTCTAAATACTACCGCTACCGACAAAAACGAAAACATCGAGCTTTTTAACGTTAAACTTACTAAAGTCGAAGTTTCGGAAACTTTAAAAGTCTTTTTGCCGGATAAGTACTACAAAAACAAAAAAAATCTAAAAACTTTTTTTTTTTAGATAGAAATTTACTAAAAGTTTAACAACGACAAGTTTTTTTATAAAAAAGCTTACTGTTTGTTTGCTGTTTTTTACTTTAAAAGAAATACGGCTAAATAAATCATACTGCTTTTAAAGAACTATTTCTAGTATAACGAAAATATCGACAAATGTATAGCGGCTACTAAAATAGCGTTAAAAAAATAGTCGAAATTCAAAAAAGCAATTAAAGCAGTGTTCGGAAATATAAATAAAAAAAAAACTGTCGAAAAACACTTGTATAGTTTATAACAAACAGAAACGACTATTACTTATACTACGAAATTTAAAAAACATACTGTTTAAACCGGCTGAAACACGCAGGCTTTAATTAGTTATTATATAAAAAAACTTAAAGTTTATGTTTAAGCTAAATTCGCCCGAATAAACAATTTTATAAACATAAAGTTATTAATCGAAATGTTTGTGTTAATAAACAATAAAATTAGTAATTTTTACAAGAATTAAAAATTTATAAAAAAACGCCGATACTACAAAAACGAAAAAAAAAAGCGTAATTTAAAAAAAAAAGCTAAACCGTTAGTTAGAACTTATAGAAATAAACGCTACAAAAAAAAAAAAAGTTTATATTCAAAAAAAAAAATGCAGTACAGAAAAAAAAACAAACTGTATTACACTTGCGGCAAAAAAAAATATATAGCTTCGTTTTATAAAAAAAACGGCGGTAAAAAACAAGCTAATGCTACTTAAATTAAAAAGGTTTGTATAAAAAAACGTGTAAAAAAATATAAAGTACAAAGGATTTTTTATAAGTTTTTTAAAAAAAAAACTCGAAAATATAAAAATAACAATACAACTTTCGGAACTCGGCTTTTTTGCTTTAAGAACTATAAGTTTAGCACTAGCTTTAAAACTTTATTTAAAAGTAAAAAAAAAGTAAAAGTTAGTTTTATTTAAAAAAAAAATTAAAGTATAGTTTTTTTTAACAAATATAAAAAAGTTTGACTATTAAAAAAAGCTGCAAAAAAAAAGCATAAACACGGAACTTTTTAGCATAAAAGCCGAAGTTATATATAAAAATAAACGCTGCGTAGTATTTAAGCTAGCAAATAAAAAAACTATTGAAAAATATATAGCTAAAAAAAAGCTTTTAAAGCTAAAACAGCACTTAGAAAAAAGCGACATTTAAAAAATAATAGTTAAGCAAAAAAAACGCTGTTTTTAGTATAGAATAACTAAAGATTTTAACTACAAAATGTTTGCGAAAAACAGAAAACGAGAATTTAGCTACTTACAAAAAAACAAGCTTTACAGATTAATAAAAAAAAGACTTGATTACAAAATATAGCTAAACGTTATATACAACAACATTATTCGAAAACAAAAACTAAAACAAACAGCAGCTACGTCAAAACTGTACTAGCTTAAAAAAAAAGTAAAGTTTAAAAGTAAAAGCATTAAAGTTATAATTAATACTAAAGCAATAAGCACGTATATTAATACGAAATATATTTAAAAAAAAGCTATTAAAACTATATACAAAAAAAGACCGTATTAAGTAACAGCAATAAATAGAAAAAACGTCGATACAAATAAATAAGTTAAAAAAAAAACTTTGCTTATAAAAATAGTTATACTAAGAAAGTATACTAAAAAAATAATATTAAACGTTATGCTAATCGAAAAACATAACGTTATTTTCGAGACTTTTTAAGTTAAAAAGCACAACTTAAACATAAACTAAACAAACGACAGTATTCAGTTTAACAAATGCATTTGTACAAAAAGTAACTCGTAAAATACGTATAGCGAAAAAAAAGCCAGCGCTGCTTTTTTTAAGCTAAAACTTCGAAAATTTAAAAGTTCGGTGCAACGAAACACAAAAAATGCATTTGACTAAATATTTGTATTATATAAAAAATTTTTACAGTTGTTTAAAAACTTACAGAATATACGTGCTTTGTTAAAACACTAATTGTAAAATTACGAAATTAATTTAAAAAAAAAAAAAAAGCTATTTTCTGAAAAACTAAAGTTTTACAATTTACAAACTTTAAAAACGTTTAAAGAATATATGCAAAAATCAACGAAAAAAAAATAAATTAAAAAATTTAAATCGCCGGTAGTATTAAATATACTGCTAGCACGCAAAAAAGAAAAAAACAAAAAAAACTCTAAAAAAAAACTTTGCGTAAACTATTGTAGCTTAAACAACGTTACGATAAAAAATGTATACTTTGTGTTTAGTAGCTAGTATTTGCAAAACAGTTTAGCTAAAGCAAAAATATTTACTAAATTTAATTAAAAAAGCTCGTTCGCTTTAATACGAATTAAAAAAAGCCACGAATAGAAAACGGTTTTTATATTACTTTCGAAACTATAAAAATACACGGTTATACTTTTCGGCTTAACTAATGCTTTTACAACTTGCTAAAAGCAAAACGAAAATATTTTGAAATTTTTTTTATAAAAAACAGTTGTATACTACTTCGACGATATTTTAATTTACTTAAAAAAACCGAAAAAACACGAAAAGCACGTAAAACAAGTTATGCGAAAGTTTGTATAAGTAAACTTTTGCTTAAAATTGTTAAAATGCAAATTCAGTATTATTAAAGTAGACTTTTTAAAATATATTGTTAAAACAAAATACTTCGTTATCGACTTTATTAAAATTAAAAATATTCAAAAATAAAAATTACTACGTAACGTTAAAAACGTGCAATTATTTTTAGGGTTCGCTAACTTCTGCCGACAATTTATTAAAAAATATTTAAAGTTAGCTTACTTTTTAACGCAACTAATTAAAAAAAACGTGTTTTTCGAATAAAGAATAAATCAAAAAGCAGTTTTTAAAAAAATTAAAAACAAGTTCGCTAAAAAACCAATTTTTTAATACTACGATAAAAACAAAAAAAGTATAGTCGAAACAAATATTTCGAATACAACAATAAAAGCAGTATACTTTTAAAAAAACGACAACAACAAATTACATTTTATTGTTTACTTTTTAAAAATAATATTATCGATAAAACAAAACTATAATATTTACAAAAAAGAACTGTTTGCAATTGTAAAAACATTAAAGCATTAGTGTATTTACTTATAAAAAGCAAAGTTTACAGTTACTATTTATACCGACTATATAAATTTTCGAATTTTTACTATTATTAAAGTTTTAAACAATCGAAAGTTAGCTAAATAAACTAAAAAACTAGCAAAATTCGACTTAGTTATTAAGCACGTTAACAAAACAAACAACGCGAAAGCCGACGCGCTTAACAAAAAACCAAAGTACAAAAACTTTAAAGTATACTAAAAAATAGTTTTATTTAAAAAGCTTGAAAATAGAAACTTTGTTTTAAATATAAAAAAAATTGCAGCAACAGTAAAACATAACTTTACCGAGTTATAGTTAGCACGCTTTAAAAATAGCGCTAAGCGAAATTTAAACGTACAACGAATGTTAAAAAAAACTTTCGAAAAAAATAAAAAAAATAATAAAATTCTTTAACAAAAAAAAACAAAGAAACTGTATATATTTAAAGAAATCAGAAAAAGCTTCGTTAAAAAACAGTACAGTTTTTTTGTATACAAACACTAAAAAGTCAAAAAAACGTATAAAAAAATTACGAAAACTTTTTAGTGTTTAAAACTAAAAACTACAATAAAAACGATAGTTAGCAGTTGTAATACTTGCATTAAAAACAAAGTTTTACGCCGAGTTTTTTATAAACAAATACAAACAATCTCGATATTATTTATACTATAAAAATCAATATTTTAAAACTTTATTGTTAAATTTTCGAAGTTTAAAAATTTAGTAATAAAAGTAAAATACGATTCTATTTTAGTTATAGTAAAAAAATTAATAAAGTATATAATACTCGTTTTATATTGCAAGTTAAGTACAGCAAAAAAACTTGTACACATTTTTTTTAAAAAAGTAATCGTTTTGTATAAACTACTAAAAAAAATTATATCGAACAAAAACAAGCTTTTTACATTTAAATTTTAAACAAGTTTTATAGCGCAGTTGAGCGTTAAAAAAAAACTATTTACGTTTTTTTATTTACAAACAAATAGCTAAACAAAAAAAATAAACTAAATAGTAAAAGTATATTTAAAATACTATATTAACTACAAACAAAACAACTAAGTACAACTATTGCTACTTGCGCAGTTTGTATACAACAGTTCAATTACAAAAACAACTTTAGTTTTACTATTTTTCGCCAATTATAACTACGAGCTAGTAGTATACAAAAAACTAAAAATTACAAATATTAACAATAAATATATTCGCGTTAAAGTTTAAAATATTAAAAAACTGCACAAAAAACTAGCAGAAAATCTGCAGTTTATAGCAAAAAAAAACGTTTACTACTACAACAAAAAACGTAGTTAAAAACTTATTTTCGAAAAAAGAAAAAAAGTTTATTTGCTTAAAAAAAACATTAATATTAAAAAACTAAGTAACAAACTAAACTACAAGAAATTAAAACTATACAAAATCAAAAAAGTTAAAAAACTTTTAAACTATAAATTGGATTTGCTTAAAAACATGAATATTTATTTAGTATTTTATATATTTTTGTTTAAAAAAGCACTATCGAACGTTTTACTAACACTAAAAACCGAAATTTTTCTAGTTAACTCGAACGCCGAATATAAAGTAAAACAAATTTTAAACTGCAAATACGTTAAAACACAAGTTAAGTACTTCGTTAAATAAAAAAACTATTTATACTTAAAAAACATATAAAAACTTAAAAGCAACTTTAATTGCTTTAAATTGTTAGTAAAGTTCTATTAATAAAATTTTGATTTGTTTAAAAAGAGTTTAAAAAACTAAAAAATTCTGCTAAAAAATCGTTATAAAATTCGCTAGCGGCAAAAACGACGCTAGCAGTAACGGCTTGCTTTTGCTTTTCGTTTTTTTTTGTTTCAGTTTTTTTTCTTTTTTTTTTTTCGGCGGCATCTAGTTTTTCTAAATAGCGAAAACTACAACGAGCTATTTTTTTTCGACGATTTTTAATAAACGCTTTTTGTTTTCGAAAATAAGCTATTTTGGCTATAGTTTTTTAAGCTTAGGCCGAGGCTTTTTTTTTTTTATTGTTTAGTTTTTTTAGTTAACGATCGAAAAACATCTAGTCAGTTAAACGCGAAACTTCGAAGTTTTAGCGCTCGGACAAAAAAACGCTTGTATTACAAAAACACTTTGCTCGTATATATTTTGAACATTTCGCTAAGCGCTTTTTTTTTGAATTAGCAATATATTTTAAATCTTTTTTTTTACACCGAATACACGAAAACATTTTTTCGCCGACAAACTCGATAAAATTAGTCAGCTCGAATTTTTTACAAATTTTTTTTTCAAACAAACTTTTACTACAATTTTTGATTTTGTTCGTACGCTAAAGTAGTATAATGAAAAAAAAAGAAAACTATGTTTTTCGCGCGAGATTTCTTTACTTGTATTTAAGCGTAAAAACACGTTAAAGCAAAAAAAAAATAGTGTCACGAACTGAATTTTGAAACTTGCTAAAGCTTTAGAAAAAAACTTTTAAAACGTTTTAGCGTTTCGGGACTAATAAAGATTTTAAGAATGTAAGTCCTAAAATTAGCTAGTGTTTTAAAACTTTAAGTAAATAAAGAAGCAAACGGTTTATTAACTTCTGGAAACTGCGACCGTGTTACGTAATAAAGTTTAAAAAAGTTTTAAAAGTTTATATAAACTCCAAAAACTCCAGCTTAACTATAATATATAAGTAGTCGTAGTTTCATAGCTTAGAAGCTTTGTGCTTAAACTTCATTATAGTTTAGCAATATAGTTTTTGTTATACTTGTAACGGCTCACTCCCCAGTGAGAAGCAGTGTCTAGTCTATTTCATATATACCATACCAACCAACGAGCCCCAAGCCCAGCTACCTAGGCCTAAGGCTACCCCGTACGTTACATTTTGGGCTTTAGCACGAGTTTAAGCACGCATAAGTTTTAGTTCGGTGCTTTTTTTGTTTGCTTCGAGCAGCTGGTTTACTAGATTAAAGTTTTCGAGAGCAGAGCGGCTTTTTTTCGAACGCTCGGTTTAGCTTTCGAGTACAGCTACAAGTAATTAAGCCAGAATGCAAGCATTTACTCGGTCGAAGCTTAGCAAAACTTAGTCGCGAGTTTTTTTTTTTAAAGCGTTCTGAAAAGTTACGTTTTGCTTTTTTTTTGTTAAAGCATCCGCTTTTTCGTTAGCTTTTTTTGGACAGTACATAATATTGAAATAAAACTTAAACAGTACTTCCGCTTAACGAGCTTAGCGTACGTTCAGCGCTTTGTTTGTTATAAAGTATTTAAGTGCTTTGTAGTCGGTAAGCATTTGAATAAAAAAAGTAGTGCTTGCTAAGTTCGTTCGCTACTGTATTAGCGAACGTACAATAGCTAGCATTTTTTTGTTATGCATTTAGTAGTTAAGCTTTGCGAGTGTTATAGTTTTCGAGAAGTATTTTACAGAAAACTATAAGTTTTTAAGGTTTTTGCGTTGTAAAAGCACTTTTGCTACAATTTTGTTGCTTGCGTTTGTTTTTACTAAGTTTTTAAGTTTGTAGTCGTAATACTGCAGTACGGAAGCAGTTGTTAAAAACTTTTTAAGCAACGCAAAAGCTTTTTAGCAGTTTTTGTTAAACTTGAAAAAAACATTTTTTTTTGTAAGCTGTGTTAAAAAAGATGCTAAGCGCTTGTAATTTTTAATAAAACGCCGATAAAAGTTGCAAAACCCTAAAAACGATTGTACGCTGCGCACATTAGTTAGCTGAGCTTAGAAAACGATAGCTGAAATTTTGTTAAAGTTTACTTCGATGCTTTTTGTTGTAACTATAAAGTTTAAATATTTAGTACAAGTTACGTAAAATTCTGTTTTCCGAATGTTTATTTGCAGACCGGCAGTTTGTAGCCGATTAAGAACTTTGCGAACATATTTTACGTGTTTGCGCTTGCTGTTAAAAAAAATCAAAATATTATTTAAGTAAACTGTGTAAAAGTTATTTAAATAGTCGAAAAACACGCCGTTTATATATTTCTGATATATAGCCGAGCTGTTCGTCAAGTTAAAAAAAAGTATTTTGCACTTGTAAAAGCTGTAGCGCGTACGGAACATTGTAAGCTTTTCTGAGTTAGAATTTATGCGTATACAGTAAAACGCTTGGCGAATATTAAGTTTAGTGTAGATTTTGGCTTTTACTAAACGTGCTAGCGTTTTGTCGATCAAAAAAAACGAGTGTTGATTTTTCCGAGTGATCGAATTGAGTTTGCGGTAATCAATACAAAAGCGAAAGCTTTTATTTTTCTTTTTAACAAAAAAGACTGGAAACGCAAAAAAAGCTTAGCTTTTAGCAATAAAGCTTTTACTTAAATTTTCGAGCAAGTATTTTTTAACAGCGAAAAGCTTTTTCGTAGTTATTTTGTAAAAAAGGCTGTAGTTTAAAAAATTTGGCTTTGTAAACTCGATTTTGTAGTTTATTTTAAAACGCAACGAAAGCAACTTGTCGGAAACTTTTTTTGAAAACGCACTAAAACGATTTCGATAAAACTTAAAGATTTTAGCTTAAATCAGAGCGTTGTTTTTACTGTAGTTTAGCTTTGCTATTAACAGGTAAGCTTTACTTAATAAGTTAGAAAGTTTGCGGGCTATGATTTTCCGCTTTTTTAAGATTTGATCGATTTTATACAAGCTTGTTATAAATACTAAATTGCTTTTTCGACGCGTGTAAAGCGTAAACGCGAGTGCGCTGATAAGCGCTATATCTACGCTTAGCAAGCTTTTGTTGACAGCTGTTTTTGCCGAAGTAGCGAACTTGATGCTGTTTTGTTTCGAAAACAGGAATAGCTGCTAGGGCTTAGTTAGTGCTGAAAGAACAACTAGTAGCTCGAGCGTTTCGCGCTGGAAAGTAAGAAGCGCGCGAGCATTGCACTTAATGCTAAGGCGCGCGCGAGCTTTGTGCTAGGAAGTAGAAAGTTTTTTTAGCACCGGCTTTAGGAGCTCGTTAAGCTGAACAGGCTTTGCTAGAATCAAGAAAACGATCAAAGGCTTTTGCACACGGCGTACTAGAACTTCGCGCTTAGCGATAGCTTGTTTTGCGTTGCGCTTGTCCGCGTTTTTTTGTGCGTTTTCGTCGGGCGCTTAAAAAGCGAGCGAGGATTAAGTAACGGGAATTAGCTTGTCGAAGAATTTTATAGAAAGCAAATAGTCCGGCTATTTAATAATTTTATTTTTGACATTTAACTAAGCGTTTTGTTGTTTTAGTTATTTACGCTTAATAATCACGTCGTAAAAACTCAGATTAGCAATAAAAAACAGTTGTTTCGAGAAACGTTTTTTGTCGACAGTAAAAAAAAGTAATATAACGTCGGTAATAAGCTTCGCGCGCTTGCCGTCGAAGCTTTTTACTTTAATAAAAAAAAAAAGCTGGAAACGTCGAGTTTCGCATTTAGCAATCAGTTGCTCGGCCAGCGAGCTGTAAATCAGAAAAAAAACATTTGCTTTAGTATCGATAAAGTTCGAAGTGCTGTAACAATATTTATTTTTTATTAAACTACAAAAAATTGTGAAAACATTTTCGTTTATAAAGCGACGTAAGTCGAAAATAGCATGATTTTTTTTTTTTTTTTTAGTACGCTTTGAAAAAAAGACTTTTTTTAAAGCTTTTTTTTTCTCGATTTTTTCTTTTTTTTCCGAGCTTAAACTAAGCGACTCTGGTTTTGCAAAGTTTTTTGCCAGGCTTAAAAAGCTTAGTTCCAGGAGCTTTAGCGCTGTGTTTGGCTTGCGCGGCAAAAGACAGCCTGTAGTGTAATAGCTTGATTTTTCGCAGTTGTAGTATATGTTTACAGTTGCTACTTTTAAAGTTAACGAGCGTTTTTTGCTTGAAAAAACCGAGTTTTAACGAGCTGAAAATAAAGTGGCGGCAGTTAAACTTTTGCTCGGCTTTTGGCTTTTTCGAAATATACTAGCAACAGTTTAAAAAAAAGATTGCCGAAATGAAAATTGCTGAGAAGATTGCCGAGCTTGGCGAGTACGAAGCTGCTGCTTGGCTGTAGCCGAGTTTTGGTAAACACTGTAAACTAAGCTACAAAAACTAGCGAACGTAAGCTTTTAAGATCGTTGTACAAAAGCTAGCTGTAATTAAAAGCTCGGCTTTAGTTTTTGAAACATGTTTTTTTAGCGTTTCGAAACTGGAATGTTAACTTTGTTTGCACAAAAAAAGAACTTGTGCTTAAACTTAGCGAAGTTTTTTAAATTTGTTATATAAAGCTTGTAGTATTTTTTTTGCTGCTCGATTTGCTCGTTAGCGTTTACTAAGTTTATAGTAAGCGTTTCGAGCATTTTATTTACTGTTGTATAGCGTATAAGCGAAAAAAGTTTCATTTTGTTTACTAAATAGTTTTAAGCTCGGTTTGTTGTTGCGCGAAACACGTAATCTAGCTTATTTTGCTTAGTTTCGAACATTTTTAAGTAATGCCGAAAAAAGCCGAATAGCTAGATTTCTCAACTTTCGTAAGTAGGATTTATTTCGTCGTCGAGCTTTTGAATATTTTTAACACGAGCAAAAGTAGAAAAATAAGTAAAACGTAGCGTCTCCGCCGTTATTTCTCGCTTTACCGTACGGAAAAAAGTGTCCGAGCTTAAAAGCTGAATAAAAAGTGATTCCGAGTTAAATTTGCTTTTTGTTGTTAGCTGCTTTTTTAGCTCGACGAGCTGTGCAGCTTGTAGTCGCGTATACTTTTTGCTAGTAACTAGCTTTTTTTGTATTTGTTGTAAAGTAGCTTGTATTGCTATTATAGCAAAGTTTTCAGAAAATGATAGTCTTGCTTCGTCGTTTTAAAAAAAGCCGGGGTTTTAAGCGTGTAGTGCTTTCGAAGTAGTTGCGGCTGCTTTGTTTTTAGCACTGCGTTTTGTGCCGGTAAAGTCAGCTATTGTCGTGCTTGTAACAAAATAACAAAATAAATAAAATGACAAAATAAGTGAATCAAAAAATGGATATAGTATCGAAAGCTTTCTGATTGCGCGGGGCGTTAGCTAACGAGCCGCGACTTTTTTGAAAAAGGAGAAAATAAGCGAGCACTGCTGTAGGTTGTCAAGAGCTTTTTGAGCTTTCGGTACGATATTTTAACTTTTGTAAAAAATAGGTATTCGAGCTTTTTTAGGAGGATATTAGGCTTTTTTAGGCTGTTGATTAAAGAGAGCTATAAATAATGTCACGGCACGCGCTGTGGATCTACAGATACAGAGGGCAACGGTGGTGCAATACGAGAATCTATAGCTAAGGAAGGAAGAGGGGGGCTCGGGGAGAGCAGGCTATATATACACGAGGAGCTCGGGGAGCTCGCCTAATATGGATCACGTGTGCTTGGGAGCACGCGACGTGACATTTAAAGTAAACTGTTTGTTCGACGCGTTTTGTACACGTTTCGCAAAAAGTATTTCGGCTATTTAATAAACTAAAACTTGTGTCGAAAGCATTTTACGCGTATCTATATTTAATATTTATTGTAAAAGCGCAGTTTTTTTAATTTCGGTCAATTTGCGGTTTTTATAGCCCGAAATACTTCGAAGTAAAGTGTTATAGTATTTTCGAGTTAAAGTTATATACGGAACGTCGTACGATTCTGCGGCGGCCCGTAAGCTTTGAAAACGGCCTTGTTAATAAGCGTGAAAAGCAAGAGCTATTCTACTTTTTTTGCTAGCCATTTCGAGTGTTGGTTGTTGTATTATTGTGATTCGAAGGGCAAAAAATCGTGGTGGTTGCAGGGGTACTGTTTCACTCGCGTATCTGTTCCACTTACCTATCAGGTACGTTATGTTATCACGTGAGACTCTCATGAAGATTGATGGGTATTGTCGAGTCGCACAGAAAGAAATATAAGTGCAGTACTTGATATGACTAGTTTGCTTCTTTGGGAATCATGGCTTGGAAAGAATCTCAGACTTTTAAACAAATGCTACAATATGAGCTCAGCGCTGAGATTGATCGTTTGGGACTACCTAGACACAACACACACAACATACGAGCTTGAGCTTCTGTTCACTATCTTGGAAATAGCGCCGATGCTTCGTCTCCAACGAGCATTGTATTATATCTGCCATCACAAAGAAAGATTGGAGAAACAAACTTGAGAAGCGCTGTCGCGGATCGAAAAAATTGCAAGCTCACAAAGTCGCATTGGAATCATGATTCATATTTTAGTTAAAATAAAACCATGACATGATACATCTTGCTAGCAGGCTACAGAGACTTCCTAGGCAGTTGTAAGACCCGCTAGTGCTTGAACTGAGCTATGAAATTTAGCAGGTATGGTCTCCTCCCAAGTGGATGGCACTTCGTGTCTGAATTAGCATTTGAAACATGCTCCTAGCTTTATACTTCCCATTTCCAGGGATTTGAGCGCCAGATATTTACTATTTAGAACAGAGTCATCTACGGGGAACACATCCTTGGAGCCTATTGGCGTAATTTTTGAGGCATCTCTCATAGCATCGGAAGCAAGACAGGTAAGAAGTTCCAGATATATCACAAAGAGCACCGACGTTCTTGGAGTCTGAAGCAGCTGCAGAGTGCGGTGAGGGGAAACTTTCTGGCTAAGTGAAGGGTTTGCAGAGACATATGTGGATTCTCGTAATATTTGACGCATACTCGTCAGCGCTAATCGAGTGCCATAGCGCTAAAAGAGATGTTATGAGCCAGACCACATCTGCTCTGGCGATGGACTAGCTTGTGCATATCATGATAGCTGAGAGTTATGTCCAGGCTTCCAAGAACTTTCTTCCCTAGTAAACAAAAGGTAGAAGAACTGAGTACTAAGCAGTAGGCGGAGGAATATCTTGATCTAGGTTGTGCACTGTGGAACTCGTCGACGCTGTGACTATTGTTGAGCTACGGCAAGTGGCTGACAAGGCTTGAGGCAGAAATTTGTAAAACTTTGCTCACTGAGAATGATCATCAGACGTGGAAGAAGGGAAAGTCGTCCAAAGTTTGGTCGCTAGGATCAAGGGCTGGCACGGCATGCAACAAGATACGAACACAAGGCAAGTTTAACCCACGCGGATAAAGTGGTGTAGCACATCGAAGATCACAGCAAACAGAGAAGCTGCTGAGCTGTTACTAAGAATTATCAAGGGGACAGTCCTTCTCAAACAGATGCAATGCATCGTGAATGGAGTCCTATCAGGGTGGGTAAACAGGTACTTTGTAGAGGATATGTGAAACGTGTGTAGACCAGCATACCTGAGTCAGCTATGATCGTTTTGGGGGATTTTTGCGGCCATGTAGAGAAACGCGTGAGGAAGACTTCTCGAAGCCCAGGGTTTGGTTGGGGTTTGATGGAGGTCGCCGGGCTTGGCAGGGATTCCGCGATCAACACAAGGAAGTTTCAGCAGCCCTGTGATTTCAGCAAAACGGGGAGCTTCTAACCCCATGCAAGTATTTAGGGCAGTGCTTGAAGATCACACCTCGTGTTCTCTCTCTCCGGGATTTTGCATTGTGCTGCTACCAGCAGGCTGATACTAAGTGAGGAGCTCTATTACGTACTACAGCTGTTGAGTATGGGCTGTTCTGTACGGTAGTACTGTTCAATGTTTAGGCTTTCAGGGGGGAGTGCCTGACAGTATATGCTGTCAGGGATACAGTACGATACCATACTTGGGTACTGTACAGCAGTAGGAATTTCCCCATCTTGTTACGGGACGATGCCGTCCAAGCTGGTTGGCTGATTGATTATTGCTTTTTTACAAAATATATGTCCTATATTTTCTTTGTTAGTGACGTGCTGAAGCCTTCTTCTTGCCAACCCCGCAAGCCATATTGCATTTCAACTTTACATGAAGGGCCAACCAGTCTGGACGACAGCTGTATGCATTAATAGATTAATAGTGGCAGTGGCCAAAGGCTAGACTCACTGGAGTCGCCGGTCTCTTGGCTGGTGGGGGAAGGGGGCAACATTCGATTCTGGGTGTCTTGAAAAATTAAGCTTCTACGCTAATCTGGAGGCTTAGTGACAGCACTGACAGCGCTATACTGAGCGTAGACTATGCACTGTAGTGTGCTGGTGCAGGTTATGCCAAGCAGGAGGCATAGCCAATTAAGCCGATAGCATTGACACCGGTTCATGAAAGCAATGGGATCTAAAGAGAGATACGGGCAACGGGATGGCGAGGCGGCAGAGCAGGGGCCGGAGACGGCGCCCTACTGCCCCTCCCCCCCCCCTAAAGCGACGGTCCTTATTGTACAGAAACTGAAGCCCATCCAGACCCATCCAGAACCATCATCCTGAATGTAGACAACCCCCGACCCGCAACTGCGAGGAACACCCATCCCCAGTCCGGCTATTGCGCTGGTCACTGCGCTATGCGGTACGAGATCGGCTCCAATTAATTATTCTTTTGCCCTAAATTGCGCATCTTATGCCACGGCACTCACTCCATGTTTTGCAAACGTATTTAATAAGGTTGGGTTGCACCCTCCTCCGTTTCGGTACTGCTATCTCCCGCCGATTGCAATTTTTTGGCGTCTTGTCCCGCATCCGGCTGTATGGTTAAGTTGTTAAGGTTCAGCTGCCACCACAACACCACATTCTTTAGCTTGAACGCCCGCTCGATAGCTCATTCTTTCTTTTCGTCGAACCCACGTGTTTGTTATCTTATACGCCATTGTTCACCATACTATAATAGGGAACATCGCTCTGAGGATATCTAACATCGTCTGAACTCCAACCCTCCAAACAAGTCAAAACAAGGCACAGACTGCGAACAGAGCACAACAATAATCTGGTGCGACATCCCTTTGAGACGCTCCCTTGGGGTCACCACATATCTCCCCAACAACTCTTCTTCTTCTTCTCCTCAAGAATCACATCAAAAGTAATTGACCAAACATGAAATCCGTCACGGCCATCACCATCTTCAGCCTCGGCCTTGTCGCCGCCATTCCTCTCCCATTATCCTGCGATCGAGCCGTCGCCTGTCTCCTCACCAACCCAAGATTGGCACAAGTTCACTTCGCAGACCCTCATTTCCCAAAGCATCAGCTCGCCTCTTCTTCTTCTGATGAAACTGCTGAAGATGCCTTCAGCGATATTCTTGACGACGATACGCCGAATATGCCATATACGCCGTCATCCATTACCCCTCCATCCAAGGCTTTGGCAGACGAGCGGCCACTCACCTCAGCCTACCTCATGTCGCTCAGCAAATCGACTTGGAAGGATACGGAGGATGCCACAGACTCCGATGATGCCGCCCCCGCGAAGCCTACCTCCGCATTACCAGATTTGAGGAAGGAGGACGATATGAAGTACTGGGAGGCTTTCAGTGGAAACGAGATGGTAGACATGGGCAATTCGCCAGGAAATGGCCAGGACTCGAGCTCAGTTTTGAACAAATGTGCGGAGGCTTTGGAACTGCTCACCGATCGCGCTACTTTCGGACAATCTACATTTGTGATTCGGGAACATGACGATAGGATGGTTGTGGGTATCGTCTTTGTCTTCTTGGCTGCTGTGGTATTGCTGGAGATGTTTCACTCCGTCGGAGATTTGTAAGCCTCTGCCTATCATTCTGAAAACGAAAAGCTAATAAAATCAGGGCCCGATATTTCAGCAACAGCGAAGGCACAATCCAATTAAACGAGTCACAGTTTAAGCGGCCTACAATCACAGTACGAAATGAGCCACCTGCATACGGGAAGGTGGCCAGCAGCAATCCCAAACGGGATCCAGATTCCGAGTTCGGAGACAAACACTATTATAACGAGTCACCAAAACGGTGCTAACACGTATGAGGCGTAAAAATGAACTTGGGTTGGCATGGGATTTAGGAGTTTCGGCGGGTTGCATTACGGCTTAGGCTCTGACGGATCTTCATGAGCGGAATAGGTAAACATTGCATGGTATTTATTGGAGTATAATACCCTAAAGTAAGAATTAATGATCTAAACTTAATTTCCACAACTTTCTCCAAATTTGAATCTTAGTGATGCAGGACCTAAGTCCAGATTACCGTCCACATAACTAAAGCACGTATGTTCTCAGCCTGAAAGACATACACTATTGTGTATATCTATTTAATCTTCCTTCCTCTATATACATCACTGACCTACGATTCGGAATCTGCATGGATACTAACATCGTCTCGTCCTACCTTCTATTGTAGGGTATACACTCAACGGATTAACACGCAAACACAAGCTGTATCAAGCCAGAGGGGGCCATTGAGACTGCTTGCTTGTCTCGCAGTATCCAAGCTTGCCTTATTTTTCCTATAAAAAATACTCATTATCGAACATGATCATTCATCTGATGGCATCACTCGCTCTCATATATTCACGAGATATACCTCAACCCAACAGCCATTCACATCTCATCTCCCTTTCCTCTTCTTCTCCTCCCTCTTCGCAGCCTCAACCAGCCTTCCCTCCCTCCACCACCAAACGGCTGCCACAACCGCAAACGGCCCAACAACCACGCTTGCCACGCCAATAACCAGCAGATCCGTCACGACGGCCCCGGCGCTCAAGTCCCCGAGTCGCCATCTCGTATCATAGATCACGGCATAAGCCCAGACCAAAGATCCGGCCGCGATGCCTATCGCGTCCCACTGGAAGATCCAGTGCAGGCCGAGCGAGCGGGTCTGATCCCAGGTCGCGCCGTTGGGGAGGAAGACGTAGCTGAAGCCGAGACGGGGCGAAGAGGACGCGAGGATCGCGTAGACGGCGTAGAGGTGGACGGAGGCGGCCACGAGGAAGGCCGCCAGGTAGCTTGCGTTTAGATACCGCACGTCCTCTGGCTCTCCGGCCGGTTTTCCTGCTCGCGAGGCTGGCTGTGGAGGCGGAGATGCGGTGAAGAAGAAGGAGAAGATGGCGGTAACGGGCGAGACGAGCAGCGGCGCGACCTGCCAGAAGGCGATGATGTTCTGCGTGGTCTCGATGTTCTGGAAGGGAACGTACATCAGGATGCTGGGGAGGACGTACGTGAATATCGTTGCTGGAAGCAGGGCTTTCGCGTAGGGGAGGGAGATTGCGCGGCCTTCTTTGTGATAGGAATCCTCCCGTAAAGAGATAACATGAGCTAGGAAAAAGAGCGGGCAGATGACCGCTCCTCCGATGGTCTGATAAAGAAACGCCCACGGTACTGTGCTATTATCACACATTAGATTTTCCCTCATATGACCGCATAGTTCGAGATGAGGCTTACAAACCGATCAACCGCGCCGCATTTCCTTTCCTGTAAGCCTCGACGTTCGTCACCACAATTATGGCGGTGAATGCGCCGAGGAAATAGATCTGCTGCAAACGAATGCCTTCGTCCAGATTTAGAGGACCGGCTGCAAATGCGGAGACCAGGAGGGTAAAAAAGAAATCGAGACCGGCGATGCCGGTGTAGGTGGTTTTCTTGGACGAAATTAGCACTTATGTCCTTTTTTCGTCTATATACATGTAGGAGCTGGGAGCTCGGGATCATTCCTTGAGAGCTAAAACCACAGCACAAAGGGAAAAGTATCGACCCCCGGCTCCTGTGCAAGAAAAACGAGATTTTCAGAACGGGATTAGCGTACCAGCGGTGTTCCGTCTTCGAGTTTTGCTATGTTAACGTGGTGGTCGAAATCGAGGGGGACCCCGTTGGCTGCGACTGAGATGCGCATTTTATAGAGGGAAAATACAGAGATCAGGAGAAGGGGAACGGCGAAGAGGCCGGTGGAGGGACGGGCCGACATCTCGTTGGCGGGTGGTGATTTGGCCATGATGCTGAAATTGTTGCAGCCCACTTGGATGGTTTATGTTCTTTTCGTCCAGAAGCAAAATGCAAATCAGGCGACTTTCCAACGTTATATATACTTTTCCAATAGACAGTCCAGATACCCGTGATGGAGTGGAGACGTTTAGCTTATGATAGACGTGTTAGGAGTAGTGCTCACGGCTTTGATCTCGCTACCCCTTTTTGATGTCATGAGTGAGACCGGGTGTCGAGTATTAAGTTCGCCGGAAAAGATCACTTGGTGATCTGTGCACCAGCACTCCAGCCAATGAGGTTCAAGCCGTCGTGATGTATACAATATGAGGTACATGTCTTGGCAAATAAATTGAACGACTCTATACCCTTGATTCTTAATAGAGTGGCACAGCTACGCGCTTGAAAGGTGCTAGAAGTGTTGGGCAATAGCATCACTTATTTGGAGCTTTAGTTTTCCTGGAGGTCGTCATAGAAAATAGCAAGTGAAGAAACTACTGGAATGAGTTCATCCCAGCGTCTTGCGTCTTACGCCAGCGCGCTGAACAAGCTCAATGTCCTATTAAGTTCTGGCTCTGTGAAAACAAAACTCGGAGCTGCAATCGTTGAGGATAGAGTTTTACACAGAACTCGAGCATATCAAAACGAAAGTAGGATGAAGTCGACAGTAGCGAAGAAATAAGCAATGAAGAGAGAGTTTGGAGATACCGAAAACTAAGTTAAGACTAAACGATTCAACTTCAACAAGGCCTAATACCTTTCCAATGGCTGACCCGGCGAGAATATGCAGAGCGGAGTCTGGGGACCTGGGCTCAGGTTAGTACCACCATCAATCATATTAGAAAGCTGAAAAGTTCATGGTCTGTTTTTGGGCGCTAGGAAAATAGAAGATGTGGATCTGCTGAAGCACTTGATTCTCCTTCATCTTGATTCACAGCAGAGAAAATGCAAGGACGCGTTCTAAAGAATTCTATTCGAAATAATCGTAACGCCGAATAATCGGTCTCGCTGGGTCCCATGGGCCGTGTATCTCGTTCTTATATTTCTGCAGCCCGATCAACCACCAACTGCATCCTCCCATCGCAAGTCCAGTCACAAGGACACCGATCACTAAGCCCAGAATACCGCTTTTATAGGGAAAATTCCATATCCCTTCTCCATCTCCACCTCGGCCTAGAACTAGTCCCACTCCGCCCCCAGCGCCAAGCACAAGGAGAGTAGTCAAAGCAACATGACCACGCCAAGACCGTTTACGTGCATATCTCCGGAAAACTGGGAATAGGCCAAAGACTTCAATAGAGAAAAGCGTCAAGGAGAACACTTGATTTGTGCTAGGCAGACGGCTAGCAAGCACCGTTGAAGCCATCAAAGCCGCATTCGTACTCAAACTTGCGGGCATATTCTTATTATCCACCGGCGTTCCATAGTCAAAGAAGAATATGTTGATAGCAAATAGTATGAATGACATGGCCCAAATACTATCCTCGGATGTAGACTCCGTGAGCGATTTCAGAATTGGCGAGAGCCCTAGGAGGGTAAAATAGATAAGTAGGGCTGATTTTGCCGTAGAAAGCCGAAGAGCCGTTCGATGGCTCATCTGATTCGAATTATGTGGAGGCGGGAAATTGGGATTCAGTCGCGGAGACGCGGTTTGGGTGGACATTTGAGAATATATAGATGACGCAGATGCTGAGTGGGAGTGTCGTGACAAAAGGCCGCTCATCTTAGAGCCTGTTATTGCCGTGCTTGAACGTCCATGTCCAACCGCATGCGTTACTGTCATGCCCAAATTTGATGTTGAGCTAGCAGCAGATGCTTGGAAGTGCGAGGGCACTAATGGAGGGGAAGGAGGTTTCTCAGATTCTTCTTGTCCAACCCACCAGTCCCACAAAAGCCATCCTAGAAACGTTGCGATGCTACCCCCGCCAACGACTGCACTCGGTGATATCGATGTTTGAACAATTCCCACGAAGCATACGACGAATATAATTACCGAACAGACATGTTGCACGATAACGGTAGAATCAGCTACCAGAGGCCAGAAATCGTATGGCTGGAGGCGTGGATTTCTCTGTAGGTGCTCGAGGAAGGTGTCTTGGTCGGTATAATTATCTGGGTCTAGAAATATATCAGAAGAGGCCCATACATTAGGGCACATCGGACTTGCATGACTGCTTTACCCACAACAGCTTCTTCCAAACGCGACGCCTGTTCCTGTTTCCGCTTCTACTATGATCTCTGTCCTTCTGCGCCCTCCGACTTGTGCTCGGTAATCTGGCACCACTATCTGTGCCACTAGTCATCCGAAGATCTTTCTGCAATCTATTGACGGCAGCAGACTGCTTTCGAGGTGGGGAGCCATAGATTGCATCTTCTGGTGCGAGAAGGCTACGATCTGTAGCAGGGGGTCGCAGGACTGGTGAAGGAAGAGTCGCGGCTCGAACCAAGGGTGGGAACTTTTCATTCACTACCATTGATGACTGAGAGGCCGCATTTAGGGCCATGTTCTTGCGCTGGCAGGCGCTGGCCGCGATTGATGTGGTTGGTCTTCAATTCATACAAGTCTCATGCCTCAAATTGTGTGTTCAGAAGTGTCAGCCTTGTCTGAGACGGGACCCGTATTTTTGCCATGATGGGCTATTTCGGCGTCCGTATTCAGGTACGGAAGTATTGATTGGTAGACTTCTTCCTATCGTACTCCTTTAAAAAAGAGTTGTATCGTCGTTGATGTTAATTATACTGGATAGATATCTTGCCCAGTGGTTGCGACAGTCTTGTCAGGAGGCGCTGTCTCGTTTCCACTCGTGTCTTAATCACCTTCTCATTAGTGGCGTCTCAATCGCAGCTCCCAAGAACAGGAGCCTTTTCTATCCTTTACTTCATTTTGTAAACCTAAAACATTCGTTCTCAAGGATCAAAAAGGCTAGAAACAGCTTAGGCCGATTAATGTTCTATTATTCTTCATATTCGCTCGGCCAGCGTTGACAAAAGTGTTGTATTTACGTTTATTGTCAGTCCTCAAATCAAATCCATGGATTTTGCTCACTGGTGCTAAAAGTATACTAGACACAACTTTGCCATGATGAGCCACTGCCCAAGAATATGACCCTTCCGTGCTTCCTACTTTGTGGCCTATTGTGATCATTATTCCGTCCGTTTGAATACGTACTTGCTATTATGACCATCATGCAGTTCAAGCCGTTCTTACCCTATGCTAGCTGAGCTTCTAGCTACGGGTCACGTAAGGCTTTCCGGGAAACAATTAGTATCACATAAAGATACTGAGCTGAATCGAGTGATACGATCGGAAAATGACTCAGCTACGGCTCAAGCCCGGTTAATCTACAGGAACATGGTTCATTCTCCCAACAGCACATCGGTCCCCTGCGCTTCCCATATGAGATTCTATCAGATGGGGTTATGGCTCCACCGACGGCAAATGGCTACCGTCTCTATCTCCTTGAACTTTTAGCTAGAAATAACATGGTATATTGGATCCCAGCACTCAGGTAATATGTCCAACAACAACTACGAAGGATATCTGGGTTGATTCATCAGCACGATAGAAGAATATGTCAGAAAGAACGGGAGCCTGTCCCAGGATACAAGCCTCGTCCTCATACTAGCCAGTACGAACGACATCGATCTGAATCGTAACGCCAGCCCAGTTCCTGAGCGTTTGGGATGGCTCATAGACCTGGCCACAACTGCCTGTCCTTCTGCCGCTGTTGTCTCTGGGATAACGCCAATCTTGGGTGGTAGAAAGCCGCAAGTTGGTGCGTATAATTCTGCTATTACAGGCATTGTTGAAATGCGTAATCGCTCATCTGGCGGGGACAGTCATGCTCGGGCAATAAATATGACCACGTATATCAAAGGGAATGAAGTGCAGGATGGATTACATCCAACAGATCATGGTTGTTAATTGATAGCTACCGCATGGCTTGATGGTATTAAGTACGCTGCCGACAGAGGATAGTCAAACGTGAACATCATAGATGGTACGCCCACTGGGTCATCATCAACTGCCTCTAACACGGGCAACGCAAATCCACAGAATAGTGAACCCAAAACTAATGTAATCCCCAATTTTGCATTACCATTAGCAGTATTCCGATTGTTCGTAGCAACCTTCATCTGATTTAATCATTACCCTATGGAAGAGTTACACAGTTAGCGATTGTATTATTCACGCCTGTAACGCTTCAGAACAGAAGAAGAGGCATTAAGATCTCTCTTAGTAAAATTTATATTAAGAATTATGTATTGTCCGCCTCTCTGTAACGCCAAACCACTTTATTTTCGTCATATCTATCATCACCACACACTTCTCCAGATCCTTCTCGAGCTATCCGCTCTATCAAAGTTCTTTAGAAGCCAGCACCGCTTTCCTGCGCTCTTCATGACCCAACCCACTGCCTTGCACAGTTTCTTGAGAATTCCATATCGTCTCAACACTTTCTCGCTGATCTCGATGACTTGCAGAGCTCCCGCGTGAAGACCCAGCAATACTGAAGTCCGGATCTTTCCCTGTTCCACTGTCGACAAAGAACTAACGTCCAGATATTGCAGCGTCGGCTGTTTCGCTACATACAAAGCTTCCGTAGAATCTAATCGTCTTCGGAGACGGCAAACGGCAACAGCTTCAGCCATCGGATCAAGCACAATATTGTACTTCGAGTCCATTCTCATAACATCCACCTCCTCTAATGCTCCAGTCCGCCACGTCTCAGCGACGGCTTCTGGTGTCAGATATAAAGACTCGATATCCAGCATGGAGAGCTGAGAGCCAACCTTCAATTCCTCGAGCTGGCGGCAAAGGATTTGGAGGTAAGGAAGGTGTTTTGAGGTCATATAAGAGTTTTTGAGATTCAGAACCCGTAGGGTTGAGGGTGCTGAGGCGAGAATACGCGTTACATCTTCCTCTAGTAGGGGCTGAATTTCCGGGTTTGTCTCCGCTTGCAGTGAGATGAGAGATGTGTTGGCTGCTGGATTTGCTGATAGGAAGGATGCAAGACCATCGCCGGAGAGAAGATGGCAATTATTGACGTTTAGATGCGTGAGACATGCCGTTTGAGGGATGCGTCCCAGGCCCTCGGCAGTGATTTGTGTTTGTTCTACATCTAAAGTCGCCAATCGAGGCAATTGTGGGAGTACAGTCGAGAAGATGAGAGGCGGGAGATCAGAGCAGCCGCTCAAGTTTAGCGATGTGATAGAAGAGCTAACATGGAAGTCTGGAGAGTTGCACAAGTGTGCAAAGTTTATTGCGAAGGTCGGCGAGCTGCAACCCTCGAGATCAATGCTGTAGAGATAGGGTAGCTCTGAGAAAATGGTGTGAAGAACAGATTGGTCGAGATATTGCTGAAACCCAAGTCGAGCCTTGAATTCTCGGAGCAGAGGCGTGAGACGCAAAAGCTCTGGAATTGGGTTCGCGAGCTTCTCATCCTCAAATTGGATTGCTTTAGAGACGGGAGCAAGATCCAAGGTTCGAATTAGGTTTCCGAGAGATGGATAACAGCGAAGCTGAGCAAGAAATTTGCTGAAGGTTGAGGGACTCGAAGTGGTGATGTCCCGGTACATGACTGACAGGGTTGCCGCGAACATGCTCCGCGATGTGAGAAGGCATGGCAGGGACGTCAGAGCAGGCTTTGGTACTTTGTTGTTGTGGTTTGAGTCTGAGTAGCCAGGTCAGCTAACACTATGTAAGAAATTGAGATAGGGCAACCTACCTTCTGAAGGGATTGAGAGTTTATTTGACCTGATGTGAGGATCATCCGGAAGTGTTACGAAGATCAAGATTTTACGCAGGAGTTCAGGGGGAAGCCGTTCCAGACGGGATTTTCCCGTAGAGGTGGTCTTATTAATAGACATGATTGGATAGACTCAACAAGTTGATTTGCGAAAGTCGAAAGGGGTATTTCACTAAAATCATCTCTCCGTAGATGATATTCTAAACTTCTCCAATTTTCTGCCGCAAACCTCTTTGTTATATATACCCCAAAACCATCCCATGAAACCATTACTCACATACCCTCGGCTCGCCATTTCCGGCTTCGCTTTTTAAGGCACCAAAAAATTGCAAAATCATGTCGTGACAAAAGTCACTCATCACGAGCGTTCCACGTTCCACGGGTTCCATTCTTCAAGATAATGCCATGACATCGCCATCGCGCCAAGGCCCCTCCCCGCCAATCCTTTCGTTTAACAGGCGGGCTTTTATAAATCGTGCACCAGCCTGGATCCAGCCGACATCAGCTTTTGGTGCATGATTGAGTAACGAATTGAAACGGAATTGCCCTGGTGGTGCCTGGCCCGGTTTTCCCCAGACTTTTTCTGCGTTTCCTGGGGGTAATTGTGACGTAAAATGACGAGAGGGGGTTCAAGCGAGCAGGGAAGGATTTTCATAGGCTGGATGTTTTCCGACTGGTCACCAAAGGGGTTTTGAGAGGGCCACGTGTGAAAGAGAAAGGATGATACTCCGGATGGATGGTCTGGATAGCAATCAGGCTGCCATTAAGTAATAATTGAAGTTGGCTAGTCTTCCCCGACTTTTCTATATTGCTGGCGTTGTGGAGGCAAGAAGTTCATGACTGCAGCTTGGCTGGGTTCTCGAAGCCTTGGCCAAATTTCTTCTCTTGGCTTGTGTGACCATAAAATAATAATTTTCTGGCAGCTCGGCTCCCGGCTATTGAGTTTCTCAGCTGAGACGTATGATCGTGCTTTGACATCTTTGTATCATGACTTAGGGAAGCTTGAGGGGAAGTCTATTCTCAATTTCTTACTAACAACCATGAAACGTGTTGTCACGACTATATTATGGGTCTTCTCTATCCCCCTCTATCTTCAACACTGAATGATATGTTGTTGATACTATAGCATTTACAGAATTCTTGTAGCTAGAAATTATTGGCGATAGCAGAACTAGTCTGAACGCTCCTTCTCTCTCACACAAAATATAAGATACAGCAATTATGAGAGTAAATTCAATGACCCAAGCAAGGACAGATAGCAGGATCACGACAGTTTAATGCAACCTTGCTTTACGCTCTAAATATATTGGATATTATATATACTAATTTGGGGAAGTATTTGTATTGATTGAAGGACAAAAGCCGACGTGTTGTGCTTCCATTTCTTCATGAAAAGAAACCCGTGATCTCGTAATGGCCAAGCCCCAATGACTCGCTTAAGCCCCTTGTACTGGAGTTGCAGGATACTTTAGACGTTCAGCAATAACTCTACTAGAAAGTTAAATCAATTTGGATCTTGGTCCTCTTCTGGTGCTATATCCTCCTAATGTCCATAATCTTCGTCCTCTATGCCATCATCCTCCCCTTCCTCACCTTCAACGTCTCCAACAGCCTCATCAGAGTCGTAGAGGATGAAACGATTGTATTACAACCCTGCAGCGGAATCGCCACTTGCAGAGCCCATATGGCTAGTATTGGTTTTGGTGTCCTTGGAATATTTTAGGTTTTGGATATCAACTAGAACCTTGCAGAGAGGGCGTCTCGTGAGTGCTCGGAAAACCATCAAATGCTCAAGCCAGAGGCTAGCGCATTCAGCGTAGGATAAGCCTCTATGGCAGGAGATATACACCTGTGTGAACCTCATATTAGCCATGGGTTTTCAAGTCCTAATAAGCATTCCGAAGGTTTATACGTACAGTCACGGGGTAAACTGGCACAGGATCGAAGGCAATTATTTCCAGACAGACCTTGCATATCTCAACCGAACTTAACAATTGTCTTCCATAATCTAGAGCGGCCAATTTGAGCAACCTTGGTTACCTTTGCTGAAGCTGTAAGATATTCTAATCATAAACCGTGTGGCTGAAGTCATGTTAGGGACACGAAACCTGGAAGGATAAAGATGTGAGTTACCTATTCACAAGTTTGGATTCCGCTTAGTCGCTCCTGCATTTTGATTCAGTGGGTCTAGCATTCCCGCAAAAGTTGGCCTTTCACCGGTAGCGTCCATATTACATCAAAGATATCTATCCGTAGGCAACGTGGTTCTTGTAGTTCATCCCTTTATTACCAGCATCATGCATTTAATACTAACCTGCAACCTTTTCATCCAATATAGAGCTCGATTCTCTCCGGTGATATCTCCACTTCTCTTCTGCAACCTCAAGTCTATCCAGTCTCAATTCTTACTTGTTGCCCTTGTCGCCCTCATCCTCCTCACCATATGTGGATTGCCCACCATCATCCCCTTCCTCGTTATCGAAGAGCTCCATGTTATCCTCATCCGATTCTCCGTCTAGAAATTCAAAGTCTACCGTGTCAGAACCATCTCCAAGACCATATGCATCAACGGCCTTGCAACCTTCCTCAAGTGAGCCGGCGTTGTTGAAGACCAACTCCTTCACCTCTTCATACTCAATGCTCGGCTTAGGTTCCTCGAGGTTGCTGGTACTGACAATAGTGTGACAGCGTGGGCATCTCCCTGGAACCTTGCAATTCTTGATCTGGTGCCTAAGCCAGTGGTTCATGCATTCGGCACAGTCGACTTGCTCATGGCATGAGATTTTGACCTAGATCATGAATTGGTTAGAACAGAAGCTTTTTAAAACTATTGAAAAGGCTCAAAAAGTGAGAACTTACAGCATTGTACGCGACTGGCTCGAGACAGATAGAGCAAGTAACTTTTGGTGTGATAAGGTGATACATATACGTGAGTGAAGATGGCATTTTTGATGATTTGGGTTTTGGGTTGGCAGATTATTTATAGGTTTTGCCTCCTTGGGTAGGACTAGTTGGGTTCCCGAGCTGTATTTGTATTGTAAAGCAGAAGGATGGATTGGAGTAGGAGCCGTCAGCTTAGTGTTATCAGCTTAATTAACGACCTGCGGCAACTGCTTCCTTTGAATCAGGACAACTCTAAGTATATATACCAAGGCTAAATTGATAATACGTAGTAAATGGCAGGACGCAAGGCATTTGTGCAGCCGACAAAGATATTTTGCACTAAATAAGAGTCTGACCAAGGTAGTTTGTATAAATAATGCAGACACGTTATCCTTAGAATCGACACACGAACGACGCTATCTGGACAATGCGTAGTGCTGGCGTACTTGTTCAAGATGAATCTAGCAATATCTGAGTACTTATGCTTCATAGCTTCCAATAAGTAATATCTCAATGTCCATCATTAACGTGTCGACAGCAGGCTTTATACCCAGGTCATGTATAATGGATCACCGCAAACGTCAAGATGGCCCTTCCACTTTCGCTTCTGGCTTTGGGAGTGCCTTTCTTTGCACGAAAATAGTGATTGCACTTGCGTAAATGAACTAAATGTCATGTTATCTTGTCGCATGGCGTGAAATAGGATAGACATGCATCTGTTTGAGACAGGGAACTTTTATAATACTATAGAATTCAGAGGTAATGGAATAAAAGCCGTATAAAATGTACGACAATATTAGAGTCCTAGTAGAGGGCGACAAGAGGAGGAAGTGTTGAGTACTAGTAATACTTGATTGTTTCTCCTCTGGGCGTAGAAAGGATAATATTCTAGATCAGAGCCGTTTCCAATGAACTATATTAGTGAAATCCTCTATTTCAAGCTAACATTTACGCAACAACGTATCAAAACATATCTTAGATCAAACGGTTATCTTAGAAATGTCTCTGGAACATCGGGACCTGGGCAAGTCAGATATCTTGGCTTTCAAGTGTGAAGGCTCCGAACTTACCCCACACATGTAGATTGTCTGGCGCAGCCTCATTTCTACTAACAGGAGTCTTGTCATTGACCAAATCACCATCAATATAGTGTTCCAGCATGAATTTGGATGGATCAAACCTGAACTAATATTAGCATACTTTTCTTTTATCACCGTTGCTCAATATAGACATACCAATAATCGAAGATTTGACTGCCCATCACATGTCTGCCAACACCCCAGCAGATCTCATATCCCTTATCCGTAAGCCATGTGTGGCCCAGCATCTGGATATCAAAGTCGAAAACTTCAAAGCTCGAATGGTGAACATGAAACTTGGGGCCCTCAAAGAAGAAGAATGCGTGATGATCGACCCATTCTTCCCCCCGATCTAAATGCAGGAACGTCATAATGTCTTCATTCGAGTCAGGCGCATAGATGAGCTCCGTTGGCTTGAAATTGAAATTCGAGGTCCAAAACTCAAATGACTTTTTAAAGTTTGTAGTGCATACCCCAAAATGCCCAAGTTTATGAATTGGAGCAGGCCCCTTTTTGAACCTCTGATATTGGTTGACTGGTCGGTGCTTGTTCGTCGGGAAGTTGTATGCTAGTTCCGGAAAAGTTTCCGTGATCTCAACACTCTCCTGTCCGTAGACGAGATGGAACGGAAAGTTGTCGACGGGGTCAAAGAATGTAACCCTCTTTCCTCCACCAGGCGCATCTGAATCATGAACAGGTGTTGCTCCCGGCAGAGCAGTTGCGCGTTCCAGGTCCTCTAGTGAATCTACCACCCATCCGGTCCCTCCGAATTCATCTTCTTCTCCCTTTGTGGTGCAGTATATGAAAGGCTCGGTGCCATAGCCACGAAAGTATATCTGGCTGTCTGACTCTTTGACAATGCTGAAACCAAAGTCTAAAAGGAATTGACGTGCCGCTTTGATATCTTTGTGTGTATAGTATACATGTGCGATCCGTTTGAGACTGATTTTCTGTTTCAGCAGAGAGTCCGACATTGCGGTAAATGTGGTGATCAATTAAGTTCTGAAATCGCCTTGCTCAGCGGTGCGTGGGCAGAAGAACAGAGTGATATATATGCATAGCTGCTGTAAATCAGCTAGCCAGCTCCGCACGTCACATAGTGCCACCGGTGAGTTAGATATCGGTCATTTAACTGAAGTATATTGAACGCTGGCTGGCCGACGCCAACGAATGTGAGGGGTGACATGGCCTCGGCGGGAGAAAGTTTGTTCCCACAACAAAACGCGGGGCACACAGAGTCTACTTGCCGATGACGCCTCCTCTTCCACATTCCACTTACCGACCCATATACCCGTGCTATCCACCTCATTCTCTTTCACTAGACTATCAGTTATGCGGATGATATTGGTCTAGGAATCGCGAGAGGGAGAAATCAGCTCACGGGATGTTTTTGTGGGGTCACTTTTGCTCTTAGCAGGGCGGGTTCCACTTGACAAATACAACCATGAGTGTGAAAGAGCAAGATGTCTTCACAGACAAGCTATGTCGGAGAATGCTACGACTTCTCGATCTCTTAACCAGTTGATCTTGATTTTTGCCGATTTTGGTACTTCAAAGAAAGCCCTTGGGCAAAGCCTACTGGCTAATTCACATTAGCCTGTTTCAAAGAGCTCAGTACAACAATTTTTCGTATCTCTGACATATCATTTACCCAAAGTATATTTCAATTGTCTGGCGTCTATTGGAGACACCTTGGATATCAGGCGAGTGAGAGAATCTGAAGCAAGGAAGAAATCAAAAGTAAGGGAGAATATATCAGAAGCATGGAGAACACGGCGTAGTTGCTCGTCAATAAATACTCGGAAAAGGATAGATGATCAATACTGTCACAATTCGACCTGAAATTGCAAGGAAAGGCATAGTTCCAATATATTGATAATATCCGAAGTCGGATTTGTATCACCCTCCACAAAGTCACAATACATGCTATTCAATTGCCTCAGTTGCTCTTCATAGCCCTCCTATGTTGTGTTTTGATATTTTTTGGAGTTCCCGGAATAATACTTCAAGGCATACATTTCTAGTCTGGCCATCTAAGATCTGCAGGCACATCCTTAGGTCCACTCTTCTCTTCTCGCACCACGAATTGGCCTGACGCACACCGACGCTCCATTCATTTGCACTCAGCAGTCAAGTTTATGCGAGCTCTGGGAGTCTAAAATATCAGGCGTACATCCGGGCGAGGGCGGCTTAATTTCATCAGAATGGTCATTGTGGATTAGTTCGCACTGTATGAAGCCCATCCTGTATGAAGTGTAGAGAGATTTGTCGCATGATTATTGAAGAACTCTGCTGTGTCAGAGACCGAGGTATATCCATGGCTTCCTTCGCTGGCTCCCATGGAAATCACGGGATCCCACATCACTTGATAATCTTGAAGAGCAGCAGGAGCCAAACTTCTCGAGATTGGCGGCTTGATGCTTATCAACCCGAATGTAGGCTGACAATGCATGTTCAGCTCTAAAGTATCCCAATCATCTAGGCTGTCCACGTCATAGTCCCTCTCTGCTGGCGATTTCCGTACTTCCTGTTGTCTTCCCAGGCTCTTTGTTTCCGACTTGGGTTTTCTCCGTATTGTACCTGAGAAATTTTAGATGGAATATGTTTGAGAAGGCATATCTAGATTCTCAATACCTGCTTTTGGTCCAGGCTTCTGAGCCGCTTCGGGATAGCAACAAGTTGCTTCCCTGTTAATGCAAGTCTTGCATGATGGCAGCACCCGATCGCTTCGGTTTATCAGCAAATCAGAGCTACCAGGGTGACCTTATAAAGCAGGCTTTATTACCATTTGATCTTACGTCTATAAGAAAGTCAGTTTGGGGAGAGAGAAGTTGGACTTTACACAACCCACTTTCTACATCTTTGGCATGACAAAGCAGATTCTCCAGCTTCTAGTGTATTCCTTACCAAATTAGTAGAGTCCATCATTATCTGTGAAAACCATTTTTCTTCCTCACAACGCTGAGGACATAGCCAGACTTTATGTATTGAGCAGCCACGGAGTCGGGCAAATCGTGGAGGAAAAGTGGAACCTCGCGTGATGGAGCAATGAGAATTAGGCCGCTGCACGTGATTGTGGCGTAGAAAGGATTCAAGAAGTCTTCAAAAGCAATGCAATCAAGACGAAGTATTGAATGTCTTATTCGCTACGAAAGTTCCAATTAGCTTCCCAAAGATACACCCGCGCTTCCAAGGATAGAGTGTGGCTCATTTCTTCTAAGCGAGTTGCCCCTATATGAGGAGATGATTGTTTGATATATATAGTAGCCACCCCATTTGTCTAAGAGAGCTTGCAAAGGATAATATCATGAACTGTTCCTTGATATTCTGGAGGAAAGTGTGATCTCTACAGACTCCTGTCAAATCTGGAGGATATATCTTCTGCCTTAACGCATCGTGCCGGCTTATTGCTTTAGCAAGCACAATAAAGTCTATCCCAGGTACTCTAGATATTTAGACAAAGTCAGTCCTGTATTTTGTTATACTCTTCTAAGTAAGATCAGAGGCTTATATAAGGTAGCAACAACCCTAGACATATCGAGGTAGTACGCCAATACTACGGACTTCAGGAAAGTTATATTATAATATACGTCCGCAGAGAAGATGCATCCGAACTTGTTAGTTTTCGGAAGATCCCCCCTCGCTGCCAGATATCCTCAGCAAAGAGTTTAATTAGCGCTGCAGAGTATAATCCACAATCAGGATAACCTTGATGAGAACAACACTTTCGACGCGATGTTGATCGCTTCGTGAGGGGCGGAAAGCCTTCTATCCTTCCGAGGTGTATGGTTATGGGTGCTGAGGTGAAGGTGAGGTTAATTGCATGCATGATTAGCCATAGAGACCGTGGATGCCAAGAACAGGTTAGCAACAAAGGCATTTCCGATTCAGTGATAGAGAGATGTAATCCGTTTGGTGAATGGATCTGAAGGTGGGTTCTTAAAAAGGAATAAGAACTAGTAATAGTGAGACCAGTGACTCTTTTTTGGCACAATTGGCATCCCATACTCTGCATATTCGTCGCGATACGCTGCAGGCAGCCCTCTTGCTACATATTTAGAACATATAGGAACCCGCGAGCTCTTGCTTAACAGAATTAAAACTGCCGCATATCCATCCGATGGAAGTGGCTGAGATACCACAGGTAAACAATAGTTGACCAGCTGGCAGAGTTTCGGATCAATGAGATGCAGGATGTCCTGCAATGTACTCGTCACCACTCTTCATGTTGGGGTGGAGCTAGTTCCGATCCCCTTGCCCAAAATATAACCAATGGAAAATAAATCAAGCTGCCCTCCCCCCCCCCCCCCCCCCCCCCACCGGGTAGAGAGTTCCGAAACTCAGGAATCCCTTCTATGTACAAAATGAGTGAGGTGAGGCAATATCTCTGCACAGGTAGAAGTTTGAAGCTCCATGGTGATGATTATGGGGTATTGTGTACAGTATTATCAACTATTTCTTACAAACTCATCTGTCCTTGCTGCTGTTTCTGAACATGTGTATAGTTAATAGCCACAAGTCAGAAATGGCCAAGGGGGTATAATCAAGCCTTGCGTCGCCTCTTCGCTATGCTTCCTCCAGCGGTGCTACCGATCTCAGTATCCTCACCATCGTCCTCTTCCGTTTCCGTTGGTACAACACTGCTTCCTCTAACACTTCCTCTAGCGATGCTGCTTCCCCTAACACTCGCGCTCTTCATACCACTAGGAATTCCCGAAATAGCACTGTTTGTAGACCCGTTGCGCTCTGCAGTACGCAGTCCTCCAATAATCTCCTCGACCTCACTGAACATCTCAATAGTACTATTGACAACGCCGTCCTCATCAAATTGGTAGCCATCACCGGCAGAATTGCTCTTCTCGCCTTGCAATCGACTGCCAAACCCACGATGTGGGTCTGGATTGAACATGATGGCATTGGCGAACATCCGCATCAATTCCTTCTCCAATTGAGAATAATTGATGATTCCCTTTGGCGGAATGAGGTCTTCTGAGATGGACAGCATGATGGCGCCTTCCTTCCCGCTGGGTTTGTCTTCATCCTTTAGAGCCGCTTCTGCAAGAATCGCAGCTTTGTTGCCATTTGTAATGGCAGATTTAATGGACTTGAGGTCTTGAGGTCGCAAGATAATCTTTGAGTAACCTGGAGCGTCTCGCTCTTTGACAGGCGCAGCAAACATAACTGCATTTTTGTTTCCATTGACTCTTTCGAGAGCGGAGGTTGATATTTTGGGGAAGTTGCGTGTCCAGGCCACTTGAGTAGGCGGTTCACGATAAGTAGGCATTGGACTATCAGGGACATCATCACGCTTCCGCTTAAGGGTTGTAGACGCCCGTGCAAATTTTTTCGAACGTGGTGCGGGAAGGTCGTCCGCCGTGGTGTCACCCGTTTCTTCATCTGGAAGGCGAGGAGTAGCAGCCTCGTCTTTGACATGAGACTCGTCCATGTTAGATGTCAGTACTGGCGAAGCCACACTGATATCTCTTGCCGTCTTTTTGGGTGCTTTAGACTGTGCTGCTCCCTTTTGCTTGGTTTCTTTCGGTTTAGGTTCTTTAAGCTTCGGCTGTGTAGCTGCTCTTCCGGGCGGAGATTGTTTCTTCGACACAGGTAGTTTTGCAGGTCGCAGGATAGGGCTAATTTGCTCAAATTCTGGGGGAGGGAGCTCCTGAGGCACTCCGTTAACTGGCCTTGGAGTTGCTGATCCAAATATCTCAGGAGTCCATTTAGTACGCCATTCAGATCCGTTCAAAGAATTACGGCCAAATTGAGCCACCGGAGTACTCGGTAGACTCTGGCGATGACCGAAATTTCCAGGCAAAGGTTGCCGGGGTGCTTGGCCGCCGTTGTATGGAGAATTGTACTGCCTATTCTCTGCAAGCAGAAGCTCTGGTCGGGCTGGATATGGAGGCCGTTGATTCCCAGGGGTGTTGAAATGTTGAGGTTGACCTTGCGGCGATGATTGATACGGCGGCTGCATATGTTGTGGAGTCCATTGCGGCTGTGAGCCATTTGATGGTCCAGATGGTGGTCGTTGGAAATGCGATGGGTATGCATGAGGATATCCGCCTGGTGGAGGCGAGCCTTGAGAGCTATAATTGGTAGGGGTTGATGGAACTTGTTGGGGATACTGCCCGTTCTGTGGTGCGTGGGGTTGGAGAGGAGATCCAGACGGGGCACGGTACTGTTGACCAGCAGCATCTGCTAGGGCATCCAATGGCAGAGAAGGTTGGCTACTTGAACGCTGAGATGTAGCAGGTGGGGGATGAAAGTTGGCTTGTGGTTGTTGAGGACCTGTATGCGGTGATGACGGCACTGGAAATTGCGGTTGAGCCCTTGCATGTGGTGAGTACAAAGGCGGTTGGAAAGGCGGCTGCGGAGGGTATTGATTATTGTACGGATAGCCAGATGGTGTGTAAGGTGCGGGTGAATGCTGAGGGGCCCCTTGATAAGGTGGTTCCCATTTGAAAGGACCTCCAGGTGATTGTATGACAGGCTGGATTGGAGGTTGAAGTGGCGATGGCCCGCGTTGTCCATTTAAGTTAGGAATATGCTGACTTGCTGCTTTTGGCGCGCTTGCATTGGACGGCTTTTGTACGACTTTTGGAGGTGAAACTGCACCTACTGGTGCCAAACTAGGCACATTATTTGTACCCAGTCCCTCTGTCCGTGATTCGTTATGAGTAGATGGAGGGCCTGGCGCAACAATCGTTGATGTAGGCGTAGAAGCTGGAATTTCAGGAGCTCTAGGCGGAGCCAGAACAGAGCTTGTACCATTTGATTTTGGCCGGAAGTTATCAATAGGGCGATGAGCATCCTTCCTTGCAGATGCCAAATCATCATCATTCCTTGTCCCGTCGTCCCATTCGCCTCTTTCAATTTCTGCTATCTCCCGCTGAATTCTTGCAAATTGTTCCTCGTCGTCCCGAATAGCCCGTACCATTCTTTCCCTATATCTTGCATAGAGTCTTTCAACCAGTAATGGTAGCTTTTCGCTATGGTTTTCTGCATCCTTCAACGATGGTGAGGTTGGCGTTGGGAGCTTTCTCTTTCTGGATCCGACTTCGCCGCCATTCTCATGTCCCTCGACCTCCGCTGTTAATTCCTCCGCGAGAAGTTGTAGGTACAACTCGCGCAGAGCTTCCGGTTTTAAGCGGGCTGCATTATAGTTTTCGTCCTCTTGGATAAGGGCATTGCTGGTTAGGGTATCTGATATGCTACTGAATGCGTCCTCGTTCGTGCCATACGCGACCAGAGACTGAAAGAGCAGGAGACATTCGAGAGGTGTATAGTCTGGTGAAGTATTCATGCCCCAGTATCCTCCTCGCCAGCGTTCGAGGGGAGCTTGGTGGCTGGAAACAAGGTGAAGAGGAGCCACGGCGAGATCTGTTCAGTTGGTGAAATAGCTCTCAAGATTCATCAAGAGCGCGTTTGGAATGGCGCAAACGTGCATAAAGACGAAACGGCAGTCGCAGAATTGATTGAATCGCGATGCACCTGGTTTGACGTGGTTGTTGATGATATTTAGTTCATTCCAGACTTATTCCCAACTTGGTTGAAGTCTTGCACGAGAGTTTTCTGGTCACGTGCACGCATTCTGGAGTCTCGAGCTCTTTGTAGTAAAAATGATGATGAAGCGAACGGGTGAAACCGCCTGTCGTCTCTTCAACCCAAAAGCAACTTCCTTCTCTATTTTATGTCATGCTAAAATCGACCTATTATTTCACCATCCGTTCTACTTCTGGTGCTTCTTGAATGACAATTGACAGTCACTAGCCATTATCATCCGATAATCTCCACTCCCATACTTGCAGCCTTGTTGTCCAGGGTGCGGATGATCGCCAGCCTTGCGCCTTGTTCGGGCATGAAGTAGATTACAGGGCATCAGCGTTGGGTCGCAGGCTTCCATGAAGGCCCCTCCGCATAATATCCCCCAAACCCCCCATTCGCCATCTTCTTCACTCCCCTATCCGTGTCTACTCCGCTCGGTCTCTTATGGCATGAAGTGAGAGAAAGGGAGGCAGGAAAAGTGCACTTCGCGGACACAGGACCCCTGAGACTAGCTTCGGAACCCCTTATTTTGTTAATTTACAGGGAAAGTAAGATCCGCATGCCTTCTTTACTTTGAGCCTTGTCAGACCTCTTTATTCACCAAACCTTACAAATTGCATTATCCGACCTATATACCCCCATTTCTTTTGGTGAATCTTTTTATCCATAATCCTATCACCATGTCGGACCACGAGCTTGACCAGGAGTGGAAGCCAAATAACAGACCGCAATCGTAGGTTTTATCCTCAACTATGCCAGCGGTGGAATCTAATGAAGCTGTTTCAGGACAATGGCAAAATCCTTCTCTCTTGCTCTCAACGACCTCTTCAAAATAGACAATTCTGTGGCAGATCTGGATGCTGCGGTATCAGAAAAGTACGCCCTTATCTACTAGCGCATGGTTCCTCTCTAGCGGAAACTCCTGCTGACCAGATACCCAAGAAAGCACAAGGTCTCCACGCAAACCTCTGAACTTGAGGCTCTGGAAGCCCGACTGAAAGCCACCGAGGAACGCCTAAAACTCGTTGCTCAATCCTCTCCTTCTGGCCGCTCCTCACCACATCAACGAGCTCCCCTCAGTCCTACGACATTCTCGCAAGACCCAGAAGAAGGACGACGTCAGATTTCCGGTAGTCCTCTCGCCGGTCGGTTTGGAAACGATGCACGGGGAGGATCCAGACCAACAACAGGCCGTAGCGATAAAGGGCAGGCGGTGCCAGGAGCGCTACCGCCCACACCTGGCGCGAGTGAAGGTGAGGACTCCGAGCGCGAATACGTTATTGTGCGGAAGGCTGACGCGGCGAAAGACGGAGATGCGAATAAGAAGAGCGACTGAGCGCAGGGCTAAGGAAGGGCAGCCGAGCTCGCAGTATCTCGGAGACGAGTAAGTGCAAACTGGACTATAGACATGAAGGCAGAATAGAGGGCTAGGGAGATTGGGGAACATTCTTGACGGCAGAGTTGCATTCCGTATGGCGTTTGGTTAGAAGACAAACGGTGTGAAACACTCGTTTATAATTTGGCTTCTTGGACATTGGATTCTACATTGGGTCGTTGTATATACCATGGGTGGTTACGCAACATCGTCGCCCATCATAATGACCTCATTTCTTGTTCCCAGATTGTATGGCTCGAATTTGTTGTGTTTGAAAGTTGAGGCAGTGAAGCTACTAGAACAACAGTAGGGAGAGGTTTCGCACATCTATGACTTGCCATCTGCGACCAGATAGCTTGTTTTGGCCAGATTACTCGACTTAACACATCACTGAATTCCTTGGCTAATGCTGCAGATTTATTGCATTGCGTTTTCCAGATAAATTCTCGATGAGATGAAGGAATCTGTATCTTAGGAGTTAACAAAGTGCAAGATTAATGGGCACAATCACGTCCAAGCTGCTAATTCAAGACTCTTTATATTTTAGCACAGTTCTTTGCTCTCATTTTACAATCAACTTACTCTTTATGAGGCTAAAGTATATACAGCTTGAGACCAGAAACTAAGCGAAACACAAGTTTGAAAGGGAGGAATCGGGAATCAACTTGTTTTTATATCTTTATCTAAAGTCCAAAAAGTTCTCTGGCTATTTAGCTTGTCATTCCTTACAGAAAGAGAGGAGGTTTTAAGAGTTACGACATTTTGTATTTCGTGCCGGGAATTTCGAAGGAAACTACTTACATATAAAATTTTCCACGACAAAATGGGGGCTATGCAATTTTTGGTTGCAAGAATTCTAGAGGTTTTGGCTATATGACGCCTTAATCTTTACTGGGGTATATCGCTTCACAGACTCAGAAGTCATAACAGTGTGGTATTTCACGAGGCAAAGTGGGCGACGTACTAGGTAGGCATTTAAGTGATACATACAAAAGCTTGTTGACAAACCAGCGAAGGTGAAAGTTTTGTAGGAAAGATCCTCAGGTTAAGCATGCGTAAGAGCAGTCTTCCTGTTCAACTCGAAAACTCTGGGGTTCCTTTTCCGCACTTCCCAAATTTTGAGGTTTTCTTAAAATTATAACTTCTTGGACACCACCACAGGTCCAATTTTATCATGTAGGGGTATGTGTGATGCCACAAGATGACGGGAGCATTCAGTTACACAACAGAAATAAATTAACAATGCTTGATCCTGCATACTGTGTTTCCACAATTTAGTTGATTAAGGCTGAACTATGTATATTATGACTCGACGTGGGTACATTTAGCTATCTGTACGTGCATGCGTACATTCCGATATCCTGATTCATTAAAAAAAGAATTGCCTCCATCTGGGTATATTGGTAACCAAATTTACAAACTTGCTTTTCCCTGGCTTTCAAAAGGCAATGCAACCACCAACAATCCAGCAAACAAGAACAATGCCCCAGAAGTATACACTGGCGCACTAGTATTCAGGTCGGCAAACATGGCAATAATTGGAGCCATGATACCAAATATACGATTGGTCGTGGCTGTCAAAGCATTACCAGTTCCTCGGTCCTTAGTTGGGAAGATCTCGGGCGTGTATCCATAGAGGACCGCATACATAATATTGCTGGCAAAGTTGTATGCGCACTGCCATCCCAATAGAGCATTCGATGTCTTTGCGGTTGTCGAAGCATACAAGAAGACGCCTGTGAGGACTGTGGAGATGGAGAGTGCGCCTTTGCGACCAAACCGTGGGATCTCAACGAGGGCGCCACCGAGAAGAGCACCTGGGACACCGAGGGTTGCAATGATAAGACTGTTGCGGTATGTGAGATATGTGGAACCGTCGCCGAATTTGGCTCCACGAGTGGCTAGGATGTAAGGGATGAAAGCATTGTATAAAGGGAATGCAAGACCAATGAGCCCCCAAATTGCCATAATCATGCTGGTGCTGAAGGCTAGTTTTCTGGTTGTAAAAAGAGCTTTCACATGCTTAAGACTCAATTTCTCGAGCTTGCGTTTTATGGCTGCTGAGGCATCGGTTTGAACGTGGCGGCCGTCTGGGTCACATGCTTGCAGGTCTTCAATACTTACTGTCTCAAGTTAGCTTATAATTATAAAGGTTAAAAAATTTTGAACTTACGATTTGAAGTTTTGCCATTTCTTCTTGCAACTTCGTGTACTATTCGTACTGCCTCCTCGTCTCTTCCCTTGCCCATCAAAAACTTTGGGCTCTCGTAAACGGTGAAAAATACAAATCGAATAATGAACTCAACCAGAGAAATGCCTCCCATGGCAATGACGAAGTATCTCCAGCCCATGTTCTTTGACTTGGTGCAGACTTCTTCTTGTTGACAAGTTAAATTGCCCAAAATGGGCCAAGCCACCAAGGTAGCCACAAGCTGAGCAAGAGCCCAGTCTACAGATAAGATTGTCAGGAGGTATTGGTGCGATCCAGGTAAGAATTCTAAAAACACGGCAGAGTCGACCGGAAGATTGCCTCCCACACCAAATGACCAGAGAGCCGCAAAAGTACCAATTGCCGCGAAGTTGGGGGACCCTGCCGCGATCAGCCCGAAGATTGCTGTGACACCTAGTGTCAAATTGAAGCCAATTCTGCGGCCAAATATATCACAGCCAAATCCCCAGAACATGGCTCCAGCCAAAAGACCAATATTCTGGGAGAGCGAAAGGAGGGGTGGGTGTGATGGACGAAACTCATTGGCGATTGGGGTGACTAAATTATTCAGTAATCTTCCAAAATCCTGTTTCAAAATATTCTTACATATCAGGGAAGTGACGATTGGCCAAAGATCTGAAAAATGGTTAGCAAGTGACATCCAATCCGCGGATGGGATTTCACAAACTGTCATTTGCCCAACCAAAACCGACAACAATGAAGAGTTGCCATTGATACCAACCCATACCAATTTCCTGAATCTGTTACAGTCAGTTTCTGAGTGACTTTTGTCATATGTAACTCCATAACGTACCGCATTATTGAGGACCTTGGCCTTGGCCTCATAGACTGGATCTAAGGTCCCCTTTGGAATTGGAGCAACGCCATCGATGTCCGGAATTGAAATTGAGCGAGTATTATCCTTCGAATCGGATCTACCAGTCTCCTTAGCAACGGTCGCTGGGCTAGTGCCAGACTCCAAAACCGTATCTTTCGCCATTTTACCACAATAGCAATGATCTCTCTAAAAATGCTGCGGAAAATAAGATCTGCTGCAGCAAGTTTATAGTAATTTTTATGCAAGATATTATCTCGCCAATCCTCTCCGTAGATTACTTATAATATTGCGATGGATCAGGGTGCGACGGCCCAAAGCTTTATGCTTTTTTATGACAGATTTTTAGAAAGAATGGGAGATATTGTTAAGGATTCTAATGTCAGTTCGGGCTTGAATGGCGTGCTACGAAAGTCGGTAAAGCCGCTTTAAATGTAACCTACTAAAGAGGAAACGATTTGCGGACGCTTCCGTGCCTCAAGAGAGCTCGTATGGCCTGCACTTGCATTAGATCAGAAAGTATGAAATTCCGAAAACAATAGAGGAAGCATAGCATAATCTGCAAAAGAATGGAATGAGCCTAGGTACAGTAAAAGTACAATTTAACGCATAGGATTATATGGGTTTATAGGAAAATTGATTAAGTAAAGGAATGGAGATGGATAAAAACTCCGAGATGGAGATTCGGATTGGAGAGATTTGATGCAAAAGCGGAGAACGTGAAGATCTGGGGAAAGTGGAGAGCGCCACAATCGTGGCTGTAAGCCAAGTTCCCTCGAAAGGTGATACTTGAGCGTTGAAAACTAAATCTGACTAAGCTATGTGCAGCTAACATATCAAAAGACCACTGCAAACGAGAGAGAGTCCAACAAGTCCTTATGTCCAAATTCGTTCCGAGTCACGTGTGCGTAAACATGCTTGATTTTGGCTGGAATTAACAGGCATCTGGACTTTGACAGGCCTGTTGATTGAACCTGGAGCAAAAATCCAACAACAAATGTAACCCTGATAAAGTTCCCAACTTTTCTCGACTGGCCGAGTTGGCCTTTATTCAACCTTTTGAAAACATCGAAATATCTAATGAATTTGATATATTTATTTCTATTAGATTGCTAGGAACCGTTGGAGCTACTTTTATAACCTAAGTGGACTCCGTCATGTCGCGGATGGTCCAGAGAGTAAAACTGGACAAGAAATCTGCCCAGGTTCCTGCCACCGGAGTCTCTGTAACAGCGGTCGCTATACCACGGACTATCATCCATAACGCCGTTCCGGCAAGCAAAAATAGTAACATACCATCATGTTTGTTCTTTCTCGAGATGGATCCCCTGGTGTGATTGACCCAACCGAGACATATCTAGCTTCACAACAGAAGCACAAACAACCAATCAAACCCGCCGCAAAGATATCCACAAAGCGATTAAAGACAGGCACAGAGTCAGGTGTCCCAACACTAATTCTAGAATTATATGTGTTTGGGAGTGGTGAGTCAGGCGAACTGGGATTACGGCCTGCAACACTTGATGGACAGCGTCCTACCAATGTTAGTTATCCCCGTAAAAATAAGCTACTTGGAATAACCCATATCCCCGCTGGGGGCATGATGTATTGTGTTGCTTGTACAAAGGATCGAGAGATCTTAACATGGGGTGTTAACGGCGACGGTGCTCTTGGACGAAATACAAATTAGGAGGCGCCTACAAAAGATATTGACGACAATGCCAGCCCAGACGACTCTGACGGAGTGGACTTAAACCCCCTAGAAAGTACGCCTACTACTATAAATTTGGATAACCTGGGACGAGGCCCTTTTACCTTTCTGTAGGTTGCAGCAACGGATAATGCCAGTTTCGTCCTCACTAGTACTAGAACCGTTTACGGTTAGGGAACATTTCGTGTATGAATTATGCCTATCTCATCAAAACACCTATCTGATCACCCCTTGTAGGCAAGTGATGGCCCTCTGGGTTTCCAACATAAAGATGCTCTTGAATATCAAAGGCAAAAGGGTGGGGTCTCAAGAAGAAATTGGCGCAGCGCAAGCCCGCGCCAATACGTCAGTTGAGGAATATACCTTCCCTTGCAGCAGGTGGGAGTCACGTTTTAGCTCTAGATGACAGAGGGCGAACATACACTTAGGGTGTAGGCCAACAGGGCCAGCCTGGCCGTTGCATTCCGATTCAGAACTCATGCCTATACCCTTGCCGGCTTGGACTATCTCAAGTAAAGTACATCGCTTGTGGCGCTAATCACGGTTTCGCGGTCACCGAGGGTGGGGATGTTTATGTTTGGAGCTTAAATAACTTTGGGCAGGCTGGAATCATCCAAGGAGCCGGAGAGGACGGTGCAATCATTCATATTCCGACTATTATTAAAGGCCGCCGGCCTTTTAAGATCAAGCAAATTCAAGGAGGCGAACACCACTCTATCGCGTGTACAGATGACGGAACAGTTTTGACATGGGGTCGTTGTGATGAGAACCAGGCAGGTATCAGTCTCGATGTGGTCCCGAAGGAAAATCTCCTGTTTGATAGTCGCGGGAAGCCTCAGATTCTTCTTAGCCCAACTGTTGTCCCGAAAATACAGGACGCAATGTCGGTGTCGGCAGGTACTGACAACTCGATGGTGGTCACCGGGACAGGAAAGGCGTACGCTTGGGGTTATTCCGAAGCTATAGAGCCGGTCTTGAGACAGAAGACTCTGTGAAATATCCTACACTTATTCAAAAAGGCGATACTAAGGATAAGGAACTCATATTTGCTGAATGCGGCGGAGAGTTTTCTCTGCTTGCTGCTCAGGCTGCGGTTTAGAGCCTAGCATTGAGAGGAGGTTGCGGCATCGGAAAAGTGCAAATCGAACTAGGTTTATGAGAAGAGGGACAAAAGTGGCCACCAGAACGGCGACTAAAGTAAGCAGATTTAGTAAGCACAGAGCACTTAGATGATACATATCTAATACTCGCGTTCTATGGTGAATCGTGTGAACATTCACATCTCCCATCCCAAGTGGAAGTGAGCCTGTGGCGTGGATAGTAAGAAGAGAACCGCCGTGACGACGAATCGTTAAGTATAACGATTAATAGTTTAAAGTATGCACCACAGGAAGAGGGCACTTACAACGGTCGATAATGGAAATATAGTTGGCAGATGAAGGGGCGGTGTGTATGCGATGCGAGTGCAATGCTTATCGTCCATGAATCGCTACGAATTTAGAAAGTTTCCCTATCATATGCATCAGGTATACCCTAGAGAGGGAGAGAAAGGAAGAAACCGTAGTACAATGTTCCATTCCTTTGTGCTGGGAAGCACCTCCTTACTTTTTTTTTTGTGAAAAAGCAACCCTTGGCTATCTAACCCAAAAAGCAATAACTTAATCCAAAGCCCAAATTCCAAACGCCAGGCGCCTCAACTTTAATCACGCTTTTTCCTCCGAACAATCCTTTTTTTTAATAACCAAGGTCTAGCTATTCTATGCCTTGTTATACCCAACGAGTTTATGGCTTTGCTTCTGCTTCTGCTTGACGTCATAGGCATGATTGAGCCTTGGAGCATCAGAGCCTGGATTTGTGACAGGCTTAAGCTGTGGCTTGTTGTTTTTCAATTCGTTCAACATGGCCGGGCGCCCGCTAACGTCCTTGATATCTTCCTTCTTTATATCCTTGAGCTTAGCGTCACCCGTGGGTGCATTCTCGACATGCTTTAAGGGTTTATGGTTCTCATTTTTGATGTCATCCAGAGCAGGTTTGGCCTTGATCGCAGCTGCCTGCTGCTTCGCATCCGGCCATGCCTTCTTCATATCCTCCTTTTGCTTGTTCTTGCCGTAATCGGCCCATTCTTTGGCGACACCCTGAGCATTAGGAATGAGTGCGGTCAAGCCAACAGCTCCAGCAGCGACTGTCTTTCCAGGGTTACTAGGGAAAGTGTTGGCAGCCACGCAGGCTCCTGCAACTAGAGCAAAACCGAGACCACATGTTTTGGTACTAAGGGTAGAAAGTATCAGTCATCTGCTTTGTGAATTTGGAGAGCGTAAGAGCTTTGTGATCACCTACACAAGGGTTCCCTTTGGGCCGGTGACGCTGTCCTGGACTTTATTCCACAAACTTTTTGGTGGTGCTGCTACTGGCCGAGCACTAACAAGTGGGTTTGTGACTGCTAGAGCAAGAACAAGGAGTGTGGTAGAGCGCATTGTGTGATTTGTTTAGGCTACTGTGGAGTGGCGATAATATCTGGCTCTAGTTTGTATGGAAAGTAAGGAAAGAAGCTGCACTTTTTTGATAAGTTTAATAGAGTTGTGAATTGTGAAATGTTTTCTGGTGTTGTAGAAGAATGAAGCATACGAACAGGAGAGATATGGTACATATTTAAGCACATCTCATTTTAAGAATCAGGCTTCAAAGGAAGAAGAAATCACTGCGGAAAAAGTTCCCTATGCTCGACTGTGATGAATAACATTATCCTTTAATCCTGAGATCATCGCGCAATAATCCCTATCCGCCGCCAACTGTGATAACTAGCCTTATTCTTATCTTGAAATCTTCACTACAATGATCCCTATCGCCCCACCGCGATCAATAACCTTATCCTTAAATCCTGAGCAACCTTAAGTTTAATCCTCCTAGAGCCTCTTTTTTTCTTTTCGGCAAATTACCACACGACATGAAGGGCGTTATTTCTAATAGGCAAATGCCCAATGCAATAAATTCAAAGGATTGTTAGGTCTGCGGATGTAGGAATCTCAAATATTATCCGTTGCACCCTTTAACACTGCTGCCATGGGTATACCTCGCCACCACCAAACTCTGCCGTGCAGTTACATTGAGATGCTGTGCCACAATATAATACTACCATGCACTCTTCGCCACAAAGCCAAAATGGTCGCACAACCATAAGTCTGACTAAGCTAGAAACCAGAGCCACGCATTGACAGGATGCGAATGGGCAAGTGTTGGCAAGGTGTATCCTGAGAGTTGAACGTACAGTCAACCCTAGAAGTACTTGTTGTTTTGCGGTTTTATGCCAAAAGTCACTTTTCCCACTGGCTTTTTTTTTTTTTTTTTAAAATTAACTTTATACTATAACTACTATTGAAACTCGTAAATCAAAATATTTTAGTAATATAATTAGGCTGTACAGTACTAAAACCCTTTTTGGGTTTTATTTAATTAAAGCGTGCCCCCTTCTCGTAATCTGCCTCTTCGTCGCACCTACCAAATAAGCCGCTTCAACACCTCCAATATCGTACAAGATCCTGGGCATCGGTGGATCTGCTTTTGTGTCTGCGACGAGTGACATTGATAGGCGACGGCTTTGAAAGGCTATGAAGTTTGGATTGAAGGTCGACTTTGTGCCCAGCGAAATGAAGATGGTTGCGAAGCTTTTCTAGCCAATGAGTATTATACATACCAGCTACTTGGCAAGCATCCTCATATCTTGAAGTGTTATGACCTTATCGAAGTCCACCCGAAAATACATTCATTACAATTAGAACGAGCACCGTGTGGAAATATCCGAGAGTTTATTACTTTCAATAAAACGACGCTTCCAACCCAAGAAAATCGACTCAAAATGATTCTTGGAGTATCGATAAGAATAGCTTACGCACATTCAAAAACTATTATGCATTGCGATATCAGTTAACGCAATTTATTCTTGTTTCCGGAGTGGTATATAAAAGTGGGCGATTTCGGAAATGCTATCATCGACGGCAACCTTTAAGAAATGTAGTCGAAGAAATACGGTACGAGCTACTTTTGCGAAAACGAGCCTTTAGAAAGCGCCCGTATATCAAACGGAGCTTTTTGCTTTGAGATTTGCTATTTACGAGATAATAGTTTAAGAAATGCTATTTCCAGACTTGAGAACGAACGATATTAAACAAAACAGAAAAACAGAAAAATTCTTCGATATTGCGGATTTTCCGGCTGGAGCTGGACATATTATATACAATTGTTGAAAAGAAAAGTTCGATTCGGCAAGTAATTAGAATTGGCTGTGAAAAGGCTGTGCGGAATCACAGAGAGAGCAAGCCAGATCGGGACAGCTATTTCCATTTATACTCTTCTTTATTCTCAATACTAAAGCGTAGAGTTTTTAACCTACGATTCGACTTGCGACTCGACTTGTATTTCTTTGGATTTATTTTCCTCAATAAAAGGGCTTCTTTTCGCTAGTCGCAGCATACTCACTGAAGTTGCGCCTAAAATGAAATGTAAAAGATCAGGTTAGTCTTAATTTAAGTGCAAGCACACTTCAGTGCTTCTGCTTGATACGAACTAGCTGCGTACTAGTACATTCTTTAGATCTTCCACTTACCAAGCGCAAATGCTAATAATCGTCTTTGCAGATTCCAAACCTTTAAACTATTGTTCTACCCGCCCGCCTATCATTACTTGAATATCTTGGATTATTGTTGGAGGTGCTACTGGTTCTGATTGCAATGAGAACGTCAGTCTCTCCTACACAGTAGTCCATTAAGTGAAGCCGGTTCGAGCACATCCACCTATGTGCCTAACAATGGAGATGGTCTATGCGACTGTCAGGTGCTGGGTTGATAAGATTTACCACAGCACCAAAAAGGTACAATATCCGACGTCGTATGCCAAATAGCTTATCCTACTACATATACCAGTACGGCCCCTGACAGCGACCACCAAGACGGTACACAAGGAGGAAGATTGACGAAAAGCATGGAGTCAGCTTCTGAGTTGTGAATGTCATTAAGAAAAGTGAAGGCGACGACACGAACAAGTGGGTTGAGGGACAAGGTTGAACACTTGGCCAGTGAGTTTATCGTTAGGCTAGTATTTTATATTCAGGAGTTGAGAATAACAAAGACCTCTCTGAGCGCAGCCCTCCCGCCCTTCGTGAAAACTCTGCTTCCGCCGGCCCAGAGGCGTCCTATCCCCCAGTGCAGTTATAGCTACTTGAAGGTTCGTGGCCAACCTAGGGCGAGTTCGACTTTGCTGACCAGGAGGGAGCAATTACAGGAACTAACTAGTGGGCCTTGGCCTTACGCATGGATGCTAGGACAAACAGAGGAATAGAATGCTTAGATTATATCTACTTTAGCTCGAGATCACACTCAGAATTTGCATTTACTATTTCTTCGAAGCGTTACAAGAACTTCTGGTTCCATAATTCGTAGCTCAAGTGGCCCGAAGACATCAAGTATTTCCAAAACTTCCCAGTTATCGTTTTCAATCATTTTCATTTTCGATACAAAGTATGATTTAAAGTACGGTACTTCCCATAAAACCTTAACCTGAGCCTCATTTTTTAAAGAAGTCGTAAATCGTTTTTTCATTTGCTCTATGTAATCAGGAATTTCGTTGCTCCACCCAATCCGATAGCCGTTGTGAGACAACACTTTGTTTTCGGGCAAGTTATTCATTTCCGTTTTTAGTAACAATTGTAATTGTTGTCGCTCGGAACCTAGTAGTCGGAAAACAGCTTCGATCGCAGGAGAAATATATTCCACTGTTGGGCCATGATACTGATCGTCTTGTGCACAAGCGTAAAGACGAGGATATTGATCTCGCGCGTGTACTTTACGTACCCAATGTGAGCCAGTTCTTAAAGAGGAAATAGTTCCATTAAGCTCTTTGGTAACTGATTTTGGTTGCGAAATTTCTAAATCGAGAAACCGTAAAGATGCTCGGTTTACATCTCCAATCACGTAAAGAAAGGAATAAAGAATGTCCCATGGATTGAAGAAAGGGCGGTTATATCCAGGACGGTATTGCCGGTCTAGCTTCATCAAAAACTTGAATGTGTTTCGATGATAAAAAACCGCTGCGGCCTCGGTAGAAATGGCTTTGTTAACCGCAAAGAGTTCGAATGTGAGAAGACGTAAGCCTGCGAAACTTTCTCGAGATGCTATATTTAGCGGTTTGGGATTGACGATGATAGGTTCAGATGATATTAAAAGTAGTTGGTAGATTTTCTCGCGGATGTCAAATGAGAGTGACATGAAGGTTGGTCCTGAATAGATTGAGAGACCAAGAGGTTCGCCTTTGCGGTATTTAAGCCTGCAAACCATAGGAGCCATTGTGTTGGAGTTGAATATTGAGTTACGAGGCAGCTTTTGAGTAATGGAGAACGAGATTTAGGGTTCACAATGTTAAAGCGAAGTTGTTGATCAGGCGATGAGAGTCATGTGACTTGGCGTTCCAGAAACACGCGATACCAAGGCTAGGAAAGAGGTGTTGATTTAGGGGTCCAACCAGTTAGATAATTGCGAGGTAGTTCATTGATTTGTGCACGACAAGGTAAATATTAAAGAGCAGTCAGTCTATATTAGTTACTATGGGCAGTACTCTACGGCTCTTACGAATATATATATATATGGTAGTCTACAGGGGTGATTTGCATGGATCTATACTAACATTGGTCTACTAAATGTTGGATTTCCTAGATAACGAATTAAAAGTCTCTGAAATACCAACAGTTATTCCTCTGCCGCAAAAAAAAAAAAGACCCGACCAAAATAGAAGCCTCTTTATACATAGCGTAGTGTTATGGGAGTGAATTCAAGGCTCTCCTGGAATACTTGCCTTAGCCTCCTCCTTGTTGGCTATTGCAATAAATAATTCAAAATAACATCTCATTTTCCTTCTTCAGTAGTGTGTAAATCATTCATAATGCCACTATAGTAGTCGTCTAATATTCATTCAGTTAAATCACTTGTATAGCAGTTTCAATTACACCATTCCAATTATTTCTTATCATTACCTCAAGCCATTCTTATTCATATTACTTGCACAAACTTTTCTCTCGACATCCAGCTCGATGAATTTCAACAAAGCCTTTAGACGGGACTGCCAGCTAAATATCTGCCATTATGCTTTTTGCTAACTTTACCAGAAATATCTTGCTTTGTAAATTAGCAATTTGTCATATGTCAATGCTACATCAACAATCAGGAGCTTGGGGTCCACAGAAGATTTGGGAATAGGCACATTCAATAGCATCGACTCTCGAGCACCGGGAACCCCACCAGCAGTATTAGATATGAAAGAAGTGTCACCTAGATTCATTTAGACCGCTTGGATGCCTGCAGGAATGTACACTCGCGAACAAACTGTAAGATATGCCCAAGAAGGTTATGAACAGATGCACCAAAAGAACCCATCAGGCTTTGATTTAGATACCGCCGGATACTATATTCATACAACACTCGTAGCGTGTCCCTTTGTTCCAAACAAAGGGTTTTCTTGGGGACGACGCCTTGTAATCAACCTTACCGATATGGAGGTTCAGAAGACGCTCCCGCCTAGAATCATTAAGTACAACACAGGAAGCTCCTTATTCCCAGTCGAGTTATGTGGCATGCAAAGGATGTAGTAGAACGTAATTACGAAGCCAGTCTAAAACTAAGCTTCATCCTGAACAACAATATCCGCGAGGCGCTTACCTGGCTATTATAGGCCATTTTGGATCTCTAAACATCGGCCAAGGAGATGAGCCTCATTCCGCTAGGTGTAAGTACCCATGTGGCATGACTGGAGCTGCCACCATAAGCCCTAGTTGTTTCGAGGTTGCGTATTATGGCTTGGGCATTAAGGTTGACGGATGAGCAAGCTTATTGATGGGAAAATGTGAGTTTCTGTTACCTTTACGCTAAACTTTTGCTACCTCTAGTAATCACGCTCTATACCGCATATTACAAAAATGGTTAACTAAAATTCCTTTAAGTGAAAGCCCTTATAAGTTATGAAGGACGGTAAAAGACGAGTAGAGAAGGAACGTGGGAGAGAGACGGCAGAGGGAGGTGGGTATATCGAGACCATGAGGACAGATTGCACAGAGAAGGCGGGAGAAGGTGAGAAAAGATAGGTGACTCATAGTAGCCCTCAGAATGCTGCTGGCCAGCAGTTGATGAAGTCTGCAAGTTGAATATAGGTCCCGCTTAGGGAAGTAGGACAAAACAGAGAGGGCGACGAAAAAATAAAAATAAAACAGACAAGATCATCGTTTCATTTCCACGATCATCACTTGCTAATCGATTAAAGATGTTCGCCATCAAGAGAGTTTATTGTACTTCAAATATTCTAATCTACAAACTCCTCTAATCCAGTTATCTTGATCCAACCATATCAATTTGTTTTTAGGAGTTTACTCTTCGCTAGTCAAATCCGAAGTTTATTAATCACCTCCGGCCAGACTCAACATATCAGATCTCGAATCTTATTGGGTCCTCCTCTAAAGGAGCCTCATCTTTCGTCAGAAATAATGCTTCTTTTCTCTCAGTCACCTGAAAAATCTTCATTTTTAGCTATAAGCCATTCGGTACTCCTTCCTGCGAGACGAAACTCCAACTTGGTTTATGACGATGTGTTGGCGAGGCGCCTGTAGAGTTGCATTCAGGGAATATAAGACCAAATAATAACATCGGGGATAATAAACCACATCAGAGGATGATAATTGCCCATTCCTTGATCTTTAGTAGCAAGAGCGAAGTGACCTTGAGAAGTTTATATCCTGAATATCTGCCAGTACCAGACGGTCCTATCTATCAGGAAACAATGCAAGCGCTAGCTGCTAGCAGTGGCGCTACTAGCTATGGCGTTAGTATATGTCTCTTTTTTTGTTCTTTTTTCACACCACTCAAGGAATACATACCTGCTGCAATTGATCCGGAGATACCGCCAGCAGCGAGACCATTGGCCAACCCATTTCGTATGTTGCCTTTCTTGCCAAGGAACCGCTCATAAGCTGTCCGATAATCCTTCACTTCTTTGCGAGACGCATCCACGATTTCATCGAGATCCTTGAATTCTTGCTCTACTACATCCTCGTAATTCGGCGGCGAATCACTACCAGGCTTATACACTTTTTCTCCGTACCCTGAACGAAGTCGAATATCCTCACGCATCAACCGATTCGATTCCTCCAAGTCCTGCAGTTCTTCTTCTTTGGCGGCCAGTACTTCACGAAACCGCTTGTCCATCTCACGGATCCTCTCCTCGATAAGGTTCCGCTCTTTGGCGTGCATTTCTTCCATTGTCTGTTCTAAATCTCGCTTCTGTGCTTGCACTGACTTGAGTTGTGCCTTGAGCTGTTGTTCAGCCGATTTTAGATGGGAAGTATATTCTCGGTTCTGGATCCGAAGTTTGTTCACCATTTCGTCTTTGAGCTCCTGTAACTCTCGTTGATGCTTTTCTGTCGCTTGGCGCAGCTCATTCCAGAGGATCACGCCGGCGCCTGTCTGTTCGAGAGATTTCCCTTCATCTACGAGTTCACGCTGGACCCCCAAAGGCACTTGGGGTGATCTCTCACTGCTTTGAATGACGTGCGATACAATTCTTCGGGCGGACATCATCTCTTCAGCCATGGATCGATTACCAGACTCCACATGACGCATTACAAAGGCACCTCGCCGAACGAATTCGCCAAAGAATTTCCTCTCATTCTTAAGCTGAGTTTCGCGATTCAAGAGAGCGGAAAGTTCACGAGAGCTTGGTGATGATGGCCACATAGTGGAAGCAATAACCATATTAGAATATGAAGACAGCCCGCACAGCGCGTGGAGTATTTCAATATTTCGCACGCCAGCTCCTCCCATACGATTGTCAGTGATACGGTGCAGGAGGATTATGCCATGTATTCTAACGCCGTTGGCGTAGGATGCGCTGAGATAGCTAGCCATGGTGTTTAAGATCTCCGTGGCGGATCTCGTGGTATCATCAAAACCTGGAGTGTCGATCAGGTAAATATGTTTTCCATTGTCCACATAATCGAAGATCGATACAGAATCTGTGCCTGCAGCAAAGTGAGTGAAAACTCAAAGGCGTTTGATATCAGATCCATACATGAGTATAGGTCGTGCCCCACTACGACTTCTTCGCCCGTACACCTGCTCACGAAAGTACTCTTCCCGGACCCCGTTATGCCTAGGACGAGAACGAAACTATCATTCTGATCAGGCTCTCTCAAGCCTGTAAATGTAGAGAACTTCCGTAATTCTTCGTCAAGTTGGACGCTTGCAATATCGGGATCGTCCATCATTATGGAAACAAATCTCGGCGTACTTGTAGCTATTTTATCGTCGAGGGTTGTATTATATTCTCAGACGCAAGAGCAGGGGCAAGCCTACGATTTATGAATCAAGTGGTTGAGACAAACCTACTTAAACATCCAGATATAACCTCTAATCATGTCAAATATTGGGGACGAAAGACACCTGAAGTGAGGCTCCTTGCGGCGCGAGGCCACTTTTCAGCCTACTGGTTACACAATGCCCCTGAACGTGATCGCTCCCTCGAATATAAGCGCCAGCCTTACCCACTCTCTCTCATGCTGTTAGGATGATTAAGACTTAACTTTCTACCTTTATACAGATCAGCCCTATTATTGGATTCTATATCTTGTTAGACGATGCCGTCAATATTTAGCAAGGTAAAAGGTAGGTTTTCATGCGGTCATCTTCAAGCTCAAATTCGAGAGGGAAAGCTAATTATGTCGTTGTAGCTGTCTGGTCAGGCAAAGAGCGACGATCTTTGCCGCATAACTCATCAGTACAGGATGCTTCAACAGCAGCTGCTTTCCGCGCAGGTCGAAGTCCGCGACCAAATGACGTGTTTATTGCGCTGATGAGCGTTACTAGATCTGGAAAATCCTCCTTTATACAATTATGCTCGGGCAAACCCGTGAAGATTAGCCATGATCTGAATTCATGTAGGCTACTGAATAAAGTACACCGTCTGCTACTTAAGGATATTGACGAGGATCAATAGGTACCTCTGTAGTAGATGTGTACGAGTACGATCAAACGTCTGAACGTACAATCTATTTAATTGATACCCCTGGATTTGATGACACGAATAAAACCGATACTGAGGTTCTTCGTGAAATTGCAGCCTGGCTAGTCACTTCATATAGGAGCAAAGTGCTGCTTAACGGAATTATTTACCTCCATCGCATCAGTGATGGAAGGATGCGCGGCTCAGCGAGACGAAACCTTTTGATGTTCAGGCAATTATGTGGACCAGATGCTCTGAAAAGAGTGATCTTGGCGACAACAATGTGGGATAAGACAGAAATCGAGAAAGCTAAATCACGCGAGCAACAACTTATCGATGACGATAATTTTTGGGGGTTGATGATTGCGAAGGGCAGCAGTGTTCGACGACATTACAATACAACCGAAAGCGCCCACAATATCGTCCATGAGCTAGCTGGTGATGGTAAGCAAGTCACACTCAGCCTCCAAGATGAAATGGTCAATAAAAAGAAGGGCCTCGATCAGACTTCGGCTGGCCAGGAACTGGATCGCGAACTAGCAGTTGAGAAAGCCAGAGCAGTGGCCGAGCGCAAGGCTCTTAATCAGGAGTGGGAAAAGGCTATGCAGACGCGTAATCAGCAAGCCGCCGAAGAAATAAAGGACTTACAGGATGACTATGCACGGCAAATTGAGAAGTTAGAGCGTGATCAGCGCAAGCTTCATATCAGCCAGGAGAAGCTTCACAAGGATCGGATGCGCCAGCTAGAAAAGTTGATCAAGGATCGAGACGCTGAGTATGCTGCCGAAATGAGAAAAAGAGATGAAGAGAGAGTAGCACTAGAGCGGGAGAAGATCACACTTGCGAAGGAGAAGAAGGAGAAGGAGAAGGAGCGCAGGCTACAGGAAGAACGCCATAGGCACCAGCTCGAAGAAGAGCGAGAAAAAGCCCGGATCGAGAGACAAAGGAGGGAAGAGGAACAGGTCAAGTTGCGGGAGGAACGGCGTCAAGCTGCCCGTGATAGAGAAAGGAGGGAAGAGGAAGAGCGTTGTCAAGCTGCCCGTGACAGGGAACGGAAAGAAGAAGAGCGTCAGCAAGCTGCTCGGGAAATGCAGAGGAGGGAAGAGGAAGCATATGCGATAAAGGTTGAGCGACAACAGGCCTACTGGAGAGAAATGAACAATCAAAATCAACAATATTACAACTCCGGGATGTATGGTAACACGTACGGCACCGCAGTAGCCGCAGCCTGGGGCAGCCCGTACAACTTCAGCTTTAGCTCGGTATCGCCAGCATACACACAGGGCTCATCGTCATCAAGCGTCGCATATGCCTATAGTTGTAAGAGAAGTGGACGCCATCCCCTAGAAACTTCGTATCTACTAACATTATGTCACAGCCGGAGGCGGAGGTAGCCGCTCATACGCCAGGGCTGCGTGAACTGCATAAACTGCTCCAATTGCGTTGACTGTTCGGGCCTTGTGAATGCAAGTAATCAGATAGGAGTCCATCGGTGAAGGTACCCGCATGAAAGATACAATAACGAATCTATACAACAACACAGTAATCATTGATACCAATTAGTTGCACCAAAGTAAATAAGCTTTTACCAATCTCTCTCAGGCTGCTAAGGCTGCTAAGGCATCGAGCTAGCACCATCGCTACCTTAATTCGAATGTAGAGGCGGTAATTTGCAAGCAGATATTAGTTAGAAGCCTAAAACTTAAGACTCGACGCTACTTCGTTATGAGAACGCAACTTGAACTGCTTATTTTTCGAAACACTTTGTATCGAGTCGTATCAGCCCGTCTCATTCTTAGCGCAACATGACCCGTGATCACCCTCACGCGTAGTGGTGCAATACAACGTCGATGATAATTCCTCCTTAAAAAACAAAGTATTGCACAAGGCAAGCGCGAGCTATTGAAATCGCAGGACTTACAAGGAGCCATGGTATATCTTGTTCAAATGCAGAGAACGAAGGAAAAAGTGAGAGGTGGAGAAAATAATCGAATTTATCAATATCATACGCTCCCAATGGCAAAAGTTCCTTCCATACCCAACGCTTGCTATGCTTCCCAGATATCTCTCCCAATCCCGTCGTTGAAACCCAATTCAGATAAAAAATACAAAAATACAGTATCGTCTTGCTCATTCCCTCGATAAATCAAACTCGCAAAGCAAGTAAAGAATAGAAGTATATATGTTGCTCGTGCGCTACAAGGGAATAAACATAGAAAACAGCCTAGCCTCCTCGTGCTTGTGGAGACCACAGCCTATTCACGTCACTCCATAGTAAGGTTTGGAGTTCAGACCAGCTTCGGGCACTGAACGGCAACTTCCTTCAGTAGATTTAACCGGCCCGACCCGGCTAAGGGACTCCTACCCAGCCGAGTCATTGTTGGGCGACTTTTGCAATTACCACGGAAGCCCTTCATTACTAAACGTCACCCTTCGCATGCTCTCCAGAATACTCCCTTCATCTTCCCGTCTTGTACCACGATCCTTCCGTCCTTCAGTACGCCTATATCCGCCCTTCTCAAGCCCCCACATGGCACAAACCAATGGCGTAAGCAAGGTGCCAGAACCGCAAAAGCTCAAGATTCTAATGCTGCACGGCACGTCGTCACCACTAAATCCTGGTTGTCCTCGCAGTGAATATACGCTGATGCAACAACAGGCTACACACAATCCGGCCCGCTCTTTCACGCGAAAACCCGCTCCCTCGAAAAACTTCTAATCAAAACTCTCAAACCTCTGGTGCCCATACTCTCCTACCCCACAGCGCCAATACGTCTGCTCCCCGCCGACATCCCCGGGTACGTCGGCGAGGAAAGCAATGAGACGGATGCGTGGGGCTGGTGGAAGCGGGAGACGGGCGGCGACAAATACCTTGGTCTAGAAGAAGGTCTTGATAAAATCGGCGATGCGATACGAGAGATGGGGGGCATAGATGGAGTGGTTGGATTCTCGCAGGGCGGGGCGGCGGCGGGATTCGTCGCGGCATTACTGCAGCCTGGACGACGGGAGGCGTTTGAGAAGCAGGCAGAGAAGAATAGAGACGTTTTTCCGTTTCCGAAGTCTTGGGTGGATTTACCAGCGCTGCATCCAGAGGGATTGAAGTTTGCAGTCATGTATAGCGGGTTCGCAACGCCGAATGTTTTGTATAAGCCGTTCTATCAGCCGAAGATAAATTGCGAGACGTTGCATTTTATTGGGAGTTTGGATAGCGTGGTGGAAGAAAACCGAAGTCTTGCGCTGGCAAATGGATGTGAGGATGGGAAGGTGGTACATCATCCGGGTGGTCATTTTGTGCCTGTAGGAAAGGAGATGGGAGGCGTGCTGGTTGGATTCCTGAGGGACTGCCTTGCGGAGAAGAAAGAAGAGGAAGAGAGCGTGGAAGATATGGACGTACCTTTCTAATGAGGGCTTCGATCATTATACGACATGATGGAAAAGATGATTAGAGTCAACACGATCCTGGCAATTTGATGCATTACTGGAGTTGGAAACTAGATAGATACCAAGATAGATGATTACGTGATAAAGATGCACTTGGGAAATAGATAGAAATTCAGCATGTAATATTAGCTGAGAGATCTAGAATCTAGACTATTATACAGCGCACAATCTCTTATCATAACACTCAAGCCTTCGCGGTCTTCTTCGAGACTTTCGCGGGTTGAATTCGAGCCATCATCTCCTCCTTGGTGATCAAATGATCGATACGCTCCAATAAGCCCAACAAGCTCTTCATGTTTCCACTCCATTCATTAAGAACATCATCTGCATCCCTTGGTTTGGCAAAATTCACAATCCTTGCTGGTCGATCAATCTTTGCATAGACGGTTTTGGCTGTGACCAACTCGCTGATATATTTCTCTGTCTCATCTTCTGTCAAGTCGAGCAATTGGGTGAGGCGCGGCATCTGAATACGGGTGTAGTACTTTGCAACAACGCGGACATTGTGCTCGATGACGCGTTTGCGGAGATCATCCCAGCGCTTATTGGCCTTGGGATCTGCGGATTGACCGGGCGTAGCATCAAACACGTCGGTGCCAGTAAGATGTGGTCCAAATATCTTTGATACTTCAGGCCATCGCATGAGCTCATGGATGGTGAAGAGCTTCAGAAGTTGAGCGTCAAGAGGTACTTGGGAATTCCTGGTGTCTTTTTGAATTCGGTGAAGAAGATCTGATTGTTCGTTGTCGTAAGGGGCGAGGATGACATAGTAGATGATTCGTTGGAGGGACTAGGGATGTGAGCTTGATAAAATAAGAAATGATGGGTAACATACTGCATGAAGCTTCTGAGGATCTTCCTCAACAGCCTCAGTATCCAGGACCTGCCGATAATGCTTGCATGCATCCAAATATTTGTCATCGTGCTTCGCCAGTGTAATCTGTTGTTCGTAGTATTTCAACTTTAGATCTGTCACATCGTCCTCAACAGGTTCTGGAATATCCTCGCCTTTCTCTCTCTTTTTTTCTCGGTCTTTCTTCTCCTTCTCTAACTGCTCTGGTGTCTTCTTGGGCTTTCTTGACAGATATTTTGTGCTGATTTTCCGGCTGAGAATACCTGCTTGCGTCCAATCACCAGTCTCTATACACAGCGCCACTTGTGCCAATATGAACTCCGTCTTCTCTCTTCTCTCCATAGACCCAAAAGTCTCAACTTGCAGCTCGCACAAGATATCGGTAGCTGCCTTGAGATCTCCTTGTTCTTTCTTGATGTCCGACAGAATCTTGGTAACACGAGCTCTCTCAACTTCCACGAAGATCTTGCCTTCTGTCACTGTCCGAAGTGTTTCGATCGCTGTTAATTTGGTCTCTAGACTTGGTGCTGAGTCTAAGAATCCCATCACTGTCTGAACCATCTTCGTTATAGCCTGTTTAAGCTGGCCATGTTTCTTGGAGAGTAATATGACTTGCTCGTTGAGCAGACTCCAATCGCCAGAATCTTTGCTGATTGTGACTAGCGCGATGAGGACTCGAGATGTTGATGCCAGATCCGATGCCTACGAGAGTGATTAGGAAAATTCGCACGGTCATCATACTGGCTTACCTGTCTGGTTTGCTTCTCTAAGATTGTGAGCTTCTCGATAGCACTCTGAACGTTTGTCTAGAGAACAATGAATTAGCAGGCTCCTGTATTCAATCTTTTGACCGAGCCTACCTTTGCCAGCTCTTCGGCTTCAGGAAGCTGTTTGTCAACATCCTTGGAGAAGTCCTTGTCAGGCTTGAGAATCTGTCCCTCAGACATGATTGCGATTTTCAAGATTCAGGTTTGGAGGGCTCGATGAGGAGAATAACAGCAGCGTAGCAGGACTAGGTATCGACGATAAGAGACAAGGCGGGCAGAATTGCTTGTCAATGTTGATACAAGGCTGGATATTGAGGTTCGGATTTAGGTTGAGGTTTGACGCGGCAACTTTGGAGCTCCATCCGCGATCTTGGTCACCGTAGTTCTTGGCAGCCTTCCTCAGCCAACATCAATGATCAATCTACCACTCCACAAAGCTGTCGTACTTGAAAATTTTGTGAGTCAGATTCTGATTTGTACATCATTACTAGATATAATGAAAGATACGATTCATTGTGGAATGAAATGCATAAACTGTCTGATGACTCGAGCTTGAGCGTTCTTGGAATCTTCAAGTTAGGACTGGATACCCATTGTTGGAAATATCTCTACTTACAGATGCCGTTAACAATAGACGACCTTTCTGGGACCAGGTGAAAGTCATACTCCGTGTTTTGAATCTTTAGTTACATATGGCACAAAATAAGCCTTGGAACAATAAGTAATGAGAACCAAGCCTGCTCTGCTCCGCATTATTCATTCAAGTCCAATGTCGTGATACCATGCCCCAAGTATGGCAAAATCACATTTCTACATCTCGTATAACCATCACCTAGAATACATTGCCTTGAAACACCCCAGCACAATCCATTCCAAGTCCCTTCACCATTATTTTACCGTATCTCTTGCCTCCAGAACAATGCAGCCTACTCTCAAATACGGTACTTTCGCACACCGAGACACAGCCTCGGATTCTTCCTCCGATGATACGATATTTCATCCGAGCGGACGCTTGTATGACGAACTTCTTGCCGAAGAGCGAGCCCATCAAAAGCCGGAGTTGCAGGAGGTCGAGCAGCAGCAGCAGCAGCAGCAGGAGAGGCAGAGACAGAAATCATGGAGGAGACTGTGGAAAGTACTGTGGTCATGTGTGATACCCGCTCTCCTCTGGACAGTGGCGTTAGTTGGGATCATATACGTACATCCTATAGTAATCTAAGGCAGGAAAGATAGGCGGTTGAAAGGTGGAATGCTGTTGGTAGTAAACGATGGTGGCATATTGTCTACGAATTGTGGAGATGAGTTTAGCACATGGACGCATTCTGGTATTAAGTTGAGAGAAAACGCTATGGACATAAGCACCTGAAGAGACTTCCTACTGGAAGCAGGCGATGTTAATGAGAAGGGAATAACGGGCTTCATATTTGCAATAGCAAACGCAGCGCAATTTATGGACTTGTAAGATCCAGTGTTAACATATTTCCAATGGGCTATACTTTGAAAAATCAGTTTGATTTCAGCCTATCAAAATATTACAGATAGCAGCTTCCTTAAGTTCATACAAGAAATTTAGTCTATTATTTTTGGCGGGAGGAGGGTATATAGGCGAACCTGCCCACTCTGTAGAATGAGTGGAATCATTCTGAGACATGATGCACAAATGGTAGTATTTTTTCTTCAATCATATGTCTTTAGCACAGAGCGCAAGTGTTACAGCGAGTGTCGCTTGGTCACCAGTCCGCTCGAAAATAGCATAAGTTTGAGACAATTTACATCACAAGTTGAAGATGAGAGAATGGGGAGTATGGACGACCACTTGATTTAAGTAATCTCGTCTCATGCACATATTTCTGCGCTTTATAATACATTCAATCTCCAACCATCAGCTCATCCTCCCATCAAAAAGGTATATGTCCTTGAATGCATCCCGTTCGCCATGCCCAAATAGCAAAACATATCGACCAATGGAGATATACGCTCACAAAGCAATAGCTATGTGGTTGCCTATAGAGAAAAGGAAAGATTATGTACAACTCTTCGCTCTTTCGTTCACCGACCTTAGGATTTAGCGATCCCATAGGCAAATCTGTCGTCGCCTATTGATAACTAATGTATTATTAATTGAGCCTACGAGCCCACTTCCAATATCTATTTTGAAGTTGATCAAGTTCACCGTGGAAGTGCCGCCTAAGGAAAAGTTCCGCGCTGCTTGATTGGTGGAAAGCTGGTTCGAATTGAAGAACCGTTGGAAGGAAGTCTGCGCATCAGAAGCGTCCTCGAGAGACAATTCCTGCAACACGTACAGGACTGCCACTTTAGCGAAATCGAGAACAGTTTCAGTCACAGCAAAAGCAGCGGTGGGTTCTGCTAAGGCAGTGCTTTTGGTAGGAGATGCAGAATTTGATGTTGGTAAAGCAGTCGGAACAGAGGTGGCACTACCTTTAGTGGTTGTTGGTACAGGCGCTGTGGCTGTGTCATGCAATATACCATTAGCAGTATTTATAGTATCTTCCCTTTTAGCGGCTCGGAAGCTGGTCGGAAGTGATGCAATTCCAGCGACTGGAGACGGGATCGCCAACATATTAGCTGTGTCACTACGACTTGATATACCGCCAAATGTGACGAGAGCGTTCTCCGATAGGCAAGTAAGATTCGCCGCGCTGAAACGAGCCAGAAGTGTCGTAGAAGATAAAGGAATTGAGAAATTAGTTTGTGCTCCACTAATAAGACGAGGTATCGAGTCGCCTAGTGTGACGTTTGATAATTCGGGAGATAGCGTAGTCGTAGTGCATGCTGTAGCAGATGAATTTGTACATGTAGTGCCAGTAAAACCGTTGATACATATACAAGCACATTGCCCAGAAGATAGCACTGAAGAGCCACCATTTTGACATGCCGTAGCTGAATCTAGTGCACATTTCTGCTGCTGGCTTAATGCCGGTGTTGTCGTATCGTCCTTTTTGATCACGAAAAAGTAGAGTGGAATAACAACCGCAGCGGCCACGATTATGGTGAGCACCATGAGCAAAAGCAAGAATGCCCAAGTTGGGAGGCCACAACAGCGCCTTCCCTTCTTTTCGGGTTTCGGAGTATCATCAGACTTGGGACCCTGGTTTGATGGAACTGGCCATGATGATACGGGGCGAACTGGTGTGTTCAAGTCGCGAGTTGGTGTTGCTAGACCAGGGGGTGGAAAAGCTGCAAGCATGCCCGAAAGTCCAGACTGGCGCTTCTCGTCTGTCGAATTGAAACATCAGCAAGAGTACCTTTATTTGAGAACAAATACTTACATTCGAGATCTTTCTCACCGCCGCCACGCTCCATTGGAAAATCGTCAAGAGCTAAGCGGCTCGCTGGTCTCTTCCCACGATCCATCATGGCTGCTAGCCTTGTTGCTCTTCTAATCAGGTCTGGCAAACTTGTCAAGCTGCCTCGCGCCTCTGCATCACGCACTGCATCAATATCTAATCGAGGCGGGCGACGTATCGCTGATAATCGGCTAAAGCCTGGACTTGGTGTTCTGATAGAGGTAGCTCCGCCTGGTTGTAAAGAACTTGCAGCAGCATAAGCTCCCAGCATTGCCTTTTCACCAGGTGGGTTATATATAGGCGCAGGAGAACGATCATCTGTGGTCACAGCCGTGGCAACCTTGGGAACCTCATTCTCAGAAGATGATGTTGATTTATCGATCAAGCCTGTTCCATTAACCAATGGTGAAGCTACAGGTGGAAGAGGAGAGTCTAGCGACATTGGCCATGCGTTGTTTGCCTTGGCCGCACTCAGTCCGCCGTCAGCAAAAGCAGCTCCTGCACCCCCATCCACTACTCCCATTCTTTCAAGTTTTGACCTCTGTTGCGGTATCGGATCCGGCCTTCGCTGTTCTGTCCGTTCTGAACTTCTTGTCGTGATCATTGATGGCTTTGCCCGCTTTCCCAAACTTGCACTCCGAATTAAACCTCGATCCTCATTATCTTCTAAATTCGACTCTCTGGACTCACGGCCTTCCTCGATGACATCTGTTGTATACATCCCAAATGCTCTCTCCTTCTCATCATAATATTTTTCGTCATATTCATATCCTGGTGAATACCCCGGTGAATCTGAACCCCAGTTCGATGGTATTGCAGCACTGGATGCGTATGAACCATGTGACTGCTTTGATCGTGGAGACTCTTCCGGAATTGGCGAAACGAAAGATGCTTGTGAGTAGTATGATGATGCGCCTCTCCTAGATGAGGGCGGAGGGCCGAGATTGACGCTCCTTCGGGCTGCTGGTGGTATGGGTGGGGGCATTGGTATTGGAAAGTCTGGTATAGTGCCAACCGAAGATATTGTCGATGGTCGAGATGTGTACGAATTTGGTGATCTCATTTCATAATAATCATCGTCATTGTCTACAAACGTAGACATGGTATCTCTCTCCTGATTCTTGGATGATTGCTGTGCTTCTTGCCGAAAAGATGGGTTAACTTGTAGTCGTGAAGGATCAAATATGACAGGCACTTCGCTTGGTCGTGGAGGACGTGGTGGAGGGTTTCCTCGCGGTTTAGGAGCCTGGTATTGTCTGTCCTTTGGGGCTTGCATATCTTCAATTGTTCCAGCTAGAGGCCATTGTGGTACTGGTGCGGGCCTCGATATTGCTACACCAACAGAACCTGGACCATTTCTCGAATCCACAAGTGCAACTGGCATTTGGGGACGCGCACGAGGAATCTGTGATGATGGGTTAGGACTAGGCTGCCCTGGTAATCCATATCCGTTGAAAGGCCGCTGTGCTGGTGGTGCTTGTGAGATCTCAGAAGGCAAGCCAGCCTGGGCTCTTTCTCGGGCCCGTTTGACAGAACCTGCTCCGACACCAGGCCGACTGGACGACGCCCATTGTTGTGAACTCATCCCAAATAGGGCGGTGGATTCTGATTTGAATATCAAACTGCTGGGAAAGGCTGTATGTCCCGTGAGCTTAATCCCAAAACACGGATCCTTTAACTACTATTCTGTTTGTGTATGCATGAAGCCGATGAACAAAGGAATTAATGTACGCTAGCACACGTATAGAGATCGAACGAGTAGTGAGCCTGATTACGCGCTTGGAAGGAACTTGTCCACGGAGTTTTGGTTGTCTTATTGTTGACGGAAAAATCGGTAGCGAATGAAAGTAATATGGTGAAGTCGTCAAGCTCCAAAGCAGAATATAATTGTAAAAGAGCGTGAGTCGGTCTCTAGGACACGACTATTGAATAGACAAAGATTGTTCTGTGTATCGCTGAAGTGTAGAGTTGAAGTGAAAGGCGCATCTCAGATTTGCGAAACCGAAGCGAAAATTGGTCAGTCGACTTGGTCGAGATGCACACCCCCTCCAACGTTACAAAAACACTCCTTCAATCATAGAATCCTGCAAGAAGAGAATTAGTGACTGTCGATAACCACCAAGATCATCACTGCCCAACGTAGAATCGAACAACACACAAAAATGAGAGTGAGGGCAGGCGAGGATGGAGACACTAGACTAAGCATCGATTCGAAACCCACCACTCAGAAGGATCGCAAGATCAGTGGACAAGTTCTTCGGCTCCGAGCTTGGTCTGAAGTGTGTCTACCAAGTAACCATGTCACTGGGATATAGAATCAAAAAGGTTATGCACATACACTTGGGGTTTCGGGTGCCTGTCAAGAATCTCTCATGCGAGGGCCGCCGTTTCCAGTCCCCCACGTCGATTCTCCTCCTTCAGTGACTTTACTCTGCGATCGGAGAACTTTGGCAACTTTCCGTCCTCTTCAAACGCTGTTTATTTCCAGATCTTTGCAATCCTCTCCCCATCTAAGTACCGGCCTCACAAACAGGCTTGTGGTCGTGGAATTTGTCGTTCTGCTAAGAACGTTTCAGAATACCAAAAACTTTCGCAAGTGGGTATCGAGCCTCAAGCTGCGGGACGATCAAGCGATGATGAAGCGTGGGATAAAGAATTGAATGGGATACTAGCTTCGCTATTCTCGCGTTCTATCAAAGTCGTTTGCGGCGCGCAAAGAGAGGAAAGAGAAAGAAAGAGAGGAGTCGTCGCAGCGTTCTCCAGCCGGTTTCTGCTGCAAAGGGCAATTGCGTCAGGAAATTAATTGGTCGCCGTCTTGATCTGTTGCGATTGGATCCAGGGCTCAACTCTGTTTCCGAGTCTCCGGCTCGCTCGTCAATGTGTGGTGTGAGGATTTGTCTTGCTGGGAGGAACCCATGAGGAGAGAAGGTTGGCTCATTCGATATGGCCCTTTCATCTTGAACTGGCAGACCAGTGCAAAATGGTACTGCGCTGCACCCATGTCAACAACTCAAGCAGAAACACGCTATTACTGGAGAGCATGGGCCTTTGGGCAGGGGAGGCATCAGAACCACGAGGACCGTCCGTCACCCGTCCACCACCCAAGGCCATGAGGCCAAGGGGACGGCATGCAGGCGGGGTCCTAAAAACATCACACCTCCGTCGGATGGGCCGTGAGGATGCCAAGAGGCTGCGCTGGTTTACATAGTATCTGGTAGATCTGTTACACTTTGGTGGAAGGATATTTCAGGCCGACCTGTCAGATCAATTTGTTTGCTGGCCGCTTTTTTACGGAAACTGTTATATCTGGTCACTTTATCACCGTCATTGTCACTGTGTCCCCATACCGCTACAGATACAGATACAATACCGAATGTCTATTTCCAGGCTAGTCCTTTTTTAACGGATGGCCCCTTGGGTGAGGCCCAGTGATTTCGTGCAGCACAGGCGACCTGGCCTAATAGAAGGTCCGCCCCCCGAAGCCATCAAAAAACAATAGAGCAATCGATAGTGACTCCCCTCGAGTATATTAGGAGCATGCAAGGAACAAAGCTTTTTTCAACATGCGCCGCCAGAAACACAGCAGAGAGGTTGTGATCCAGCACAGTGCATAACCCGGGCGACGCTGGTTATCCCGTTCCTGTGTGCGCGCCCACCGCTCATCTCTCATCGAACACCTCGGTGTGCCTTACCCTTACCCTTGCCCTGTTGTGCCCTTTGGATCGTGAGATTTCTTCGCCGCACCGAGTCCTCTTTTGCTCGTGTTTCAGGTTGAATTCGCTTGGTACTCTACAGGGGCAACAACCCCTACGCCAGCCCCTATACCCCAGTAGAATGCCCCTGGAATTGCCTAAGGCAGCTAGTCTGACCCCATCAGATATTTCGGAATATTTTCCTCGTGTTCTTGCAAATATTCAGTAATGGCAGGCTGCAGGCTTGCTTCCAAATCAATCATAGCATCTATTTCCATCCAATCTTTGGGTCTGGATCTTCCTAAATCTATACATGAGTCTTGCCGCATCTCAGAAAGCTGTGGTTCCGTTACACTTTGTACGCTCATATCTATCTAGTGTTGCTTTTTCCTGCCTTCATGTAAATTTCCACAAAAGACTGCATCCCGAGGCTGCCGTACACGGCAGCTTAACACTAAGATAACCAACCTTCAAGATGTGGAGATGATCTTCAGAAGGCTGATTTGCCATGCTTGCAACTGAGCCGTTGATGTCAGCATGCTCGCGTACTTGAAGCCATCTGTTTTATCCATATTGAGTGAGTTCAATGACGCGTAAATAGCAACTATTTATATTTGGGGCTCCATCTGCATCTTTCCTTCATTTATCGCTATTTCCTGTTGCAGATCTTGACTAGATGTAGCCTCAAATTAGCCATAGGTTAGTTGGCTCCGAAGTTACGAGTAAAGTATATATGGATCCAACAATCATAAAGTACGAGGACTGGAAGTTAGATTCGTCGATGTAGATCCATCATAACCTTTCCATAGCTTTGGAAAAAGGGAAGGCCTCACAACACATCCATGATCAGTTCCAAAATGCTCTCCAAGTTCTTCCAATAGGCTCAAAATTATCTTATTAACTTTAAATTGTGTTCTCATTTGCACTATTCAGCACATGATCTCTAAATTTCTAGGAATAATAACAATTAAAAATGCGTAAACCCTCCTCTTCTCAGCGACAAGGAGGCTCTGGCTTCACCACAACCCTCGGACCAATATGACAGACTATATATGGTTTCCGATTGTGATGATGTGCGGTCTGTCATTCATTGAAAATGGACCTACGTGACCAGTCGTCAATTTTGAGAAAGACCACGGAAGGCTGTGGCTAAGATGTTGAGTTTTCCAAACGCATCTCCGCTTCTGTCTAATCGTTCAATCTTGAACTTTCAAGAGTATACTCTCTCAGCAAGTGAGCCATTCTTAATTGTTATCGAGATGCACTTGAGCCGTTTTTAACATTAATAAATTTTCATGATAACCCATCATAAGAGGCTCATGAAATCGAAGGCAGGAACTTGCGTGACTAGTAGTTGGACACCTTCTCATTGCCCCAATTGGTGCTTAGCTATCGCCATACTAAAGTTAGCCATCGTTAAATTTGACTGGGCCCCAAGATCTTCAGCTCATGGTCTTAATGTCATTCTCAGATGTATTTTGTTGTCAGCTTGATTATCTCTACTAAAGATAGTAAGCCATTTTGTCTATTCACGGATATCATCACGATGCATCAGCTTACTATGTGGTTCAATTTTACTCCTTGGTCCCGTGTTGAACGTATTTTGGAGCATGATTCAATCTTCACCGAGATTGGATTGCTTTGGGTTTCGGCTCTATGCTTGCGGTACGGGAGGGAGCGAGACAGCGTTTCTCGTACGGGATTGCTTGAAGCACGCAACAAAACTTTGCTCTCCAACCACAGACTCGCAGAACAGCTGAGGGATGGCGTTTCAGGCACATAGCACATGGCATAAAATTTGGACAACCATTCGTGGGTGAACAATTGGAAAAGGGCATCAATATTTGCCACTGAGACAATAAACCTCTAAGAGCAGTCGCCGCCTATTTGTCATATATTGAAGAAAGGATCACTTCCTGTTGTCACACTCTGGGCTACGATTTTATTTTCGCTTGGCCCATTCTGCATATCATGTGCAATCACATCGCTTTATAACACATCAGATCGTCCCAAGGATATCTTAATTCTCAATTCCCCTCCTCCGCATTGTACACATGTATAGAGATATCACAGGCTTAATCTTATCTTTCGAGTGAAGTCTGCCCTAGTCTCAATCTGTTTTACAGTATATAGTTTTCCCTTATAAGCGACCAACCTTGGCATTATCTCTTCATATCCACGTCTTGCTCCGTGACACAATTGACGATTTCATTATGCCAATTCACTGTGTTTTCTGTCTGCTAACTGCTGGCTTTGGACCCACTAATATTATTACCAATACAAGTAACCATACAATGACCTTAGGCAAACCGCGTCAATTTGATTGGCTCAGAGCGGTTCTTCGAAGCTATTCAGGTTAGAATTTATACTGGAACAATCGTGTTATTCTTCAGGGTCTTTTGCCTCCAAGAAAAAGATAAAAGCATAGCTTCTTCCCGTATCAAACTACCTTTTCTTTCCCAACACAAACTACTTTTCGGTACCAGAGACCTTCAAGAAGAGTTCTACCATTCCAGATTCTCAACGCCAATATCGCACTGTTGTTTCATTACGTCGGTCAAGCCAACTCTTCCCGGCTTGAACCACCATAGTCAACTTCCCTTGCTTCTCACACAGATTCAACGTATACACAACATGCCTGGCATTGCCTCATCCCGAAATTCACAGAAGCGGGCGATGAAGTCTGGAGCAGCATATGAATACACTCCTCGCACCTCCGCCATTGCACCAAATCCAAACATTCATAAATCTCCCACCACTTCCATTCAACCATTACCTGCACCAAAGCCAGCTTCAAAGTGCGGAACCTGCAATCGCCTTGGACACACCGAGGCCGATTGCTTTCTCGCCCATCCCAAGATTTTGGCGGCTTTCCTCGAGAAAAAGCCCGACCATACGCAATATTGGGCGGAAAAAGTCAAGGTCTATGAGGCTTCTCTCAAGATTTCCATGATTTGTAATGGTTGCAGCCGCCGCGGTCATGTCTATAACAACTGTTATACCACCAACAACAAAGCTCGCGAGGAGTACCTCAAGGGACGACCCGCTGAGCGGAACTATTGGGAGGCCCAGGCTAAAGATCATAACGATTACCTTATACGTAAGGCTCGCCGTGAGGAACACGCTTTGAGACTTCTCAGCAAGGCCACTGATAAGACTTCCCTTGATAACATCCAATGCTTTCATTGCGGCGAATACGGACACTACAAATACAACTGTGACAAGCCTGAGGGAAATGGTATGAAAGTCTACAACTCTAATGGCGATGCTGTCTACCTTTCTAGCCGGACCCATTAAGTCAACGACCAGATATTACCAAGCGGTGAGGGGTTATATGGCGTGAATATGAGTGTGACTTGGGGGTCTCGATTTTATTTCAGCAAACTGGCTAACTGGGCACATACAGTGCAGGATATTAGTGATTCTTTGATGGGGGGGGGGGGGTTGGTTGGGTTGTTTAACAAGATACTCACCATACCAGTTGTCCCTAGTTCCATTGATGGGTATATAAGCCTATATACCATAAGAGTCTGATAAACCTGCTTTTATTCTGGAGTGCACATTGGTAATCTACGCAAGTGGTATATAATGATGCATAACTAAACTAAACCTTCTGCGTGCATTCAATATCTGATTATGGCGTAGTTCATTATTCAATTAAAGAGAACATATAACGAAATGATGTCTTTTTGTCGTAAATATATAACTGAGATAGGGATTTCAGGATTGAATTGGTACATCTCTAAATCCATTGTTGGTCGAATCTTATAACTGCAGCGGTTTCGACCACACTGGCAATGGTTGCAACAAAGCTTAATGAAGGGGGAATAAGGGCTCTATATAATAATAAAGGTGCTTATTCCATTACAATCTCTGTGCTTCAAGTGCTAAGAAGACGAGGTGGCCATAGAATGAAGGTCACATGATTAAGCGAGCCCCTGAATGAAGGCTGCTTCCTGTTCAACCTAGGGACCCAGATTTATCATGTTCATCACATCATCTTCTGTATATGAGTCCGCTGTAAGCTTGGTCAGCTCATGGGAGTCTCATTGATATAGCCCAGCAAGTTCAATAATATTGATTCATGTAAGTCATTAGCGAGTGACTTTGCTCCTGCCGCTCGGTTCTGGGGCATGTTCAAAGCCCTAAATAATATGCTTCTACAAGCTTTAGCAACACTAAACCTTCAAGACTCTTTGTGGAGGAACGACCCTTCTTGGTTGAATTACATTGACTGTCTTGCACTTAAGCAATCGTGCTTCGCAGTAATTAGTATCTAGTACAGTAGCCTTTTTTCCATAGACTAATACCATAATACAAAGTGCCTAGTGCCTGGTGCCAACCCCAGACGCTCCCAAAAGCTCGCCATGCAACCTGACCTGGCTTGCGATTACAAACCTACTACCCGAAAGTCATTCAAGGCGACACTCACTGCATCCGTTGTCAAGAATACTACTCCGGTCAACATAACCGTAAGTCTCATTGCCGACAATACAGCTCTTTCACAACTCTTTCTAATTATGGAGAAGACCGCCAATTCGTATAACCCTACCCTCAATTGTATCATGCGCAAGCGAATCGGCCACGACCACACAACATGCATCCTTATTCATCTAGATCTCGTTGTCGTATTCCTACAAGAAGTTCCCCGAGCGTCGCCATCCTTGGGAGGAGCGTATTCAACGTTACAATAACTACTTCGAGCAACAAGCATACTGGGCCACCATGGATGCTCGTAGGGCCGACTACGAGAAGCGTCTGAAGGGTATAAAATGTTACAAATGTTGTAATTTTGGTCAGCCTGGACTAGACTGCAGAAAGCCTAAGCCTCGCGGCCACAGGGTATTCGACGCCAACGGGGCAATCCATTGCCTTTGGCAAATGGGAGAAGAATAAGGTGTGTATCAGAGAATCGATCCTCGCGGCATAGAGGCAATGGTGATGAGATATCAAAATTAAGAGAATGTGCTATGGGTCATGGCTTGCTTCAGAGACTGGATTTTGATTAATTGGCGGATACACTAAAGTCTAGACGGTAATAGAGCGTAAAAAGTAATATTTTCTGCACAGTTTAATGATGCCCGACCACAATATTGGTATTCTGGGACACCTGCTTTTAAATGTTGAGGTTTTGCAACTTCAAAAGCTCAACGGTACTAATTATGTATCAAACCACATTTATAATGAAAAAGAAACAGCAAGGACAACAACCTATCTACATTTCAACCACCGTAGCTCGGCCTTGTCCCTACTCTTGGTTATCACTGCATACGTCCATGCACCATGGTGGAGAACGGAATATGAATAAGTCATACATATTTATACTTGATTTTGCCCAAAAAGCTCTCTCAACCTATACCGAACACAACGGTAAATGCTTTTCCATGATACTCAATTGGAAATAACAAATAGATCCTTTAGTGAAAAGCACGGGAACTGGCCTTGTTTGGAACCTTAAAAACTTGTGTCTGATACTCCCTTCCTCATTAACGCCGACGCCAACGTCTTAACACCGATCATCATGGGCATAAAAACAGCTCACTCAGTATCCTCTCCTCCTCTCTTATTATTACAGGGATTAAATATCAAAGAATTAATGAACGCGGTACATGCCTCTACAAAACAAATCGCACTTAAGTAAGAGCCATATCCCAATCACAATCGACCATATGATAGCATGTATAGAGTCGATCACAGGGACAACAGAGTCAATGCTCTATTTCGGACAGAGACAAGATGAGGACACTAAGTTGATGCTTCTTGTTCGTCACCCTTCCATTTTGGAACTCTCTTCTGCGCCTGTTGATCGTCGCGACTCTCATATGCAAACTGAGTAAAATTCAAAACCAAAACTATCCTTGTATCTTCCCAAGAGCACGCAGGATTCTTTTCGACAACTTGATGCATTCTACGTATGTTAGGCAATGAATCGGTTTGGTAGATCATGAGCAGGCTCGATAAGATATCTGGAACTACACAGGCAAAATCAACAAAGCAGCAAGATAAGAGAGGGAGCCTTCTGAAGGCAGAATTGGAAAGTATGAGGGGGCAGAACGGATCCAAGCCGATCAGCGGGCAATACTGAACAGCACCACGAATCAAGATCATATCTTGGCATATATGACTACACATACATTTGTTCGAACCGAAAATCTATTGCCTGATACATAACAGCGCTCCCATTCTACCAGTTATCCCAATTATCCTCGTCCTTTTTACCTGGTCCCATCGGCGTCTGTGGCTTCTTGATACTTGCAGTTCCCACTGCACTTGGCTTTGCCTCTCTGTGAGCGCCCGCCTCTGCAAAGCTATCCCAGAAGTCCTTCTTACTCTCGTCGAGTGGTACATTCCTCGTATTTGTTGGCCCACCGCTACCTTCCACAAAGCGATTGAACCCTTCTGCCGCTCCTTTTGCGCCAGCCTGTGCTCCCTTTGCGACTTGTGCAGCTGTGATACGTGCTTGAGCCGCTAGGTCGGTTTCCGCCAACTATTATGATCGTCAGGTGTCCTGGTCCTGGCCGGCGAAGGATATGTTAGAGGGGATGAAGGGGGAGGTACCTTCGCTGCTGTTGGCTGAATATATCCCTCGTTCACCGTCTTTGCAGTCTTGCCCACTGTACTCGTGAACCACCCAAATCCTTTACTCAATGCTTGCAAAGGGTCCTTCTGTAAGTCGTCAAATCCAGGTAGTCCTGCATTCGCACTCCTCGGCGGTTCCATCGGTGAGCTACCAAAGCCTGCGTACTTTCCTCCTTGGGATGGTGGCAGATCTGCTGGACGTGAGGCGTTCGCGGCGCCCAGCCCAGCAAAGTATTTATCATCTACCTTCACCTTGCGACTCGGACTGTCGGTGCGTCCACTTATTGGTGTTCCACTCCTGCTAGTTGTTGAACTGAGAGGCGCATTGCTGAAGGTTGCAGGTGAAGGTTTTGGCTTTTCTGACGGAACATAGTCTTTGCCCTCGACTTTAGCCACTAACCTATCCTTCCACTCTTCGCCAACTTCTCCAGAATATCGCTCTGAAATTGTAGCATCGTCCCATGTTATGCCAGCCATCTTGTTCACCTCTGCATCATCAAAGAACTCCCTCCAAGGTTTATTGCCTCCTAATCGCATCTGCTCTATCTCTCGTGACTTAAAGGCATCCATCGTAATACTGCGCACGAAACTAATGTGCACACCTAGTCCTCGGTGGACACCAGCACAACTGAGGCATATGAAAATACCAAACTTTGGAGAAGCCCATTGTGGAGAGGGTGCCCCGCAGTCTGCGCAACGGTCGTTGGAGTTTGTCTTCTGTATCTCGAGGAGCTGTTTTGAATGTTAGCAACGGATTCCATATCTAAGAAAGCAGCAATATAGAGCGCAATTGGAGAAAATGTTTCGAGATAAGGATTTGGGATAGCATACTTTGGATCGAGTTTCGGGATCAACCTCCCACATGGCCTTGCTGGCCATTGTGCCAGTTTACGAAGAGCACTGGTACGATCCCCGAGTAGTCTTTAATAATTTGTATACCACACGGCAATTACTGAGATTTGGCTAGAGATGTAGTGGGGGAAAGGGGGAAATTGGGGATTGTGGTTTGGGTCTCAGTGGCTGAGTATCCAGACCAATGGCGCAAACGTGGCCGCGAGGCTGTCAAGTTTAAGTTTCTTCCCCAGATATTGGGCATGTACCATGAAACAACAGTCTTACATTTTAGACACACTTTTAAGATACTACAGACGATACGAAATTGCAAATCACATTCACGACAACGATTATAGACAGGTGCCAGGAAAACTCCGATTATTGGTATCAAACAATGAATAACTTTTCCATTCCCATCCCTTCCCAAGAGCACATCAGAAAGAAATCTAGTGTACAGTCCTGAGAGTACCCGAGAAATGGCGATAAGACCATAGTTTTTTTCGTAGTCATAGAGAACCACTGAACGCCACGTGAAGGAAATTTTGAGTTGTCAAGAATCCAGTCCCAAGAGACCATCTCTATTGACGCCAGCAATAAATCCACCAACGCGATGAACGGCTAGTTCACCTAAAGGAAAATCGTAAGAAGTTGGATTGTCTGTAGATGGAGCATGAGGAACAGATCCTCCTCCATCCCCGAAGGTAGCCACAAGGCGAGAATGTCCCAAAAAGCAAAGCAATGCTGGTAATAATCTGCGCAAGTTCTTCCCTCATCGTACAAATATTACAGGCGCTTAAGCAGCGGTAGGCTCGACTGGGGCAGCAGCTGTGTTATTTTCAGTCAGCATATGTCCCTTTAGCTTGAGAAGACCCGAAAAAGTGCTCGAACGTCACTCACTTGTGTCGGTCTTGGACTCAGTGGCTGGGGCAGCCTCATCGTCTTGTTTATCTGGGCTGTCAATGGCAACCTTGACAGCGATCTCACGTCCTTCAATCTCCTTGCCGTTCATCTCCTGGACAGCCTTGTTCTGGAGTTCCTCGGATTCAAGGGTGACGAAACCGAAACCACGGCCCTTACGAGGCTCATTGCGGGCCTGGAGCTTCTTTACCATGAAGCGAGGAATTGGGCGAAGGGCAATCTTTGCAGAGACGGGGTTATAGGCAGAGAAGAGTTCCTTGAGCTGCAAAAATATTAGTATATTAAATCATCCATTTTAGTTAGGAAGACTAACCTTCTCCTCAGTCAAATCATAGGGGAGGTTTGCAACCATGACCTTGTTCTTGGATGGAATGCCGTCAGCTGGAGGACCACGTTCCCGGCGCTCACGAGGAGGACGGGTCGCGGCTGGCTTGGCCTCGGCATTTTCTGTGGTGTTGGCAGGCTTGTTGGTGATGTCGGTCAAAGGAAGAGGCTCACCAGTCGCAGGACCTGTGGTCTCCGGAGCAGCTTGGTCCTAAATGGAGTGTTAGTAATAGTAGCATTTACCAGCCCTGAAAATGCTTACACCGCGTTGTGTGCGGGGACCACGACCTCCACGTCCACGGCCTCGGCCACGTCCACGACCAGCGCCCTTGCGGCGCCCCTCACCCTCACCCTCGGCACCTTCATCTCCGCTCTTTGGTGCACTCTTCTCACCCGCTGGCTCAGGTTTGCGGGCGAGTTGAACAGACACCTTGCGCTCGAGAATCTCCTTGCCAGAAAGCTCGTTGATGGCACGGGTGGCCTCGCTTGGGGTAGAGAGGTCGACGAAGGCATATCCGACAGGGCGATCCGTGCGAGGATTCTTTGGGATGGAAGTGGACTCGCTGCAAACATGCAAAGTCAGTAAAGTCCAGAAAATGAAGTCAAGGATTGAATGGGAGAGAGGCAACTGCCTTGGCTAATATCGCAGTTGCCACAAAGTGCCTGAAGCCAGAACCGGAAGTCGCCACAAAGGCTCTTCCAGAGGACAAAGGCACAAGGAAAAGGGGAGATGGTGCATAAGAAGTACGGCATATACGTACATTAGGTAGCCATCGAAGAAAGATTTCAACTCCCCCTCGGTCGTCGCGTACGCGAGGTTTCCGATATAGAGTCTGCGACCCTCTGCAGCGCTGGCAAGGACGGCCTCGTTCTGGGCATCCTTTGCGGCCTTGTCGTCCGCAGGCTTGGAATCGGAAATGGTGCTGTTGCCAAGTTTGGCAGTAACGTCGTTGACGGCGTCAGTAACTTTCTCCACGATGGTAGACATGTTGGCGATGTGGTGTGTGATTAACTGAAGATGGGCTTGAGGTGTGAAGGGTTGTCGACGTTCGCTGAGTGTGATTGACTCTTGAACAAATGGGGAGTTGTTTGAAGGGTAGCTAGGTGCCCTAGAGGTCTGGAGTGTGATGGATTAGAGGTGGAAAGGTTTGATTTCTTGATCGTATCAAAGTTGTGATGTGAAGAAAAAAGAAAGGGGAACAGGCTTTGGGGAGAAGGGGCTTCAGAAAATATACTCAAATTCCGCAGCCGTCACTTAAGCGAAATGGCGCTTACCAGATTGAGGTGGAGCCTAGCAGATTACGGTTCATGGGGGTGGGAAGAAAGAGAGCAAGAAAGAAAGAGCGAATGAATGGGAAACCGGCACCGAGATATATCAGTGAATGTGAATAGAGTTAGGATCTTTTGTTAATTGAATTTAATCGAAAATGTATTTCCTATCCATGTAAATCGGGGGAGCGTTTGCTCTTCAAATATCTTTTTTTCGTTGATATCTTGGCCCAGCAGAGCCTCATCACAAGTTATAACGCCATCCCATGTTAAACTCAAGGCTACCACTCAACGAGCATCCACTTGCCAACTTGTTCGTAAAAAAGATTAAATAATTAACTCCTGCCTGACAACCCTAAATTCATGGTGTCAAGAGTCTAGATGCCCGGGGAGCGTCAATAATCCAGGCAAGCACCGTCTTTATAATAATACTCCTCAAAATGATCAAAAGCAAGCGTTGTTGACAGATTGAACTTCTTAATTGACACGAGGCTGGAGCCTTGTAGTGCGATCGGTCGGCGCATTCAGGGCGGCCCCATGTTCAGGAGGTGGAACGGGGTCCCTCATGCAGCAAATATTTTAGCTGGGATTATCGGACATACGTACAATTATTCTACCCAATCACCATCATCTACGATATTTTTATACCATGGCAAACCATGGGGCGATAGAGCGCCGGAGATGGCCATTTAATGCTACTAGAACCAGTCCCGTGACTCATAACTTAGGGTCCTGAATCGGCGATTTCATAGAGAACCGCTTCGATAGATCCATAGATATCTTCATCATGATTTGGCCACTTTCCATACCCATCATCAGCCATGTCACAATTGAAACAAGGACAACAACATGACAGAACAGCTCTCATACTTTACGGATCTGAAACAGGTAATAGTCAGGATGCTGCTGAGGATCTGGCACGTGTCGCTGAGCGACTACATTTTACGACCAGGGTGAGCGAGATGGATGAGGTTGATATTGTACGTTCTTCGCCTTCAGATAGAGGAATTATCCCGCATATTCAGTGCTTATTTTCGATCCGCTCTAGAAACAACTACTAAGATATACTTTCGTAATATTTGTGACATCAACGACCGGTCAAGGTGAATTTCCCAAAAATGCCAGGAAGTTCTGGAGGAGTTTGCTCCGAAAGAGCCTTCGCCCGGACTGCCTTAGTCACGTGTCGTTCACCACCTTTGGCCTAGGTGATAGTTCTTATGTCAAGTAAGTTTTCTCTTACTTCCACCATTCTGGAAATAAGTCGAGGCGATCTGACGATTTTCAAGATTCAACTGGGCAGCATTAAAACTGCACAAGCGATTGAGCCAACTTGGTGCTCAAGAGATCTACCCTCGGGGCGAAGGAGATGAACAGCATGAAGAGGGGTATGTAGCTTTCATGATACATTTTTTCCAATCAAGAATGGATCAGTTTATTGAGTTGTTCTAGTATCGAAGGCTCTTTTCTGCCCTGGTCTGCTGATTTGAGCAAACACCTTTTATCATTATATCCACTTCCGAATGGGATTACCCCCATCCCTTCGGATGTATTGCTATTGCCGAAGCATCATCTAGTTATTTATAAAACGTCAGGCTTTAGCAATGACATTGAATCTTCTGAAGGGACCAATATTGTAAACGAGAGGTAAGGTGAATGAGGGATAGGTCGATGCCTCTAAGTCCATTATACAAGTATCGCAGTAGTCAATAATGCTGACGTGTATACTCAGGCCTGAAATAGGAGAGAATGGGTTGAATGGAAGCCTTTCTACAACTTCCACAGAAAAAGCTCACAATGAAGTAAGTCACTCCAAGATTCTCGCGGCGATGTCGGCTAGCTAAGAAACAAACACAACGCATGGATAAACTCGGTTCTGACAGTAGCGTATAGCCCCTACCGATCCCCGGTGGTATCACAGCGAATTTGACACGAACTCAGAGGGTGACGCCAGAATCTCATTGGCAAGATGTTCGCCATCTTAGCTTCACTGCACCTTCGAATGAGCTACCTCAATATGAACCAGGAGACGTTATCACCATTTATCCCAAGAATTTCCAAGAAGATGTGCAAGAGCTGATAAATATCATGGACTGGATTGAGGTTGCAGACAAGCCTCTCGAAATTTTAGCCGACTCTACGGAGCATCTTTCAATCAAAGGCTTATACACCTTGCCAAATACGACCCTAAGGCAACTCCTTATCCACAATCTTGACATAACTGTAAGACTTATGCAAAATAAGCTTAAATAGGGATTAACAGTTCGCTAGGCAATACCGAATCGCTATTTCTTCCACCAAATATCCCACTACACCAACGACGAGATGCACAAAGAACGGCTTCTCGAGTTCTGTAACCCCGTTTACTCAGATGAGTTCTTCGACTACACAACGCGACCACGCCGCAGCATTCTCGAGGTCCTGCAAGACTTTCCATCCGTCAAACTACCCTGGAAATACGCTACAAGTCTATTTCCTATCATCCGTGGGCGCCAATTCAGCATAGCAAGCGGTGGTAGACTCAGTCAGAGCGCCACTTCAGGCTATATCAAAGTGGAACTTCTTATAGCTATAGTCAGATACAGAACTGTGCTCAGAAAAGTACGCCAAGGTCTCTGTTCTAGATACATCACTTCACTTCCCGAGAACTCTATGCTGAGAGTTACTTACTCCTCTAACAACAAATTTTATGATCAAGCTAAGAAGAACCCAAGATTACCGGTAATCATGAGTAAGTTTTTCTTTTTAGGAAAAATTCTGGGAGACGAGGCTATCCGATGTTTCTGTTCTTTGATGCCTAAGCTCACATTGCTGACCCTGATACTTTAGTTGCTCCTGGAACCGGGGTTGCGCCTTGTAGGTCTCTCATACATGAGCGTGCGCAAACGGTATGTGAATATATTCGGCTAGCACTCATGACTCATTCTGACTCTTCACGTATGTATGACTGACCCATGCTCCCATATAGTCACTACAGGACATCGGCGAAAGCATTCTCTTCTTCGGTAACCGCAACAGCGGAGCAGACTACTTCTTCTCCTCTGAGTGGCCTTCAATACCCTTGCTCAAAGTCTTCACGGCATTCAGTCGTGATCAGAAAGCCAAAATTTACATCCAAGATGTGATTCGGGAACAAGGAAGCCTGGTTAAGAAACTGGTTGACGATGGTGCTATTGTGGTTGTCTGCGGCAGCTCAGGAGCTATGCCCAAGAGTGTACGGCAAGCCCTTTTAGCTGTTCTTGGTGATGGGGCAGAAGAGAAATTGAAGAGCATGGAGGATAGAGGGCGGTTTGTGCAGGAGACTTGGTGAGCAGCATGGTTAGGAGTATGATTCTAGAGATATTAGACGAGACGTCATTCAGATCTGGCCCAGAGAAAAGGCATGGAGCTACAAAGATAGCAGGACATAGATAAGGAGCGTTAGCAGATAGTTAGAGCATGGCTTACAAACTCTACTCAGAGGAATTATTGTAAAGCCTAAATCACACGCCTACTTGCTCAACGTGTAGGGATTTTACAAATCAAATATGGAGCCAAGGCTCTAACTTCTACCTCTGGTAGGGCGTATTTTGTAAAACAATGGCCTCTTTCAAGGGTCCAAAGTATAAATATTTTTCTCGTTTTCCCTTTAATGTGGCCAGGCTATATGATACATTGAAAAAGCATGCTTCTTCAATAGGATATATGGAGCGTAGCAATAAGTACGGATTAATCAGTCGTAAACAGGAGATATAGGTGACAAGACGACCGTTGGTTCTGATCCAAGCACCTTTACCTAACATTCACAGTGATAACTCTACCTCCCAGACACAAATATCGAATATTACCTCCTCTCGCGGGAGGTATTTGAAGCTCGGCCCCACGCCACATTCTGATCTTCCATATTTCGAAGACACATTTTAACAAGACACCATTTGCAGATCCAGGACTGTATTTCCCAAAAATGGAAAATAAATGAAAATAAATGAAAACATTCTGGATGCTAGACTGAGTTCCTTGCCTCTCGTGGAATTATTGCTTAGCAAAAGTCTCGCTTAAGTTGCAGTCCCACCAAAGGCCCAAATTCCACAGAAAAGAAAGAACCCCAAAAAAACTCAGAAGAGACTAAACCCAAGTCTCCTTATAAGGAACGCTAAAGACCAAAAGTGGCAAAAAATACAAGGAGTCCAGCTCCCTACCTGGTTCGAACAAGTGACCTGAAGATAATGTGCATCGCTGCAATCTATTGCAGGGTGTTAGGAGCGAACACCAGCTACGATTGTTTTGTGGGGGAGACTTGCCTTCCGCTCTACCACTGAGCTCTGTTTCAGGTTAGATGATGGACGGGGAACATGGAGGATGGGATGTATCTTACAAAGGAGCCAAAACTGGAAAGTTGTGCTGAAGCAGTTTTTAACATATTTTATGAAGGGAGGCTGCATGTGTTGTGCGGAGTGATTCGTGATTGGGCGGTTGTTTAGTGCCTAATATGGGTAGTAGCTTGTTGCATATGCTGAGCGGCTTTTATCAAGGGATTTGCTGAGTAATTTGTTGCTCCATTAATGGAATTGTCTGCGCTGAGAAGATTGTCGTACATCATTTCATTTCGAAAGCCATATCACAGCGATAGAGTATGAAACTGCATTTTGGACATCCTCCATTGAAATTTGCATGGTAGAAAGCTCAAAATATTAAGAATCATAGAGAAAAGTTCGTGCTAGCTTTCATTCGGTTTGTGAAGTATAAACATTAGGAGTTCGAGATAGCGAATCCGTACCATCCATTATCATATCATACAATCCGCGCCATAACTTCATTAAATTCTGCTTTGTGAGTATCATATTCGTGCAACTGTTTCTCCCCTGGGGCCTCCTATCTTATTTTTGTATGCTGTTCACTCGCCATGCTGTTATGTCAGTAGCCTATTCTGTACCCTTATGCATATTCATCCTTGACGCGACGCTGGCTAGAGGTCTCATCGATGAATGAACGGCGTGTGGAAGTTCTGCGCTTAGGGCGAAAAAATCCAAAGCGAGGCCGAGGCCGAGGCCGAGTGTCACGAACGTGGTCTTTACGTCCACCGAGACCACATCCTAGGAATAGTAGGAGAGTCGCAAGGAACATCGCAGCCCAAGCACCCCAAGTAAAACCAAACGCATACCTGCCAATGTGGGCATCGAGCCCCTGGCTTTTGAATTCGTTGCGAATTTTAACGAACGTAACACTGTGCTGATCAGCATACATATACGAAAGCATCTTTAAGGAACTACTTACGTCATCAAAGCTGCTGCGAGAGACATCCAGAACAAAGCGATACCTATAATCAGACCGGAGAGTCCGGACGCGAGACGAGAGACAGGAGATGCTAGAGCTACGAGGAATGCTAGAGCATCAAAGAGTAGGGCTAAAAGATAGAAAACCCATCCAAATCTCCACATATAGTAGTAGTAGGTACTTGTTGTGTCTTTGGCGTGACCACTGCGAACCGTTAGAATACCGACACCGAAAATAGCGCTGCCATGTGCATACCCAACAAGAGACGGTGGTACATTTTCTGAATCTGCCACCCAGGCATATCCAATTGGCAGGGCAGGCACAGGTGAGCCGCAATTTGTGTTACCGGTGTCGCAAACGTAGAAATAGGTCCATTGCGACTGCGCTCTCGCTCCAGGGACGCTTGAGGTATCAGCTCTTAGGAAATATGTACTGTTCAATGGCGTGGCTCTTTTGACACCACTTAGAACGACGAAGAAAAGAAGGACAAGCGATCCGGCTATGAAGATCAGGGACGCGATGCCCGCGAAGCCACCTGTATCTCCATTAGCTCTTGCGCATCAACCCGAGAGAGGCACGCTCACGAATTCCCGCAGCCATGGTATTATTTATTAGATGGAACGAGGTTTGAGACCGAACGGGACACGATCCTATTATTGATTTGTTGTGAGCACTTGCAAGGAACCGAAGAACAAAGAGCTGCTTTCGCCAAAGTTTGTTGTCCGCAACCGTACCTTGCCTGGGAGAACCTTGATGATACACAGCGATTGATATTACCTCGGCGTTCAATTATATGGATGGAGAGCAACAGAAGAGATGGAAGCGGGCGACTGGCATAATAAACAAATTCCCTGTTCCTTTAGCTCTGTGATGTGTGGAGGTGGACTAGAAGCTGTCCCAGCTTGCTTGGATGACGCATTGCCTCCTCGGCTGCTGCTTGGCGTTAAACCTAACGGTGAACCACCATATTCACACCTAATATTCGTCATGATTATCCTGTGTACTGTAGCGGAGCCGTTCTGTGACATATCTCTAAGCTTTTGTACTATCGCCATGCAGTGTGATTAAACCTAAGTTCTATGAGCAACATCCTAAGGTCGCTCTCCTGGCTAGCTAGTATTGCTAAAGAGAACACACAGGCTGAAGTTGACGTCATGCCAACACAACCCAGAGTTATCCAAAACCTACTCAACCACCAAAGGATAAGAACGTACGATATGCTAGCTCACATTGGGCACATGACATTGCCTGATTAAGGATATGGCTCTAAGTAATTGTCCGTGGCCCCGTAGAAGATTTTCTCAGGGATCAATGTCTACATCAGCGATTCATGCACAGCTATTGTTGATTGTTCTTTGGGGTATTTTTGTATGAATTATCACGTTCCGCCAAACAGAACACCAAGTATAAGCTCATACAGGTGCTACATAAGTCTATTCGTCAATCAAGAAAGTTACCATCTCAGCCAGCGAAGTGACAAAATATTTACGATTTTACTGCCACGCAAATGCCCCCGTTTGTATGTATTCAGCCCCCAAAGTCTTCTTATCAGGAGCCAGATGTGTTCCAGGGGGATTGGCCAATTCTCCGTTGATAAGAGCACACCTCAAACTAATGACCATACCTAGCTACCTGCAATTCACACCTTTTGACGATGAAGATTTTCTAGTATGTCAACTCCGCAGTTTCTGCGAGTCTACAGACTTCCGCGGCTACCTCCAATCTCATACAATCGTGCTGGGGCCATTCAAGAGAAGCTTGTCGCCAATTTTCTTGCTCACAAAGCTCTCGTGTCATCGCGCAACCCACCATCGCCTTTGCCAGCGTCGCCTGTACCCACCCTCCTCCTATTCAGTCCCCCACCTGTATACACCACTGGCCGCCGCGAGCGTGGCACTCTTACACAGGATCAAGTTCAGCTCTTGACGCAACCTCTACCCTCCGACCCGGAAGTTGCCCCTACAATCACAGAAAGCCTCCGCGGTGGGCAGATTACCTTCCATGGCCCCGGACAGCTTGTCATATACCCAATACTCGACCTCAAGGCGGTACGCAGCCCAAAATGGCCTAACGGATTGACGGCGCGGTGCTATGTGAATGTGCTGGAAGAGGCAACCATCCAAACACTCGCAAGATGGAAAATCAAGAGCTTCCGAACCGAGAATCCTGGCGTATGGGTTAGCCAGGAGAAAAAGATCGCAGCGCTGGGCATACATCTGAGGAGAAACATTACCAGTTTTGGCATTGGTCTGAACTTGCATACGGATCTGGCATGGTTCAAACGGATTGTGGCATGCGGCTTGGAAGGCAAACAGATGACCAGCATGGCTCAGGAGAGGAGTTACAAGCCAGATTTCCACACGAGGCATACAATTATCGCAAAGCACTGGATAGAGGAGTTTGTGACTTGCATATGGGGGGATGAACACAAGGAAGAAAAGCAGGCTCGAATTAGATGGGCTACCGCGGAAGAGAGAAGGGACCTGCTCCAAGAGGCATATAGCGACAAGCTTGTCACGGCCGCATCCGAAGAAGTTCCTGACACCGCGTAGACGCAAGCTGTAAATGGAATCCAAGCTCGCTTTGACGCTTATCTGCATAGCATTTAAGTAAGACAGTCTTAGCATGTTCAAATCAAACTATGACGATGATTACAGACAGCCACATAATCTATGTCTAAAACCTTTGCATTCACATTAACAGACAGCCGGTGGAAGGAATATTTTCAATATTTTCTCAATATTTCCTGGAATTGGTATAATGATGTTACCTGGACCCGTTGCAGGACTCGAAAGCAATTAAACAGTCTCCGGAGCCAAAGGCTTGCCTGTGATACAACTTAGGCACCTTTAGCTGCAGTTATGCTGATTGAGGCGAATATCACAGCCAATATGACCACTATGAAAGGTCCCTCATACAATAATTTTATAGATAGATATAGATTTTTTTTCCCCGGATCAATATACGGTCCTTCAATCGGCTTGGAACATTCATTTCATGAGTTTGTAACGGAACGGAGAAGTGTGCTTATCCCTTTGCCATACTACTTACATGTTACCAAAGCCAGCTGGGAGCGGTTTGATACACAACGATTTATGTATCGTCCTTGAAGACATCCGTGGAGCTTTGCCTCATGTGAAACAAAGCATATTCCAATCTATCATTACATCAGGATGTTGAATTGCAATGTGAAAGAATGATTAAAGTTGGAGAGCTCTTGCATCAATCTGGTCTCAAACAGCAGCAAGGACTTTAATGCCAAACATTGAATCCACATTTCGAAATTCCATCATTTCGAATAATAAGGCCTTCGCACGGGTTGGTGACATTTTCTCTAGGATAATGGTCACCAGGACAATTTAATATACAAAGACCATTCCATTAAAGCTTCAGTTTGCCGCATCTGCCTCAGAGATAGTTTTTGCAGGAACGCAAAGCCAACTACATCCTCGCCGAATCAGAGGCACCATGCGCTCTTTGACATCTCGCTCGTTGACCATTTCTTGGAAAGGCGCAATTGCAGTAGCCATATTCTGGTCCTCTATTGATTTTCTTATTTCCCACCACTCAATCCACTCTGTCCGGGGGATGATGAATTTTCGCTTGCACATGGTGCACATCGTATCTCCAGATTCTTTCTTCGCGGATGCGTAAGCTAGCAAGCCTGGGAAATACTCAGGGCTGAGGTCTGGAAGCATGGCGCTGAGATTTGGAAGGTCGGACGACTGAGCACAAGCATTCAAGGCTACTTCGAAGAGCGATGGTGCGCGAGATACCTTGAAGTCTCAGGTTAGTTACTTCCTCAATGAAGAGAATCTTCGCTATATTAAATCAAGGCCTTTGCGATTCTCAGTACACTTACCGTATAGCCTCGTGTATTGGGTGGTTGAAGAACATCATCGAATTTTGCAACAGGGATGCCATCCGTAGGCGTACCAGGACCAAATAGTGTATTTCTGGAGAAATTCGGCCCCTGAAGATGAGCACCGTTAAAGTCGAGATATCTAATTTCCGATCGAGCTTGGTAGGATATCTTCCATTCAGGATGCCAATTTTGGAGCCCAGGCCAAATTGCCCCTCGACGAGGACGAGACTGGTTTTGAACAACAGGTATAACCTCGACCTCTTCGTCGCTGCCTGCATCTTCTTCAGGTGGAAAATGTGGTTCTAGAAACGGATTCGGGTGGATTTGAAAACCTGTTAAATGACAATTTGCAGAAAATAGATCTAAAATCTCATATGGAAGATACTGCAACTTATTTTGCGATATATTCAGTTCGTTGAGATTCTGAAGCCTAGCAATGACGGGGGGGATCTCATAAATGTCATTGTCCCGTATACTGAGAACGGTAAGACGTTCAAGGTTGAAAAGTTCCTCTGGAAGATAGGTTAATCTATTGGATGCAAGAAATATCTTCAGATTGGGATTCAATTCGTCAAAGACATCTATAGCGAATGTCAAGTTACGCGTAAAGGTTGACAATGGCCGTATCGTGTCATTTGAGAGTACGGTCAAATTCCGAGACCTCGAAATCAATTAGCTGTGCACATTATAGCATTACAGTGTGTACTCACGACAAATCAATGGTTTCCTTGCCTTCCTCTAGGCATATATCAATATGCCTTCGTGCAAGAACTTCGGGTGTAGCCTCTTGCTTGACAATTGGCTGGCGAGAGTTCCATTGTCTCGCAGACAAACCTAAAGGATTCCGCCATTGGCCATCGTCTTCCACTGCATCCTCAGTGTCCGTACAATCACTGCCAAGAAATATACCACTATCATATTGGCGCTCAAACTTCCTTCTGCTATTCCGAACTTGAACATTTTGAGATCCGCACTCCTGCTGGTACCACGGCCCTCGAAACTGTCTCTTTCGTCTACCAGGTCCGACATAATTGTCTATGGAGGGATCATCATCACCTAGAGATTCCGCAAGTCAGCAAATAATTCTATAATGCGTACGAGCAGCCGTTAAATTTTGTTACACACTCGAGAATAAGACCGGATCGCTTGACAGGGGAGGCGAGAGCCTGACGCGTTTGCTTGGTCGGTCATGAGAGAATGATTCTGTAGATGGATGCCAGGTAAGCTTAGGAAGCGGGTAAGAATCGTCCTCCATGGTAGCACTATTGTATTTAGCAATTGATGACCAGGCTTTCGATCTAGTGAGCTACTGATAGAACGTAAACAAGATGACGCGCTAAAAGATATCCGAATCGCGCTTTCTCCTCTCGGTAAGCTCGGACCATTGAAGCCGGCCTTGGCACTGTGCTTCGGGTAAGTCACACTTTGCTACCCGATTCGCAAATAACAAGCTCCTAGGACTTACTTAAAAAGAAAGGAGCTATTTGAGTAAAATGTACAAAGCACCTATTTCCTTCCCTAAAAAGCTAGAGATATAATCTGAGCATATGAAACTTTCAAACTTTGCTTGGAGACATGGTAAACACACTTAAACAGGACGGAAGTGAGAAATTTTTACCAGCATGAAATATTCGGACGGAAATCCTCTCTTAAGGCAAGATTATTTCCTAAGATAGAGAATAAGGATCACCATAATTTTGACTTCAAGGCAGCACTAAGGATTTACGGCTAATCAATGGAGCTAGCCACTCCGGCCAACCATATATCCATAAAGGAAGGACGTCATATATTTTCAAGGTAGATATAATAAGAAAAATATATATATGCTCAAAATACATGAATCATCAAGATGTCCAATTACATAACGTCGATATAATACAGAGCCAAGAAGGAGCTCAAAGCTACTTGCTAAATAAAACCAGAGAATTTCGCCTCTACCTCTAGATGGTCTTCTCCTCACATCAACTCCAATGACCTTAAAACTTCCTATATCCTATATTTCTTAAGACCAGATTCTATCACAAAATATCTTCTTGCCGCACACACAAGATCTTCGTTACAATTGGAAGAAACCGCCTCAGAACAATAAAACGATGCCAAACTAGGGAGGAGCAGTTTATAGCTCATTGGCAGATATCGGCAGCGTCAGAATGCAACTATCCTTAGGTATGCTTACTGTGCAGGAGTATGATAATAAAGGATGCTGCCTAAAAGCTAGTTGCCTGTCTTGAATGAATCTCGTAGCACCCCTGTGTGCTGAAAATGGGCGAAAATCATGGGTGCTCAGCAGGTGTGCATTGCCGACAGCTTGCCCATTGCAAGGGATACCCTTGGCTGCGGGTTATCAAATTCGAAGTGGTGGATGATATCCCTACTATGACGAGGCTTGACTGCATGGCGTTGAGTACGAGATCGATGTTGCGGACTTCCATTAAATAATGCAATAGGAAGGTGTCACAATTGTTCAATAAGCCGTTGGCATAAAAGTTGATAGTCCTGGCGCATTGCTGAGGTGCTTCTTGCAGCAAAATGAAACGGAATTATTGATTTTACTGCAAACAATGCAGCAGTTCCGGACCAGTTCTCTGTCAATTCTTTCACGGACAAGGAATATACCTTGAGAGGCGCCAACCAAGCTTAGAGATGCTGCGAGGATATGACAAAGGAGGTAAGCGGTGGAGAATTTGGCCCAACGATGATCATAACCCATCGTTTTAAGATTATCCATTTCCGGGAACCGCTAAGTACAAATAAGCACCGCCATTTGGATATCTTGTATTATCAAAGACACTATAAATGCTAAACTTTTGTCCATTCTGCCGAGCACCCGAATCTTCACGAGTTAAGTTGAGACGAGATTCTCGATCCAATGGTGAATGGTACTGGCAAGTTCGAAGCTTGATGGCTGAGCCATGATTAGTTTAGTTCCTGTGCAGGCCTAGAATAGATAAAGGCTTGGGGGAATAAACAATAGCAATAATGATACTTACACTCAGATTTAATTCTGGCTCATCAAACGAATAACATTGATCAGAAACCAGAGAGCTTGTAGCTCTTTTGCTATGTGCCACACCTCTGTGACACAATGATATGCTTCTCAATCCCAATCATCATCATCGTCCTCTATTGTCGTCTTTTTCGAGCCTCTGATTCCTCCTTTCTCTCTACGTTCTTCTTCGGCATCTTCGGCATTCCTCCTTCGCTTCATAACTCTCATATCATTCTCCTTGAGTGCTCCAACTTTGATCAAAAGGCTGTCAATCTGAGCCATTCCCATTCGGACTCCACCGAGAGTCATCAAAGTAACTACCTGCTCAACGATGTCTCCTTTATGATAAACCAAAATAGTTGGACAGTTTCTGTCGGGGTATCCCTCAATCGCCATGTCTCCTCTAATTTCGCAGAACTTCACTTCTCCAAATTCAGCCGCCGCTGTCCTCCATAGCTCGCTCAACACTCGACTTTCAACGTTGGTGCCTAGACCACTGGTCAAATTTACCAAAACTGGCCTATGGACGCTTGCCTCCGTCACTTCTCTCGAATAGTCTGGTTTAGATATAGGATATACAGTTCCATGTAACGACTTCTTAGTCAACGAGGCAAGTTCTTGTACCCTCTGTTGTCGGTATTTTTCTAGGAAGTTCTCGTCTTCCAAGTCCTCCAGCTCGTCGAGTTCGTCGAGATCTTTACCTTCAAGTCTGTTTTCATGCGCCAGGCGGCGTCCCTCGAGGATGGCTTCTTCAATCAACGGCGTTGGAGAAGGAGGTTTTTCTGGAATGATTTTGTGTTTGCGCAGAATGTCGTTCCTAGAGCTGTTAGTCCCAGGAGAATGATAATATTTATGTTGAAATTTGAGCTTCACCATTCTGTATCTGCATTTGGGTCATCTATTGGGACATTAACCCGCTGATCTAAAGGAGCAGCCATGTTTAAAGTAGATTTTTGAAATGTTCCTGTTGCTGTCTAGAATTGCGTTGTAACCCCTCTATGGGGGCTGCGTCGGATAAACTATGGACCGGCGCCTAGCCCGCACAAAAATGCCCTAAGCGAATTTTCACAAATTAGCACTTCGCCTCCTCCTCTCTTTTACTGCCTCGTGTATCGACAACGACTGACATCTGCTCTCTACGTCCTCAAAGACTAACGCCAAAGACGAAAGACCCGTCAGTCAATTCAAATTTCATATCAATATCGATTACAGATCATCAAGATGGTAAGAATTCCCGTTGCCCAAGATGGAGTACGGCATGGTCGGTGAAGGCAAATTTGGGAGATCTGGCACACGACCTACCAACAATGGAATAAATATTGGGGATGGAGATTCCTCGCCATGTGCGACACTTTAGCGGGATCATTAAAAGCTGGATTTGGACAGTTTGGCCATAGAAGTGGAGTTGGGAATATTGAATGCTGAGGCTAACGTGGCGCTGCGTCGATAGGTTCTCGCTGTAGACCTCCTCAACCCAACTCCTGCTGCAGAGGCTCGCAAGCACAAGCTTAAGGTACGTACCTGTCGCAGTAAGAAACTATTCAGAGCATTGCTAACATTAGCCCCTCAATAGAACCTGGTCCCAGCACCCCGCTCTTTCTTCATGGATGTCAAGTGCCCTGGCTGCTTCACCATCACCACCGTCTTCTCTCATGCCCAAACCGTTGTTATCTGTGCCGGCTGCTCGACGGTTTTATGCCAGCCTACTGGTGGAAAGGCTCGTCTGACTGAGGGCTGCTCATTCCGAAAGAAGTAGATTGTCAATATCTCTACTTCTCGTTCGTCTCGTCTTCTGTTTACACATGGTATTTCTGCACGGTCATCATGAGGGTTAGACAGGCTCTCTTGCTAGCATACTTGGACGGATAGAAGATGGCTGCACCCAAAATCCTTGAACATTTGCAAAAGGCGTTTGGGAATACATCCGGATATCTTGTTCAGCCCGCTTTTTCCTTGCCTCGGTGATGTGGTGGTGGATTTCTTGACTCAATATCGACCTTTCGGAATTTTGCATTGGAGGGATATGAATTGGCCGGAAATGAAGCCTTCCACATCAGTGTTGCTCGTTGAACTGGTTCATCTGTCATGGAGATCTGGATAATGAGATGATGCGAGGACGTGGTGCTTGTGTTGAGGATTGCTACATACCCAAGTGCAAGGCGGTGGAATTGGGGCCTGTGCATTAAAAAATAAGACGTCCACAACGAGACCGCATAATTCTTCATGAAGTGATCCTTATCTTTTGTATTCTCTTAGAATATTCTCTTCATTTCCTTGCTACTGAGCCTCAGCAATTATCTATATTATTGCATTCACATCGCAAAGGTGGTTGCCTTGAAGCCAGTCCAGCAAGTGCTTAACTATATAATATGCTCAGCAACCGGAATCTATTTGAGGTAGAAGTCATTTCAACGGCCTCTTCATGGATAGCGACACAAAGCTTTGCATTATTTCCCAGTTAGTGCGGTAACCGCGCACTCAGACATAGTTATAGCACCCATTGGTTCCAGCCTACTTAAAGCAATGTTTATAATCCCACTTCGAGTCATGATTATAATACCTAAGATTATCTTTGATAATGAGCCTAAAGGATTTTCTTGAACATGGAAACCAGAACCTTTGCCAAAATTTGTTATTTGATGTATGCTTACTTTCCTTCGCTAGGAGGGTTCTGGAGAATACGAAAGTCAATGATCCAAAGTATACCAAGCTCGGCATTTGTGACATTTCATTTCCATCAAGGGCCTTCAAGCGATTTCAGAAATCGAACTTCTGGCCCACAATTTTCTCACTCAATTTCCACAGTTTCTCCGCATCAAGCGCATCTCTTGCCCAGCTGTGGACATGTTCAGGGCTCTCTACAGCAGAATCTGAGATATACGATCCATTAAATTCTGTACCATAGACAGGTTACTCTTTGAATCTCCAGATTCGAGGTGCATAAGTACCACACTAACCTTTCTTATCCAAGTCTGGATGAAATGCCGCAAAGATATGGGTTGCAACGCCCTGTGATGGTGTCTTAAAAGGGAGGTGGTCTCCCCAATAGTGACTATGACCTTGTTCCCGATCCATTCGACCTATTTACTCCAGCAAACCTGGTTATCTTGTGTGATCGATTGATTCGAAGGGTCATGTGGGTAGCTTACCAAGGTCCGCAAAGTCTTCCATAGCGAGGTCTCTGCTAAGATGAGTCATAATGACTCCAGGGTGGAGGCTCACAGAGACCAAGCCCTGCTTAGCCAATTTGTGTGCGAGCGATCTTGAAAATAGCATATTGGCAGTTTTTGACTGGGCATATGCGTACCATCGCTCGTAAGTCTTGCCATCCTATGTATCGTCTTGAGTTAATGATTTTATTCTGCATCAAGTTTCTGTGAGGCCCTACATCAAAATTCCAATCTCCAAATCGAACAGGTCCGAATCGGTAGCCATTGCTAGTAACATTAACCACTCTAACAGGAACATTCCTGGCCAATAACTTCGGCAAGAGAAGGTTAGTCAAGAGGAAATGGCCGATATGGTTAGTAGCAAATTGGCTCTCAATACCATCCACAGACTTCCTATATGGCGTGGCCATGATCCCAGCATTATTGACGATAATGTCAATGTTCTCACCGAGGGAACTGATCTTTTCTGCCGCACCTTTGACTTTCTTCAATGACTGCAAGTCCAGTTCGATCAAATGTGTGCGAACTGCTCGTGCAACGCCAGCAATCTCTTTGGCCGTTTCTTCTGCCTTTGTGAGGTCGCGAGTTGCTAAAATTATACATTCTGGGTTATGCCGAGCAATGATGACTGCGAACTGTGCTCCCAATCCACCGGGACTTGCGCCAGTTATCAAAATGGTTTTGTTTGCGATCTGGTTACGGCAATCCAATGCTATTTGCTCTCCAGTGGTCTCAGCATTATATGGACTCATTTTTAGAGTACCTCCTTATTATGGAGAGAAATATGGATGATGTTAAACGATAAGAGAGTGAAGTTATTGGAATCTGAAAGAGAAAAAGAAAGAAAGATACTTATACCACCTACTATTCATCTCAAGTAATAATGGAAATGTTGCCTTTCATGTTGACTATTCTAAACTTGGTTGAATTGTTGAGTATTGCTTGCTACATCTAGCATAAGCATAACTTAGTCGGACGGAGTTATCTGGATATAAGATCTTACCTCCCATATTCATTCTAAAGTCTTGAGGATTCTTATGATGCATCGGACATTTGAAGAGGTCGATGAAGTGCTGGGAGTCTCCACTACATCCAATCATTATGCTTCAGGCAGACGCCTTCCCCATTTTGGATTGATTTCTTACTGACCACTTCTGGCTCTCACAGCTTGGCACTTACATTATACTGGCCATCTATCTGTCAAAGTCAGCGAGTTGCCCGATCATTGATTGATAATCGGAATGGTTCGAAACTAAGCTAAAGATAAAATAGATGAATAAGTTTTATCATTTTTCCTTGTTTGCATTCCTTGAGAACATGTCAACACAAGGGAGCCTTGAGCATCATGGGTCCCACTCCAAAAATGGTAGTTTTCTCGCTCAATGAGAATGTAGAGAAAGCTATTGATGCTCGTTCAATATTGTTTCGTTACAACGATAGTTCAGTAAAGGTGCCTGGACCTTGGAAAAGAGGTCGGCCCAAGGGAAGTAAGTTCTTACCTGTTGTTACAACACCTTTCAGCTACACAGCTTCTCACAGGCTTTAAACAGGCGTTGTGAAGAGCAAGCTTCATCTTAGTGTTAGGAAAAGGCCTGTGCCTTTCAAATTTGAGTTCGTAAATGTCTCCACCAATTCCAAAGACATCGATGAGTCTTCACGACTAGCAATCCGCAGGCATGTCCGGAGAAAGGGGAGCCAATATTTGCCTGCTACTTCTAAGAATGAAATGGATATTAATAGCAAGGAGTTTGAGCAAGAGCTCTCAGAATCAGCCCTTAAGCTCAATCTACATCAAATTCAGGGCGTGGATCCGTTCGATAAAGCGCCTATCAAGATGGAGCCATATATGCATGATCTTCTTCAATATTGTATGTCCCATAATTGTCTTGAAGCTTTGTTGAATCAGATGAAAACTACTGACACGGCTCAATGCAAGTTGTCACCACTACGTGGAAGCATTTCTATTCGTTAGAGGAAATGGCGGGATACAATCCTATTGCAGAGTACTGGTAAGCCAACTTGCTTTATAGTCGCAAGAATTCTGTGAAGTCAAATCTGTCTAAGAGCTACTGCGTCTTACAGACAATGAGAAGCGCCTTTCTCTCGGCTCTTGGCCGTGAATCTTCAAACATCCATTCATGAATAGCTAATTGGTCTAAAGGATGCCTTTGGCGTTCCGAGATTCCGCATATATCCATTCCCTGATTGGATGCGCCGAGGCTTACGTCTCTAGCTACAAATCAGTTAGAGATGGTTCGAGAGCATTGACGCATTTGCAGGCAGCTATTTCAATCATTAATCATCGACTTGAGGAAGAAAAGGATGTTGTCTCCATCGGGACTCTTACTGTCATTGCAGCAATCGCTCTCCTTGAAGTATGTAAAAGAATGCCTTACTATACCTTCTTTACTCCTATCCATCTAATTAATGTGTACAGAAAGGTGCAGGTCGCCATGATCACTGGCAGGTTCATATGCAAGGCTTACAGCAGGTTTTGAAGCTTCACGGAGGAATCGAGAGTCTTATTTCGGAGCCGTTAGTGCTCCATAAACTGTATCGGTAAGTAATCTTGGCGCGTGGCATGGAAGGTACTTTGAAGTTATTCAAGATATTCGATCTGATTGGACCTAGCGCTGACCTCTATGGCTCGCTCGACTCTGCCCAATTGCCATACTTCAGCAATCCTTATCCTCTACTCTGCGAACTTCCTTGCGATAGACCTTTCCATAGCAGGGGACTCAACACAGTTCACGGGATCATCAACTTGGATAAAACTCTTCGCAGCTGTATCCATCAACTTGAAGATGCCATGCAATTTTGGGGTGGTGCGGGACCCTTCGCTGCTGGAACCGAGAGTAGTCAGACCGATAGTATTGTCCCTCAGAAGACGAAGCCTACTCCGAAACAAGCGGCGCGAGTTCGCTATTTGCTAACTAGCGTGCAATACACTCTCGTGTCAACCAATTATCCAGCAAAACCCGATGCGGATATGAACCAGCGTGCTTTCGAATTCTGTCGTGTCGCCCTTATCCTGTATACGATGACCATCCTCAACGAGCGTGCGCCGTCAGCATATATCGGCCATGATATCGGTAACAAATTCCGAACTACTCTTCTCTATTTGACATGTCCAGATGGAACTCTTGATTCACAGCCTAAATCGTGGCAGTTTATATGGCCTATTGAGTTTCATCTCTGGGCGATATATCTGTTGGCCAGCGTGACGATGTATATTGAATCTGAAACAAAAGACTGGTTGTTAGCGGCATTCACAGAATTTGCTTCATCTGAACATGCTGGGATTCGTGACCTGCAGGAACTGAAACATCGATTGAGCCAGTATTTATGGGTTTCAAAAATTCATGACCCAAACTCTAAGTGGTTATGGTCTAGTACAGTGGGTAGCAGACGGATATAGCCTATCATTTGGAGATATTGAATAGATATCGACATAGCCCCCTTTAATACTCTCTAGAAAGTGTATTCTATATGTGCTCCCGTACACACACATAGAGAAGGAGCATGGCTGTTCTCGGAATCTCGAGATTTTAGAACTTCTACCCTGCCTTAGAACATGCACTCTGGCAATTTTCGCCCATGTATCTGTTATTTTCATTCAGGCCTGTCATCGGACTGACAGCGAACATGGGACAGAGGTATTTGCATGCTCTTGGTGGATCGAGCTTTTCACATACCAATAATCTAAATGATGTCGAATCCATTTCTGCTCTGCCACATGCCTAGTTTCGTTATCTGCCTCAGCAGGCCACTAATGCTCGATGCCAATATAGTCAATTCTAGCACCTTCCACTCTCTAAAGCACGGTATGTTGTAAATATGAGTTTATTAAAAATCAAAAGCCACGCACAACGAATCATTGTGCGGATATCTAACCTCAACTGCAGGAGGCTTACCTGAGCAGAACAAGGAAATCCAATTACAGGATTAACAAAATCTTCGGTGACTCACAGGATAAACTTGTGGAACAGCAATTTCATTATTGCTCTCTAGCTAAGCCTGATAGAGGAAATATAATAGCTTTCTCATGAATTCGGACCTCGTAAACAAGCCATCATACTCGTATTTACCCGGCCCCAAAGTACATAATGATCAGTCAAGATCTCCCCCGTATCATGAGATTGCTAATCCGAAATATTATTCCAATTTCCGGGACATAAAGTTGTGCCGTCACCCATCTTGTCAATGCCACCTCGATCCACACTACTCGAGGCAGATTCATCTTTGAGTCAATAATCTAACTCTTGCTTCGACATACCTCTACGTCTCTAGATGATATGCTTCCCACATCGAGATATATTTCAGAGCCTGTGGGAGATATTCAACAAACCCACATGGAGGGGGAGGTGTGTCTGCACCGTGCATGTTACCGGAGTAGGCACGGATCACCCTCTCCGTGAGATAAAACCCCATGATCTATTGAAAAGCTAGGTAATGCTTCTGCGGCCTGGGACGGTTAATGCGGTGCCCTGTTTTTTTAATCAGGATTAGGGTTGGTTGGTATCAAAGAAATCGACCCCAAGTTCCCAATCTTACGAAATTCCCTCGCGCCAAATGTCTACTTTGATAGCTGAAACAAGGCACAACTGTTTATATACCCCCAAAAAGAAACTTTTACATTCTAGATTCTGGATTCTTAATTCTGGCTCGGAATTTCCTCGGCATATTCTTCAGAATCGAACTCTCATCTGTTTGCCTGCGAAGGGTACTCGCCTTACAAATTCTAAACGTTCCGATTCACGTCAATAATCTTCAGCAGGATACTGGGCCATAGGTGACAACAAGAAAAGAATCTTATGAGTTACAAAGTGTATATAAGTGCGAAGGAGAGGAGACCCCGAGAGGTCTATAAGCTACGAATATTAAGGTCAATAATGCACTCGAAATGTGTGCTCAAGGTGCCCATGAGTAACACTCAATTTGCATCTTTTGCTTGTACTTGATCATAATGATGGGCCTCAATGCGGATTAAATATTATGGGGACAGGATTAGTATGATTTATGTGACACGATAATTAAGCCTATCATGTGATTCACGGGCACATGAGCTACTCGAATATCTGGGCTGATTCTCAAGAACTTATAGGCGTCACGATCAACTTTGAATTAGTTGAAGAAGTCATTGCACAGTGCTAGACTGAATTCATGCTCTCTATTCTAGAAAGTGTATGCGCGATTATATATCGTCTAAGTCTCCTATGCCATCCGTGAAAGTGCTCGGACCGTGTGGCTTTTAATTCAGTAACGCCAATCCCTTCAGATGCTACAAAACCTTACTTCCCTCATAGACGATCTAAAAGACCTTCAGCCTCCAGCAACAGCACGATTTGATGAACCGCGCTTCTGACACTTGTTTTCTCAATATCAACAGTTAGGTCAGCCTTGGCAGGAGCCTCATAGGGATCATCGACACCCGTGAAGCCTTTGATTTCGCCGCTTCGAGCCTTTGCGTAGACACCTCTCTTATCCGTCTTCTCGGCATACTCCAAGCTAGTAGCCACGTGAACGAGAAAGAAACTACCATACTTCTCGACCAACTCACGAGCATGTAGTCGGGCTTGCTCGTGTGGGGCGATTGGAGCGGCAATAACTGCAGCGCTTGCGCGGGTCAGTTCAGAGGCAACAAAAGCAATACGGCCAATATTGCGAGTACGGTCGGCGCGACTGAATCCAAGTTCGGATGAAAGTTCAGCACGAACTGTCTCACCCAAAAGAAGTGAAACAGATCTTCCACCTTGCTGATTTAGCGTAACGTGAAGAGCACGGGCAATGGCATCCTTTCCACTGTTCTGGTAACCGGTGAGGAACACCGTGAAACCTTGCTCGTGGCGTGGAGGATGAGATTCTCGTAGCACCTTGACAACTTCTGGGTATGAGAACCACTCTGGAATTTCGCGACCGGTTCGAAGGCGGTTTCTGAGCTCAGTTCCAGAAATATCAAGAGTACGAGTACCAGTTGGAACCTCGTCCTTGGGTCGGTATTCGTCGCTATCCGGAAGGTAAGTCATCATTTGGAACGGTACGACCTCAATTCCAAGCTCGTCCTTGTACTTCTCTACTGCATATTGTGCGTCGTACGGGCCATAGAATTCCTCTCCTTTGCTATTCTTTCCTGGGCCCGCATGGTCACGTCCAACAATAAAGTGAGTCGCTCCGTAATTTTTCCGGATGATTGCGTGCCAGATAGCTTCTCGTGGCCCACCCATACGCATAGCAAGCGGAAGAAGACCCAGGACTGCCATTCCGTTCGGATATCTGGGTAAAAGTGCTTGATACACACGGACACGAGTGAAATGATCAATGTCTCCGGGCTTTGTTAGACCAACGACTGGGTGGATGAGAACGTTGGCATGTCGGGACCGTGCAGCTCGAACAGTCAACTCTCGGTGAGCGCGATGCATGGGGTTACGAGTCTGGAAAGCAACAACTCTTGACCAGCCAAGCTTGTCGAAGTGGAGGCGCAATTCTGCTGGAGTATCTTTCAAATGTTAGAGTTGGAAATCAAGTTTATGAAAGACCGCCTACATCGGAGTGCAACATAATCATAATGCTCCAAGCGATTAATAGCATCAATCTTGCCTCCAACATAGAATTCCTTGGCTGTATTGAACAGATATTTGATTGCTGGGTGCTCTTCGTCTCCACCAAAAACCTCCTTTGCCTCCTTTGCCCTGTTGAGAATTAGACTAGTTCGCTGGTTAAAGCTTTTTGAAACCTACTTGTCGGGCTGGTAAACGTCATCGACAGTAATAATAGCCAGGTTTCGGTCGTCACGGAAGTCACGCAGGGTAAGGCGTGCTCCTGGCTTAATACCTAAAGATTCAATATCCTCCTTGGACTGATCGAGGGTAATAGGTATGCTAAATAGGTTTCCATCGGCCAACCTGTTGTTTGTGACGACCCTATGACTGGTGAGCGTGCACCCACTTTAGTGCGACATCAAGGCTTCTGCATACCCATTGTAGTCCTTCTCATTAAGGAAGCCTATTCAAGAAGAAGAGTCAGTATAAAGTGTTCTCAAATCTGGGGTGAATTGGTGATGGCGGGGTTAAATTGCCCCACCATAGAGAAATTGTAACATACCTTCAAGCGGAGAGAAACCACCACTGAGGATCAATTCGAGATCGCAAAGCTGCCTCTCGGAGAGCACAATGGCTGGCAAAGTCTCTGCTTCTGCAGTGAGCTGGTCATGCCTGGGCAAATCTCTCGCAAGGAGATCTCTGCAGATTTATTAGTTGTGCGACGGGACTAGGACCGGACAGTTGAAACTGACTTGAGTTTTCCACCGTGAGGAGAATTAGCCATGATTGCGGGTTGATTATTTCAAAATCCGAGATGGGAGGTACAAGGAAAAGGAGAAAGAAGTCAATTGAAGGGTTGGAGAGTATGAAAAAAAAAAAAAAAGGGTTTTCTAGCCCAGTGATAGTATTTCCGCGCAGCATAGGTAACATGCCCGAGAAAATACCGCTGTTAGAAGTTTAGCCTTGAGCACGCAATTCAGAGGCTGACCAAAAGCCTTGTCCTCTGTATTGGCACACCAAACAGAAGGCTGAGAGAGTGGGACCCCCATTCTAAGAGGCTTGATGGCAAACAAATGACGGCATCGAGAGGCAATTCCCACTGGATGGTGATGATGAAAGATCCGGGTCAACGTGCTCATTCACGGATGCGGCTGCTGCCAAGCATTGTTCAAAGAGAAGGGGGAAAAGGGAAATTGGGGGTAAGAAGCTGGAGTCATACAGTAATGTCAGGAGGCTCACACTGTATGCTGAGCGGCTTTTTCCGAGACTCCATCTCGAAAAGCTTATAATTGCGGTACTGTACTGTATGACAGACTGCTGTCAGTGAATTTGTGCTTCAGAGGAAACACCAAGGATGTCATGCCTTTATGAAGAAAATTCGAAATCTTGTTTATCATTCTCGATAAGCCGATAAGATAAGAAGAGATAAGATTAGATCTTTGATCGAAAAGACGGAGCTAGCATAGGCCGACGCTAGTTCCTCTTGGGGATAGTTGAGTCCGTTCCAAAGGGCATTTTTTGGTGACCGCAGCATCAAATGAGCATCTGCATCTCTTGCTGGCAGCGCTCCTCATACAAAGCTTAGTACTATGTCGGTGGTCAATAGTTTGAAAGGTGATTCAGCCCAACAGGCAAGGTCGTTGGTAAGATTTCTTCCCTTATTGTTTTTTTTTCTGTTCCGCCACTCATATTATTATCACATTACCGTCTACCAGAAAACTGAATATTGAGCATGAGACTCATGCTTACCTTTCGTAGTATCGACAATTATTGCGGCAGGGCGAACAGTTTGCAGCATACAACTTTAGGGAATATGCCAAACGAAGGACGAGGGATGCTTTCAGGGAACATAAGGATGTGCAGGACTCGAGGAAGATTCAGGAGCTGATACAGAAGGGTTTAAAAGAGCTCCAAAGTATGAAGGTACGTCGGAACCAAGAAGGCGTCGCGCATAGGAGTGAGAACTGTGCATGATACCTCTACAGGGAAGCCGAATCGATGTGACAGGAGAAGAAGCACTTAGAGAGCACTATGCTGATGGTTTCCAACAGAGACAAACCGTCGTTAGCCAGTTCTATCAATTGGACAGATTGGTGGTGGAAGGTGGAAAATCAGTATGTGTACTGCATGATATGTCCCATCACTGTGCTGATTAAACGTTAGGGCAAGCAGGGAGGACAAAGGAATGAAATAGTACGCCAGAAGGACACAGGGTGAGTAAACATTTAAATATGCTAGATGTGAGATACTGATATGTTGCAGTTGGGACTGAACTACGGACACCTCGGCTCTCCATAATAAATAAGATGATTTGTATATTTCTGAGCCTGGCGGAATGAGCATCCACTTGTATGATAATGTACACAAGGAAGACGGGCGTTGATATTCGCGGAGTTTCACATAGATGCCCAGTTGGTCATTATATACCACTCTCCGATAAGCGTTTTGAGTATTATTAAAAGGTCATTTCATGTTCCAGCATTTTCAAGTGAAGAAGTGAGCTAATCTGGATGGCCTGGGGTTACTATCATTCTTTTCATCACAGGTTACCCTTTTTTGAGGTATACCAGCTCAAAAAATTCTTTCAGGCTTGTCTTTGTATACTCTATCAATAACTAGATCTCTTTACTCACAAGACGGATCGCCTCCAACCCCAGCGCTTCTAGGCGTTTGTATGGCGTTTTGAGGCGAAGGTCCAGAATACTATATCGCTTATCCTCTTAAGAAGTAAGTTAATATTGTGCCTCTTAATACTTCTCTTTTCACATTTTAATTCTTTTAACTTAAAATCTTATATTTCAACATGAACCTCTGGGTTGCTGATGCAGGGGCTCAATGGGGAACCTTGCTCGGTACGGATTTACATATCTCCGATAATGTAAACTCCACTCGAACGTCGCGTCAACTTGTGGCTAGGTGACAACGTTAATGAACCACTCGATGGAAAGGCGTGCATCATGGCACCAACTGTGAGTAGTATTCTTTTATTCGGGTGGAAACGCAGTTTTGCATTAAAACCAGCACTATGACTCGAATACCCCTCCCATCTAATTCAATCTCGCGCGTTCGCATCAGACCTTGTCCGTATCAGAGAATTGATGTTTATTTGCTATGCTTTGACCATTGCGGCAATGTCTGATGAGAAATTGTTATATGCAGCGTCGATATGTTTCATGGATGATGTTAAGCTTGAGCTAGAGGAAGATGATGTTTCCTCTAAAGAAATATGCTCCAATTGTACGACCGTGGCATCAGATTCTAACGACAATCATATAGTATAACCGAGCGCAAAATAGACGGCAGAATCGGACAGGATATGTTGACCATGATATGTATGAGGGCCTGCCGATACGGCACTGGCGGCGCGATTATGTGGCCGTAGTTCCACCAGCGACTCAAGAAAGCACCACGTCTCAAAATGACATCTGGGCTGTAGAGCTCCCACATGGAATGCCCAAAGACTCCCACCTTCTTCCCCAACACAGTCAGGATCTACTAAGAGCTGCGCGCTCAGGGAGGATATACAAACGAACGGCACCGGCGGAGGAAGAGGAAGTTGACCCGGAAGCTGTTGCGGGCGAGAAGCCGGAGAAGAAAGATGATGAATCCAAAGATAAAGGATTCACAGCAAAAGCATGGAAGCAGATACCTAGACATATGGAAGGCCCGGACGTGGAATACTTGGCCGCGCGAAGGAAAAATTTAAGGACTGTTGCTGCGAAGCCTACAAATGTTGGGCCAACCATCACAAAAGCGACTGTGAAGCGGATTGATGCGGCAGGAAATGAATATGTACAGAATGTGGTGCTTCAACCAGGTCAACAAATTGATGGAGAGGTCATCTCACAGACAGTTGTACCGGCTGTAACTGCGCCTTCTCTAGGCGAAGGTCTCCTTACACCAACTCCTCCGAAGAGAATACCGAAGAGGAAAATGAAAGGGCCAGGGAGGGGAAAGAAAAAGCAAAAGCTTACCCCAGGTCCCACTAGTGCTCCTCAAGTTGTAGATGTGGATGGCATCACGCAAAGCTCCGTGTCTGATGGTAGAGCAGATTCTGAAGTAAGTCATGTCTGTATGCTCAAAAGCCATAACGCTAATGTTGTGTAAAGACTCAACAGGAAAATGGAGCAGACTCTAATCCTACTAATGGCGAGGACACAGAAATGGCTGATGGTTCCGCACATGATTCTTCCGACGACGAGGGTGATGATGGCGAGGAAGGTGACGATGATCAGGAAACCTCCGCTGATCCAAAGTCGCCCTCCAAACTACCTCAGGATGTTTCAGCTCTGTCTGATATTCCGCCAGTGGCAGATATACCAGCCACAACAGAAAGCGAAATCAAGCAGGTTGAAGATGTGGCAATTCCTCCCTTACTACAGATTGAAGAATCAGATGTCAAAGCAGGAAGTCCGCTGAAAAATGTGGCATTGACAACGTCCACTCCAAGTTCGCCATTAGATGCACCTACCACCGCACCCCCTCTTTCTGCCAATATTCAGCCTATAGAACCAGTGCCTGATGTTGCAGCTCCAGAAATCGAGGTACTCAATGAACCAATGCAGAGCGAGATGGCGACTACAACACCGCCGATTATTCCAAGTCCTCCACCAGCGCCAGGTGTCGCTGAGACTGTTGCGGCAGCGGAGCTCCTCAAGGAGGAGAAAGAGGAGGAAGAAATGTTACTTGATATCGTCGAGAAGTCAAGTAATGCAATCGAGGGCAATGATAATGATGAAGCACCCCCAGCCACTGAACCAGAGGATGTGTCGAATCCGGAAGTTGTAGAAGCGCCCTCCGAAGAAGCTGTGGCTCCTAAACATGACTCGCCCAAAGTGGCAGCCGTCGAAACAATTCCAGAAACTGCAGCACCAACTGCGGATGATGAGGATGATGAGGATGATGAGGATGATAGTTTTCCAGATCTTCTAGGCGGTCTCGAGAAGCAACTGAATGACCCAGTAGCCGAAACGATCCAGGAATCGGAAGAAGCGGCTCCAGAGACGTGATGTTTTGTCGGGAAGGACACCGTACGGCGTTTTTTTGCATTTAGATTCTAGTCGTACGGCATCATGGGACTATACAGAATATACAAAAGGGAGGCCGTCGCTTCGGCCACCAATTTTGGTGTACAACCTATATTCTCAAAAAGATCAGGGAAGGCGTTATTTTTCGCAGGACGGCAATGATAGGGTACACATTGTGTATGATATGGATGCAATATAACTAAACCTTCAATGATATTTATTTTACTTCCGAGAATTATACTTGGACACAGTCGGAATATTCCAGAATACAATTTTGAAAGCATATTCAAGGGTAGATAGGGGTAGCAGGTAGGAGCGAGTGTGGAAGGAAACAAAATAAAAAATCTTGTCGGTATCAAGTGGATCATGTATTCATTATTGCTTCTCTCATCTGGATATCTTTTATGTCCCTAGGTACACTCCTCCAACTCCAGGCCCACCTTGTCCAAAATTCTACCTTTGGTGCATATATTCTTGAACACCCGAACTCTAAGGACATGGGTACGTAAGAGATGTTTATAGGCTCACGCTATTGCTTGAGTCCTTTTTCTGCATCTACTTTATTTCCTTCCCCGTTATCACTGAATCAATGCTTGAACCTCTTCTAAAGTGAAGCCGAACACATGTAAGAGATCCAGTAGCGTCCCGCCGTTCAAACGAGCTTGGGCTTCCAACTGCACCACAGGCTTTGCATTAAATGCGACCCCGAGACCCGCCGCCTTCATCATGAGAAGGTCGTTCGCTCCATCGCCTATGGCGACCACTTGCTCTAATGCTACATTCTCCTTCCTGGCGATTTCGAGAAGGAGATCCCGTTTTCTCTCTGCGTTGACAATTGAGCCTAGCACCTCGCCTGTGAGCTTCCCAGTTGTGGGGTCAGACTCTAGGGTGTTTGCATATGCGTAATCGAGTCCGAGGTCATCGGCCAGCCATTGTGTTAAGGGAATGAACCCGCCCGATAAAACAGCAGTCCTTACACCAAGCTTCTTTAATGCTTTGATCAATTCCCTGGCGCCTTTGGTTGGCGTAATGACAGTTTTCAATTTTGTGAAGATATCTTCGTCTACCCCCTTAAGCAACTTAACCCGTTCTCGTAGGGATGCAGAGAAATCTAGCCCCCCGTTCATTGCTCGCTCAGTTATAGCGGATACTTCAGCTTCAACACCTATGGAGGCAGCAATTAGGTCGATTACTTCTTGCTGAATGAGCGTGGAGTCCATGTCAAACACCACGAGCCGCGGATATCGACGGAGCACGGTGTCGGCTTGTAGAATGACATCGACGTTCCATTCACGCTCGAAGCGATAAAGAAGCTCGTGCTTTCGCAACTCATTAAGTGAAAGATATGTAGGGTCGGGTGTTGGAGAGAGCGAGAGCTCGACGACTGTGGGGTGTTCGGGATTGTTGAGACAGCGGTGGGAAGATGAGAGGGTCTGGGAGCCTGGGCGGGATGGAAGAGAGCTGATGAGGTGAAGGAAGGAAGTCAAACACAGCGGTGAGATGTAACTTCCATAAAGATGGTCAAGTGGCTCTGGGTCTGGTGTTGGGGGCTCGAGAGGGAAGTTGGAGAGTGTCCGGACAGGTGCCAGGTTTGGCGGAATAGTGGTTGAGACTGTTGACGCATCGCCAGACGGTGCACGTCCTAGCGAATAGTCGCTGATCACAGCTCGCGGAGCCGTTGTCTTGTAAATCAAAGTTGCAATCAATCGATCGGAGGTAGCTCCGGCGGGAGGCTGGCAATGAGCATGCGACAAGGTGTGGTTGAGCCCGCTGTCAATGATCTTTGGTGGCGACTTTGGCGATGGAATCCCGTTGAAGCTTGCCATACGCTTAGTGGGAGGAGGGGATACTGAGGCCCGTTGAAGCCCTTCTACTATGCTGTCAATTCCGGGATGTCCATCTTGATGAGGGGGTCGGTATTGCTGATGCTCTTGCAGATAAGATCCACTACGCATGGATGCGCCGAAGCTGGGTCGGCTGGCTCTGGTTGACGCTGTGGTGGTAGTAGCCATCATGAGAGAGATTTTGAGAGCTGCAGACAGATATATTTGGTGGGTGGTGATGATGATGGTGGTGGTGGGGGAGAAGTATCTTGTGAGTGACTTCCAGCTTGGAGGGGTAATTGAGGCTTGACCCTCTTCGGCTCACATTTGATGTTGATCAGGGCGTTGCGAGAATGCGCCACCATCCGACTCCCGAATCATATTTCATCATTTTCAAAGGTGACGTACACGTAACCGACTTACGCAAGGTACGACGTCTTATGAACAGTTCAGGCTGTTACAAGCAGCTACGTTTGTCCTCGATGTAGCAGAGCTGACTCAAATGTGTCTCTGAACTTAGAGAAACAAGGACCAACTGCTTCAAGTTCTAATCACGTAGAAGCATACATCATCTTTTATCTGTGTACTTGCTATAAACGAAACAGGCCCTTTGTCAATTGACCTATGCGCTGTCAATCGCTTCAAATTAGGTCTACACATTCCAATGATTCTCATAAACCCGAAAGATTTCCATGCAATTCAATGTTTCCTGAGACCATGAAGATCTTTGGCCCATTGGTTCAGCGCCAGACTTATTTGAGCGCGATGCTTTGAAAAGTCTCAAACCATAGCCATTCCTCAAGAACGGCCTCAGCCTGCGCGGGATCTCAGCATCTCGTCACCGCGAGACAGTATGCCATCTTTCTCGCATATATGAATCATAATGTTCACATGGTCTACGTCCAGCCAGCCTGCGTTTCTGGTATTTGTAAATGCTTGAGCCTATTCAAGCTGAAACATTCCCTGATTGGAAAACCTGGCTTTGTTTTAGCACTTTGCATGTCGCTGGCGGTTAACTATAAATAAACCATGGCTTCTCTGCCAGTTCCATGGGAAAAGCCACCCCCTCAAAGGACAGACCAAATTTGTGACCATTCGTCCTGCCAAATAACGCCTGGGGTATCATTCTCCTCCTGGCTCCCGCGCGATATCGCTCCTCCGGACCTTGCAGCTCTGCGATCAGATGCCACATTCCACGAGAAAGAGCTTTCGACCAGTCCCGAGAAATAGCCGGCACTTTGTAGGATGATATGATCTACCATGGCGGCCTGATACCATGTCAAACTGTTGAGCTCTTGTCGATGTGCTCCCTTGAGTAGATCTTGCTTTGTGACGACTCTTTTGTTTCCGAGAATTCCTGTCTTTTTGCTGAAGTCTTCCCGGAATCTTGAAATTGATACTTCATCATCTGAAGCCACATAGATTACAGGATAAGAGGAAGAGGATGCAAGATTCATGTAATGCTCGCTTTGTTCCTCGTACGAAGGCGACTTGGGTCGACTGGCGTTTCCGAAGGCGTGAAGATGCACTCCAAGGTAATGAGGTGAATTCGAGGTATCGCTGTGAGGGACGCGTGGCTGATGCTGTGTGTTGAGTGTATAGAGTGCCGAAAAAGCAAGGTTATATATGTTCTCTGGCCAAGTGAGGAGGGACTTAAGACTAGCACCAAATCCAGGAGTAGTGTTCCAATTAAGCCTAAGACATAAGGATGGCAGAAGAAAGAGGATTGGCATACTTACAACGGTCGTACGCTCGTGGAGAAGCGGTATACGCTAATACCAAGTTTCACAGCAGAGTCTTCATTGTTGTAGATTGTCAATCTTGGACAGGAGCGCTTTAATCGAGATACAAACAATTCTTGGTCAAAGTACTGATCCAGAGAAGCCCCTTCACCATCACCAGGCAAAATCCCGCTGTCGTCGGTCTGAATCTTTATGGTGGGCAATATAAACCCCATTCCCGAACGCATACCATGTTGGAGACATGCCAGAATTCTTTGCCTTGCATCGACTGGAAATGTTAGCATATTACCACTTCGTTGACAGTAAACGAACATATCCCCTCGGCATCGCCCTCGCAATTGACAGCCATAGTATTGCTCCAAGACTTCATAGCGCAGAACTCAGATATTGGATCCGTATCATAGGAGCTTGGAAAAGCATGAAAGAATTGAGATGCCAAGTCAAGTTCGCGGAGCGGACGCTGAAGTGGTACAGTTGTGGGAGGAAAAACGAAGTCCTTTAGGCGCATTAATCCATAGGCTATTGGAACCATGCAAGTTACGAAGAACGACAGCTTAAGGTAATGCCAACGGACTTGCTGCTCGAGGAGGAGATGATCGAGTCCAGCCACTTGAACGCTTAGAAGCCAACAACATTATCAGGACTTTGCCGAAAACACCCAGTGAGAGTCGATGAGAGGATGCTTATATAAGAGCTTTGTAGATAATAGCACATATAAATTTTCAAGTGGATTGATGATGTGTAAGGAATAATCAAAGAAGAGCTTGAGAAAGGGACCAAGTGAAACAATTCCAACAAAGGGATGGGAATCCGTATTCTTGAGAACTCTATTGATGGAACCAACAGTCGGTGATCCCAGTGGTGGTGATCTCCCTCCCGATGGTAAGCACCTGCCTGTCCATACTGCAAGAGGCTAGGCAGTGCATTGCAAGGCTTCTCCCATCCATCAAGCTTTCGTAAATTGGTTGTCATTCCACGGCTGCAAGCCTAAATTTGAACCAACATTGATCAGCTACGATGAGGGCTCGCCAAGCTGATGCTGGATGGTAATGAGCCAACCTGTCGGGACTCCTTCTGCGAATCATAACTTGAGTAGTAATTTCTGGTAAGCGCCAACTCAGCCTGGCCATCGAGCATTCTATTGTGAGAAATCTCGAAAAATGATGGAGGTATGAAATTGAAATACTATATTAAGTAGATCGTTAAGGCGGTGTATTCAACGGTAGGTGTCTAGTACTATCAGTAGGTGACTGAAAGCTTGTTTCCCTTCTCTCACATATTTGTAACACTTCCCAGAAAATCGAACAATAAACTTGGGTTTTATTCCTTGGAAATGACATTTGGAATTCGCCACAGTGCTTGAATTAACTATGCCCAAACAACGCATCATTTCAACTGACACTTTTTCGAATGGTATATAGATTAATGGCTGTAGCTTCGGGATGATAACGAGAGTCAATAATAGTAGTCAGACTAACTTTGAACCTGCTCTTAGGCATGTTAATACTTAGCACCCCCGTACCAAACATGGATTTTGCACCATCGACGGTTTCCAGCAAAGTAGAGAATACCTTTCTAAGGACCTCCGAAAGTCTGTCTACAGGCACCACGATTAAGCTTGGAGTATTTTAGAGCACCCAAGATGAGGTATCTCTGAAATGCAACTACAGCATGGCTCCTTCACAGAGAGTCTTTCGTGTAAGTTAATTAGAAGGTGAGGTGATCCGAAATCTCGAAACGCCAACAAGCCCTTTGATAAAAATATTGTAGGGACATCCTCCGCGTGTCGGTACAGTAGTTGGGTGAACGAGATTAAGCTAGGGCCCGATAATAATGAATACTTAACACGGCAGAAACTTTTTGTGAGGTTTAAAGTACGGCACTATTGGGAGAAACAGAATCGTGATCGTAACAATCGAAGCATACATGCATGCATGCGAAATTGACGCTGATCTCCAAGGGTAGCCTGGAAATTGCAGCGGAGGAAGATCCAACAATTGTGACAGTAATGTGTCGAGGATTTTCTCTTCTTGGACTCTTATGTTTCAAGCTCTGTTGGTTGTTCGAGAGGATCATGATTAACATTTCCCTCACGACCAGTTATGCTGGACAGGTTTCTTGCTTCTGTGCAACCCTTTCGTGTTTTTCTACTTATTTACCAACCCTTGCATTCTATGAAATCTAACTAGACTCTAGTATCGTGGATAATCCCTTCTTACATGGCAAGCGCGTCTGATCCAGCATGTCGGGTTCAGCTATTTTTAAGCCTGAGGAAACAAACTCTGGGACTGTAACATCTTGGATTCCGCTTACGACCTCATTTTCAGCAGAGCCCGCCTGCTCAAAAGCGATATACTTGCAGAGATTGGGAAACTTCGTCGCCTTCGACCCGTTCTACGTGTCGCTCAGTGCTGATTCCACCAGGTGTCTACCCTTCGAAGGCACTTTATGGTGGAATCAAGCCGGAACAGCTCTGAATAACGTTGGTCTGAGACAGACTTCCAGCATCGGTCCCGTAGCTTGCCCAGCTGCGTTCACGACAGCTTTCACTCTTGAGCTTTCAGATTCCAGTACGAAAGTTGCATGCTGCCCCTCGTAAGACGTTCCTGCCACCGACAAATTACTCAGCTATAGTTAACATTTAGTAGAGACTATGCGTTTCAAGGCACCATATTGGAGAAGGGTCAAATTGGGCAGTGCAAATCGGCTCTCTCTGCGGGAATAGTGATCACATATTTGACAACCAATACTGATCAGCAAGATTCTCCATGGTTCCAGACGACCTCCACCATAGGCACTGGGGAAAATTATGTAGATGGCGTCCATATTAATGGTTGGAATTTTGGGGATGAGCAAGCGGTAAGCATAACGACAGATGTATCCACATCAACTTCTTCAACAACGTCTTTGCCATCCTCTTTGCCGTCCCCTTCAATATCTAATACTCCTGCCACGCCATCCGTGCCCGGGCTAGTGCTTCCTTTGAAGACCTCATCAGCAGAATCCGAAATCAAAACTATAGGGGGTGGCGGCCTGCCCAATGGTGCCAAGGTCAAAATTGGAGTTGGTGTTGGCGTTGCAGTCATCGGCATAGGGATATTCGCTCTCCTGCTATATATATTGCAGAGAAGAAAGCGCAAGCGAGCACTGGCCACGCTACAGCAGACAAATGGAGGAAGGTCGGTTGGCGCTCTTGATTTGACTGAATCGGCCCATCCTGCAGTGAAATACGAATTGGAGTCGGTCGGCGGTCCTCAATCACCTGAATCCCCAAATCCTTATGTGAAATACGAATTACCAACTCAAAGCAGGAGCATGCCGTCTACTATCCACGAATTATAACACAGTCCCAGAGTGTTATATTCCAGGAGGATAGGATGTATATTCAATATAGTTAGATTGCCCGATATCTGAGGGTGTGCGTTGAGTTCATGAAGTCCTTCCATAGGAAATGGCGGACCCTTGAAGGCCAAAGTTTGAAAGCTCTAAAGTAGAATTCTAGCTAACTTCAGGACGAGCAGGATGGTGGACCTGATATCAAATAAGTCCCGTGATCCTTGGATATTAGTGCTAGTAAAGGTGTAGATTTGACATGCCGCATTGGATTTGCGAGAGGTGTCTATGGGGTTTGTGTGCTAGACTAGTGTTGTTGGCATGATCACAGTTTACAAAAAACCTGCCTAGACCAGGATAGCAGAGAGTATCTAATCATTTACGTTCGAAACAGCCTGATTCATTCATAATGGATGGGACGGGTCTGACGGGAGAGCAAGAGCCCAAACACTCAAGGCTCGGCGTTGGCTAGCTTAGGAGGAATGGGTAGAACTAGTTCTAGTCGAAAACGGTGGCGGAGGACCTTCAAACCAGCCTGTAAATTAGCGAGACAGGCCTGAGTGAAGCCTGGCTTTTCACAATCAGACGGCAACTGCCACCCAACATGTCTACTGAAAACCTGAGGCTGATCAAGCATTTAACATAATGAGGCTTGTGGTGCACCACCTACCTGTATATTTATTAGGTTATGGCGTTCGCCTTTTGTCTGGAACCGGCAATGGATCTAAACGCCAATTGGACAGTGTCTGAGTCGGCTGTTTAAATAGCATCGCGACACGCGTGCACCTGGCTGGAAACCCCATCAAATAAAGTTCTCATTTCTTATTCCATCAAGCATTGATACTTCTGAGGTTCCTCGGCCACTATTCCTGGCATACTAAATGTATAACAATCGGATGCTTGCCCAAAGCGGCGAGCGCTGTTGTCAGCCATAAACTTAGCCCGTCACGCCTCTTGCAATCATACCCAAAGATGCTAAGTGCTGTTGGAAATGGCCCGGCCCCCTATGTGCTGCATCCCTCGGGCTCAGTGGCTCTGCATTTTCCCAATCACTTCCAGTAGTCTGATAGCGAAGAGGCTATGAAGCCAGTATATCCATCTGCCTTGCCCTTCTCTCTCATTTCCATTTCTTTTTGCACGATACCCTCTGGATAACCCCGCGACCCTCCACTTCATCTACCTTATACTTGGCAAACCCGTGTCAAGAGCCCATGGTGGAGAACGCTTTAGCCTATTTAATCAACGCCTAGTTTCATTGAGTTGACGTCGCACCACGTACGTCGTTGACGACACATTATCCGTTTTGTCTGATTTGGCGGTTGTTTCAATTATCCGCCCAGATTGTCAAGACGCTTTTAATACCAAGTGATGCCCGCATCGGTTGGCGACACTCTTTCCCTCAGGAAAAAAAAAACCCCTCCTGCAACCCCATGCTCGCCTTCAATCATGGGTGCTAAAGTAAGTATAGATCATATAGATTCGGATGAATTAGAAATCTGACCAGTTTTCAGGCCGACTTCCAAATCCCCACTTCGTCACCATCGACATGCAAGCGATATAGTCTGGTACTCATAGCCGCTCTTGCTTTCACCATCATATATTCTTTGAAGGCGTCCTTTCCAACCGTTCCGCCTCTCTCTAACATCCATCCCGAACATGCCATTCAGTCATCAAGTCCTCACCCACCGACTACGGCAATAGATTCAAAAAATATCGCTGTCATCATCGAAGATCGACCCCTTCCGAAACTAGCTCCATTACTGTTACACTTTTCATCCGTCCTCGGTCCAGCATGGCCGATCATCCTTTACACCACACGAAATCAACACTCGGTGCCAAAATCCGCACCCTTTCGCCGCGCAATCTCTGAAGGACGGATCTTAATCAGGCACGTCCCGTTTGGTATCCAATTCTCGCGACAACAAGATATCGCCGAGTTTATGACCCTTCCGTGGCTGTGGGAACACCTCGCGCCAGCCGAGCACGTCCTCGTCTTCCAGGCGGATAGCATCATCTGCGCCAATTCGGCGCTGAAGGTCGATGACTTTCTGCAATACGACTTCATCGGGGCGCCAATCGACCCAAGAAGTGGACTGGGGCAGGGGTTCAACGGGGGCTTTTCCCTGAGGAAGAGGACGATGATGCTCGATATCGTCACCAGGTTCCACTGGCTATCCGAGAGAAACCAGGCGATCAACTCTCACTCCGAAGATTTGAGCGTCAATTTCGAGGATCAGTGGTTCTACAAGAAGATGAGGGAGCTGCCTTCGTTACCTGACGGAAGCCCTGCCGCGAATCTGCCCACGATTGATGTGGCCAAAACGTTCTCTGTTGAAACGCTCTGGCATGACTCGCCCCTCGGCTTCCATCAAGTTGAGCGGTGGCATACCGATAAGATGGACAAGGTCGATGAATGGTGCCCGGAGCATAAGCTCTCAACACCGGAGATGCTGGTCAGAGAAGGCTTTTTAAGGGATTAACAGTTCTCAGAAGATGGCACGAATATAAGCATGGAACGGCGTTTTGGGTACTGAACATGGATAACCTTTGGATTTGATGAGATATACCCTTGTGTTCTGAGTTATTGTAGAAATACACATTCTATTAACAAAAGGGTTTTTATTTTAATTTTATTCTTATTGGGGTGGGGGGCTTTATTCTCAGGTTACTTGCTATTCCTGCGTTTTCGACAATTGATCATTCAGATCTGACGTCTACTTTCAAACTTCCGCACCCACTCCAATATACTCAAGTCAGAAAGCCAAAAACTCATATCACGGTGGTTTGATGCCTCCTGCTGAAAGTGCCGCTGCCGTCAAGCTGTTCTGCAACAAAGGCTATTTCCATCATGCAGAAAGGTTCAATTTACCTGCCTGCGGGCAATGCTGGTGGCGGCTACCCAGCCAATTGAAGCGATTGGTATGCCGATCCGGACCGCCGGGTCCAACATGACAGCAGTTCCGAATGGACCGAGACTGGAAAACCAACAAATAGTTCGACGGCTGAAACATCTTTCGCTCGCTGAAAAGGGGCGGGTTTCCATGATGCTTGCTGGGTGACTCTAAGGAGAGCCCTTTTCGGCAAGTTATCCGTCGAGCGTACCCTGGGTGGTTTGCGTTCGGAAGGAAAAATGAGACGTCAAACCTTCCATTATGGCTGCGACGTCGGTATACCTATGCATGTTAGAGTAGAAGCTGTAGGCGCGCCCAAAAGCTACGACTCCATATGGCAAGCCTCCTGAATCCTGATCTGCACGCGAGATTATATCGGTTCCTTTCGTTTCGATCCTCGCGGTACTGGGGCTCGGAGAACCGATAGCTGTTGTTTCGAAATTAGCTAATACAGGACCTCCCATCGCTTGTGTCGATTGTAACCAAGTGAATTTAATGTTCAAACTCTACGTTGTTGACAGACACTCGATATGAGAGTAGAACAGGGTAGCCGGATAGTCAATGGCGGTCGCTATGTGCATCTATACTGTCATGCTCCACCCGAACTAAATCAAATAACCATCAATGACAAGGAGGGAAACATGGCTATGAATTTACGGAATGATGAGGGCAGAATAGGCTTGATCAGTGCCAGTGTTCCACTGCGATGAGGCGCCAGGGATTACGCATATCCATAATTGTTGGATTTCTGAAGCAGGAGTCGCATGCTGGAACGGCTGACTGCCACGACCCCGTATTTGCGCCAGAATTCTCTTAGTGCATCATGAATTCAAGAGTTCCTTGATGGCAATAAGGCTCTTCGATCATTCGAACCGATTCATATTCCTTCACTTTGGTGAGAATGACAGAGGTCGTGACCGCTCGTCCGAATGAAGTACGCGCGGGCACCACTACAGAATGGAAGGCAGTCACTGAGCCATGGCCCTCCATCTCGGAATGCGCCACGGCGTTGTATAACAATGCGAGGCCGCCAGATATGATGGTGGTAGCGTATGATCCGTACTATGGGATCAACTTCAACACAAGACTCACCTGCCTTCCACCGGTTGCGACATCATGGTGGATGCGAACCCAGACGCCGCTGCAAACGATCACGAGTATGGGGCCCGTCGTCTGCCCGGAGGAGTACACGACTGCCTCGACGTCGTCCGTGAGCTCGGGGAGCGTGCTCGTTGCATGCTGTCCCTCGTGAGTCTGAAATCCATCCGTAGAACGGTATATACATTTGACTGTACTGACGCGATGCAGACAGTACCAGTTCATTTCAGAATCGGCATTCCCACCTCCGGGTTTGGGCCAGTGCCAATCTGAGATCGTAAGTGGACAGGTACTCACAATGATGGAAAAGCCTGCTGCAGCCGAAGATTTTACACTCGTTGTGCGCACCGCCACAACGTCAAATACTGCGTATGCAGTTCCCATCAACGGATTCCTCTTCGCGGAAGTATCTCGTAATTTGCTTTCCTCGTCGGACTGTAAGTCCATCTTTCATGTGCTATTTGTTTGTCAGCACACCCCGTCTATGGCTAACGCTTGATCACAGCTCGAACAACAACGATAGGAACGGGAGCTTCGTCAACCTCAACTACACCCACCAACCATGCCCTGCCAACCTCAATCCCGCCACAAACTCCGCAACCAACATCCGTTCCGCTATCCTCCGACTCATCCTCATCGACAGCTGCGAGATCCTCATCCCTCGACAGCGGCGCCAAAATCGGAATCGGCATCGGCGTCAGCTTCACGGTCTTTGGGATCTGCTGTGCGATCGGGGCGTTTTGGTTCGTGCGGCGGCATGTTCGCGGAGGCGGCAAATCCGGTGCTCAGAATAACGAGGTGCCTAAGGCGGAGCTGCCTGCTGTGGGTGTGCCTATGGTGGTGGAGCTGGACAGCAAGAGAGATGCATGGGAAAATCGGTCTAAGGTATATGAGATGCATGCACACCACGTGGATGAGCGGGCGGCTTGGAGGTAATCTGAGGCAGAGTGTTTTTGGGGGGTGGCTTGCCTGTATGGGGGTGTGAGAGGCTTTGTAGCATGGGAAGTACTGACACAGGATACAGTTCCAGTATATATAAGATGGTACGTGAGAAGAACGAGGTTGTATGAGATGATCTATATAAACATGACGCAAATACCTCTGCCGGCCTTCTGATTCACGCTTCCCCTTGAACTTGGGGAAGCAATCAATCTTGGAGTATTCCCTTCTTACAAGGGGAAGCGTTTTATTATCACGTGACCTACATCGTCTTTTTGGATTCCTTGCTGCCAGCTTAGGTGCCTCATTTCCCAAATAGGCGTATTCGAATCGAACTTACATTGACTATTTCTGTTTCGAGGACAGAAAGTTATGGCGTGAAGATAGAAAGGAAGCGCACACATAGACACGTGAGCTCGGCACACGAGCAGGCTCGGCCCCAAAGTCAGTCTCAGCCTTACCCCACGTGTCGTCATCCTCCATGCACAAAATCCCATCCCCACTTGGGGGGGAGCGATTGGCTCACCTGGGATGCCGTGGAAACCCAATTCGGGAATTTTCTACATCTTGGTCACGTGGGATGGTGTGATGCCACACGATCTCGAAATTTTTCCCGGGACGTCAGATCTTCAGGCACGATGGATGGGGTGTATGCATGCCGCGGAGATGAGGGAATTTTCGGCGGCCTGCTTTCCAGCGCGTCGTTGTTCAGCAGTGCAAGATGTATATATGTAAAGGGCAGAGCAAGATCATCCATTTTGCCTTTTTCATCAATCCCATCTCGTCGACATCACCGCTGCCGTCAAAGGTGGACTTTGCTAGGGGATTACTATCACTTACACGCTCGCTCACTCCCCACCAAGGGAGGGTCCAAATTTACCCATTTCTCTCTCTCTCTGTGTGTCTCTCTCCAATAAGCATGGCTCGCTTAACCCCCTTTCATCCCCCCCATTCGAAGCCTCCTTCTACCCTTTCTTCTTAGCGTGGATTGCACCATCGATGAGAAGGCAAAAATCCTTTCTTTCCAAGGGCAGGCACGTTCCTCCTCCCCCAGCAAAACAAGTCTGAGGCAATCATCTTTCCTTTCGTATCATAGCTGAGTACCCATCATCATATCAGCTAATCAACTTTGCTTAGGAATCCACATTGGTAATGAAATCATAGGTGATCCCTCCCCCCCCCCCCTGGCGCCCTTCGGAGGTTGGTACTGTAGAAATGATTTTTAGTATGACAATATATACCCCCCCCCCCCCCCCCCCTCCATCATTGGGATCTATATTTGCTTTTTTTTCTTCTTCGTTGGTTTGGTCCTTTCTGCTAGACTTACTCTCAGTTATACCTCGCCTCCTTGAGTTTCGCAAATCGTGGGAAAGTAATAGAAAAAGGAAGACAAGTAAAATCCTTGGAAAGGGTTGTGTCACGGAATTGTTCCCTTTCACCTCCCGGTTGAGACCCCCGAAATCGCCCATCTTCGATCACGCAATCGCATACCCCATTGCACCATCAACGTGGCTTCCTCTCACCCAGCTCAATCATCTTTCAAAGAATTTCCCAAAGAAGCCATTCTTCATCCAGACAAAGACCCCGCACACCACCATCATCATATTATGTTCACGAATTGGTTCTCCAAGAAGCCATCGCCAATTTCATCAGACTCAGAAGAAGACCAAAAGCACACCGAAGTAGTTGACAGTAAAAAGACAATGTCGTCCCCCCGTGAGAGCGCAGCCTCGAACCTCGAGTCGGGTTATGTCTCCGGTGCATCATCCTCATCATCTTCATCGAATGCTCTTCCCCAAATCGTCCTCACCAGGGAACACCTCCAATTCCTGAATGCCACCCTCAACAATCTCCCAGCCATGGACGTCCTCCGGTGGTGCAAGATCACCTTTCCCAACCTCTATCAAACCACCGCTTTCGGCCTCACCGGTCTTGTAACGATGGATATGCTGTCTAAACTCCAAGCCGAAAGTCCCTCATCGCCATCCATCGACGTTATCTTCTTCGACACCCTCTATCACTTCAAGGAGACCCTCACACTCATCGAGAAGGCCAAGCGAAAGTACCCCAACATCAACCTCCACATCTACAAGCCCGATGGTTGTGCGACGACCGAGGAGTTCGAGCAGAGGCACGGCAAGGAGCTATGGAAGACTGATGATAAGCTCTACGACTGGGTTGCCAAGGTCGAGCCCGCACAACGAGCATATGCAGATTTGAATGTTGCCGCCGTGTTGACTGGCCGTCGTCGGTCACAAGGTGCAAAGCGATCGTCCCTCGAGATCATCGAGATTGACGAGAACGGCCTCATCAAGATCAACCCTCTCGCGACCTGGTCCTTCGCACAGGTCCAGGCTTACATCAAGGAGAACAACGTCCCATATAACGAGCTGTTGGACCGAGGATACAAGAGTGTGGGAGATTGGCACAGCACTGAGCCTGTCGCAGAGGGTGAGGACGAGCGGGCGGGCCGATGGAAGGGGCAGGCGAAGACGGAGTGCGGTATCCACAACAGACCCAGCAAGTATATGCAGTATCTGCGGGCGCAGGAAGAGAAGAAACTTGCGGAGGAGCGAGCGAAGGACCTATCAGAGCGACTGGCACATGTTGAAGAAGTCGAGGCTGTGGCATAAATATGTGATGTGGAGTGACGAATGATGGCTGCTTTAATGATATTAGGCGTTGGATGGCAAATCATATCATGATGGGAATCGTGATGGCGTTAATGGGGAATGAAACATATCTGGGTGGCGAATCAAGCGTTGCATCTGCATGTCCCGCCACCTCTTGGTGTGCGACTTCATGTTATCAAGAAAAAAATACAAAAGTCAATGGACCTTTCATTTGGTGTCTTATTTTTTTGTTCTCATCGGGTCTAGTCGTTCTCTGATGTTAGTTTAGGCTTTTTGGAGTCGGGGAGGTTTGTGTTGGTGTTGTCGATCATCTCCCAAGTGGGGTACAGCTCACGTTAGACAAGATCTCAAAAGGCATCACATCTCCCGCAAGCCCATGCCAGATCGCGCCACAAGTGTTCCCAAAGCCCTGGTTCATGGGTTTCCTTTCAGCTACAGTAGGGAAGGTGTCCCTTTTTCTATTTGCGGACGTGTTCGTGAATTGCAGATGAGGGAATGACAGGGCCTCCTGTCGTCATCTCTGATGCGGAACGTGTAAGCTCGTGATTGCGGGTATTTGACTTTTGTCCGACAGGAGAGGATGAAAGGAGAGTTTCCGGCTCCAAGAGCTTGAGTCTTAGATACGGTGAGCGCAAAGTAATTCTTTAATACTTTTTGGGGGGGGGGGGGGTATTTAAATCTGGTTTGTGTGGAATAGGGGAGATAGGACAGAAGCTGCGCTTTGGAATCAGCTTGATGTCAAGGATTTATCCCCTTATGTTGAGTGCTTGGTGGCGGCTGTCTTGCGAGGTACGTGAGAAGTTTGAGGGCACGGGAAGAGCACCTGAGGTCATTTTCAGGCGAGCAAAGCTGTCCTCGTTATGGGTTTCTAAAGACAGAGCTTGTTCGGTTCTTATCTTGCCCCCGCAGCTGCTCACATCGCATGTCTGACTTAGCTGTGCTTGATTCGGTGACCACGTGGCGAGCTGTAACATGGTCACGCACATTGCACAGTATTGTTATCTTCAGTCTACGTATGGTACTTTCCTCTGAAGCCAGGAATGATTTCTCTGCCTTCATCCGGCTCATAACCGTCTCGCTTCTTCTGCTGCCATGTTTGCTTCAAAGTGGTAAATTCTGCACATTGGTTAGTATTAGGGATGCTGAGTATCCGTGTGACGAAGCCACTGACCTCCCATGGTAGGCACCTTGTGGCCGCCTCGTTCCAGCTCATTTTGCGTGAATCCTTCACGCTTCAGAACTGGTGAGTCGATGGTGTTCAGTACCAAGTCGTTCTGCGGCCGTGCGAAATAAAGCAGTCCTAGACGGTCAACATGCTGTTGATCCTTGGGTGGCACCGAAACCTATAATAGATGTCAGCGCATGGCTCCGTACCACAGTTACACCTGTATACTTACTCTGTGGATAGTAGAGCTGACATATCCGCCAGTCAGAAAACTGAGGGCATCACAAGTATTAACTGTGAGGCTTCCATCGAGAGGTTTAGCCCACTTCCATTGCCCTGTCTCGTTATCCTTTATTTGGAGCGCAGCCACGGGTTGGCGGAAAAGCAAGGTGATTGTGCCTAGATCAGTATGGCCTCGGGACCAAAGGCCATCTCCAAGCTGCTTGATTTCCTCCTGAGAGAATTTGGAATATTTCATATACCGGAGGTGAGATTCGTCGTGAACCTCCCATCTGTGCAGTTTGGTAAAGAAATCTTCTGGCAATTCCAGAGCTAGAGCAATCAGGTGGTTCAGTGGGTCAAGGACCTTGTCATGTAGGTCCTTCGCAAATCCCTCAATCTCTGGGAGATTCTTTGACAGCAAATCGGGAAGGGGTTGTGTGATGCGTCCATCATTGGCTACAATTACCATTAGCACTGGTCCATAAAGTCTGCTAGAGTCGCGCCTACTCGCCATATTCCAGACCTCAGTCTTATCTGGTATGCCACCGCCAAGCAGCCTACGGCCAGCTGGTCTATACCCATTATAGTTCCCGGAGTCGAGATCAGGGACGTATTTGAGCTTCTCCTCAAGGGGTAGCTCGTAGAAAGCTTGGCCATAGGCGAATTGCCTATTTACGGCCTCTTGAGATATACCAAAATTGGTCACGTAGAAGAAGCCTTTCTTTCGGATAGCGTTGATCAAGGTCCCGGCAAGCTCTGTGTTCCCCTCTGGTGTGCCATACTTTGAGAGGTCGACGGTTGCAACTGCAGAGCGTATCAGCCATCATTCAAAATCGCTTCTACTGCAGAATAAAGATCTTACGATCCGCCCAATCTAAGTTCTCCTCCGTCTCCGGGACGTGGGAATATTGGTAGAGCTGTGGTGTCGCGGATGGCATCTTGGATAGATTTCACAAAGGTTGGATGAATGGGCACTTGTTATTTGCTTTACCTTCTCAGGGCTAATGGGTTCTTTCTTTGAAGACTATCCCGAGGGTAGCGCCTACTACACATTCTTCCGAAGTAATCATTCGCGTATGCTTCAATCCGCCAATTGCCCGTTTGAACATAACGTGCTTCAACGGCCTATGTCGTGCTTCTTGTCAGGTGGGAAGAGTGGAGTGAAATCCCATTCTTGAAAGCTGCAGGTGTTGATCTCTTAACAACAATTTGATGGGAGACGAAGAATGAGGGGCAGATAAGAGGACCTCGGGCAAAGTTCGTGAATTGTATGGGAGATAAGTCAGGTGCGAATTCATGCCAAGAATGGCGTTTCCGCTGAGGACTTACTAAGTGAGGGACAAGTCAGGGGTAAATCAACAAACTGGACGGCTTCAGAACGGATATGTAACGAATGAAAAACTCTTGTTTTCGACCGTTACAGTACAAAGTCTGGAGTGAGCACAAGCCAAGTCGAGAAAGAGGGCCGTGATGGAGACCACATATGACCATGATTCAAGAAGTGCATGCAGTTTGCCCGCCCATGCTCTAGCTTCTCCATACCGATGTGTATGCACGACCGTTGCGAAGACTGATACAACTTCTTGGAAGCTCCTTAACACCTATCAGAGTGGCACATTGCAATCCTTACCATGCCCATGCATCCATTTTCAATTCCAAGAGCAAGATATAGCCACGTTCGTCATCTGTAGAAAAATGGCACCTGATTTTAAGATATCCATGGGACGGATCTCGAGAACAAAAAGGTAGCTAGCTCTCGCGCCTAAAAGGACAGTAGCAGCTTCTTAAAATTGGCCAGGGTGATTTCTCAGCTTCAGTATCTCGGGTCGCACATTTGACCTTAAAGATCGCAGCTTGTCAATATGCCTGGAATCGTTCGAGCTGTAAAGAGAAACAAAGTTGGGGCAGTAATCATATCTGTATTTGATTGGTATCGTGAGGTTTCCAGTTGCAGATTTGGTTGCTGTAGAAGCTGACCAAAACCAGCCTCCTCATACCCATTAGCCGAACGAAGGTTGCTTCGCAAGCTCGATCTTGCTATTTTGATATATGGCTCCTTAAGCTGTAAGTTTGGAGGATGTATGAGTACCATGATTTGTCTGACAAATTATAGTTTTCTGTCGAGTATGGTTGTCAGGGCTTAGCAACATATTCTGCAGAGGTTACTAACCTACGATGAACTAGTTTCTTGGTCAACAGAATGTCACCAACGCGTATGTCTCAGGAATGAAAGAAGATCTCGCCGCATATGGAAATGAGCTGAATTACTATAAAATGTCGTGTGAGTATATAGGAACATCACTGCCCTCCAAACATGCGCCTAATCCATCCAGACAACGCGGCATATGTTGCGGGACAGATCCCACTCATGGTGCTGCAGACCAAAGCCAAAATGTGAGTTCCTAAGACTTGGGGTCGGGCTAGATTTGACACTCTGCAGAGCACCCTACATGCTCCCTACATTACAGATCACATGGGCAATAATTGGGTTTTGCCAATCTCGCATTCAAAAAAGTTGGCATCTCTATCTGCTTCGAGCACTCACTGGATTTCTCGAGGCATCTTCGTTTGGTGGCACACATCTAATCCGTAAGCTTTGATAATGTATGATTCTCGTATAGAATAAGACTAACGTCAAGCTTAGTCGGAAGTTGGTTCAAGAACGAGGAGCTATTCAAGCGTGCTGGAGTCTGGTTCATGGGTAACTCCCTCGGATCGATGTTCTCAGGGTATCTACAAGCAGCCGCTTATCGTAACCTAAATGGCGTTCTCGGGCTTTCTGGCTGGAGGTGGCTGTTCGTAATTCGTAAGTTACCACTACTGTTTTATTACGTTAGTCCGCCTTGCAGACCTAGAAAACTAACAGTGGACTAAAAGATGGTATTATAACGCTGCCGATCTCATTTCTTGGATTTGCATTCTGGCCAGGTCTTCCCACATCGCCGCGAAGATGGTTCATATCGGAAGAAGAGCACGCCCTTGCCGTCAAACGGATTCCCACGGTCGAGAAGGAAGGCATTACTTGGAAGACTTTCAAGTACACATTGTCCCGGCCAATGTTCTGGTTCTGCGTGCCTGCTTATGTGTGAGTTGATGAGAGCTCCCAAGTGTTTTGGACAGCACTGATATTTCATAGCTTCTTGTGCCTCGCGCATTACTGGACAAATTACATGGCGCTCTGGCTCAAATGGGCTGGCTACTCAGTCGCCTTGAGAAATATCCTTCCCACCTTCATCGACCTCGTTCGAGCCATATCGTCGTGGCTTGGTACTACCCTAGCGGGCAGTTTGAGTCTTCGTGGATTGTTCACATTCCAGTTCGTAAGTACCGGTGTTCTTAACTTTGTTTGTAAAAGGAGTTTTGCTAATAAATCAAGTCTTTCGTATTGTTCGCATTGATTGTTTTGACAATATGGAATGTCCCAGATACCTTGAAATTCATGGCCTTCTACTTCGGTGGCTTCTCGGGAATGGCATCGCCTATCCTGGTGAGTGCACCGCATCACAGTGAAATCGACTGCGTGAACTAATAATTAGTAGTACTCTTGGGTCAACTTCGAGCTGAAAGAGAACTATGGCGAACGAGGCTTGATCATCTCTTCCATGATGACTATGGGATTCATGTTTCAAATATGGGTCCCACTTTTGACATTTCCCGCAGTAGAAGCTCCGCAATGGTCGCATGGCTATCCAGCAGCCCTCGTGTTTGAAGTTGCCATGTGGTCATGTCTAATGCTCGGAACTTGGTTTATGAGAAGGTGGAAGCTAAAGAATCCGGATCTTGAGATGCAATTGGCGCAAGAACGTGAACAGGGCTTATCAGCGGCAAGCTCGGAGGAGGTTGACAGCGAGAAGGGGCCTACTGTTCGTGAGGAAATCCTGGATGTGCAGAGCTCTCCAAACGCGGTGGCTACGAAGCGAAACTAGTGGCTAGGCGGCCTCTGGTGACCATATGAGTTCTGTAGCACTGTCCATTCGGGCTAATAAACATGGTGCTCCGGGCTCTGATAAAAAATATATGTTTTAGAACTATAATTCACTTTTAGACAGCCTGTTAAGAAGAGCTACCGGGAAAAGGTCAGCTCGAGACCTTGGTACAGTGTTTTCATTCTTATGGTGTGGAAATGCCTTGGTTTCCCATTGTTGAAGTCTATGATGTATGGGTCCCCGTAGAAAGGGTAGTAAATCGAGTACTAGAGGATAATGATCGACTGAGATATTTAGGTGTAGCCACCAGTGACTAGTTAATTTCCACATAGGTAGATTTTCAAGGCGTGTCTGTGTGGAACGTCATCCGGGTAATGAGGTGTGACATATCATCTGACAATGGCTGGTTACTGATCACTGGTCGATATTGAAGGAGTAGACGGGAAACTATTGCAGGTAAAGTGTTCATTCCTATGATACCCGAAAAACACACCGAAAGATAATTAGCTGATCGGCCTGTGCCATGCTACTATCCCATTCTGACCATCCTGTGGAGGACTTTGTAGTCTCATTTTAGTATCACAGAAAAGGCGAAGTAAATGGCAGCGGTTGAATCTATCTGCCCCGAAAGTAGGATTGGGACGTTCTGAAGATGTATTCTAGCGGACGTGAGCATCATCAGCAAGTAGAGCACAAGTCGTGAGCAGCCTAAATCTCGATGAAGTAAATCAAATCTCTGATAGGACTGAGGCATGTGCAAGTCATTTGGAAGTGGGTGGGGGTGGCTTGAAAAGAAACATGGGGGCACCAGCCACATATGACGACACTAATTCCTTACATCACCACGTCGTCAACAAAAGAATCTCCCCCCAAGGCAGAATAAATACTGTACGTAGTCGCGAAAATTGCACATTACTTACTTTCCCCGTACCTAACTTATCTTCAAAAATATCTCGACCGACCATGTCCAGCACAATCGACAGCGCGAAGGCGAAAGCCAAAGAAGTTGCGTGAGTTGAAGCAGCAAGTACTCGCAACATAGAGTTCTCCTAATTGATACACGATAGTATTGAGGACTTCAATAAGGCGAAGACTTTGGCACACTCTGCTGCCAAATCTGGCGCCTATTTATATCCCATCAAGGTGCGCGTATTCCGTCAAACCGTCTCTCGGCCATCAGTGACGGAAGGCTGACCCATACTAGGGAATCTTCTACTTCCTCAGTCACAGATCACTATGGAAGCCTCTATTGTCTAAGCTGATTCCAACTATGACTCTCTCTGTTGGAGTGGTTGCATTCATGTTCATTTTTGCGTATCTGCCACAACTCGCAGTATTAATTTGGGTTAATGGACCTCTGGCCGCATTCACAACCATCCTCCTCACGCTCAGTGAAAGTTCTACACTTATTACAATCCTCTCGCGTACGTTCCTCATACAAGATGCTTTAGTTGATACATTTGATGGAGTGTTGGTTTCCAAACATCAGACTGGGATAGTCTCCGAAGGCAGACAACTGAAATCGGGAAATTTCAATGACCCGATTGGCAAACTTGGAAAGCTACTTAAATCGCCATTTGAGAAGTTTACACCCAAGGCTTTAGTCAGATATCTGATGTACCTCCCTCTAAACTTCATTCCAGTCGTTGGAACTGTCATTTTCGTGCTTGTTCAAGGCCGAGCTCGTGGGAATTCTGCACACATTCGAGTAGGTCATGCATCGCTTTTCAGGGTTACCAACTAACATCTTCTAGTATTTCCAGCTCAAGAGGTGGTCCAACTCTGAAAGAGAAGCTTGGCTCAAGGAGAATACAGCTCCGTATACCGCGTAAGCCTCTTCTCGTTGCTTATCTTCAGTCACAATGTAGATTTAACAAGCTTTGGGTTTGGCGTACAAAACCCGTCTATTTAATCCGAATACTGCATCTAGAGGAGCTCTTATTCTTCAATCGGTAGCTTCACTTTCTGGTCCTTGATGCTAACTCTACATAGATTCGGCACTGTTGCTACTCTGCTAGAGCTCATTCCGTTTGCTTCAATCTTGTTCTCCTTCACTAATACAGGTAAGCCGTCTTGGCTGATATAACATTTCCACACTAATATGTCTTCAGTCGGTGCCGCTTTATGGGCTGCGGACATAGAGTCCAACAACACTACAAGTAAGCGATAAATCAGCAATAGCATTATCCTACTGAGCCGACACTGACTCAGCCTGATTATTATAGTGACTGAAATGACATCTCCAGCTGAAGCTCGCGATTCTTTGGCAAAAGATGCCAAGAAGTCCGAGTAGATGGGAATGTAATTTCCCGAAGTCCATAAGCATATCCTCCACGAGTAACACCGGTCTTCGCAAAGGAGTCTTCACTCGATTCAGCTTAAGTGATGGGGCAGCACAGCACACGAGATTGTAGGAAGCTGCAACTGACCAGAGGTTTCGTTTCCTTGCATTATTCACTTGGTGTTTCTGATAGCGTGGAGTTGGGAATAAATGGTAACAAATTGCATACTGCTATTTTCTCATAGATCTGCTCATGGCATCATTTATGTCATATCTACCAGATTTGTTCATTATATCCGGAACTTGCAGCGCGATATATGCCATCAAACCACAAGGCGAGGATGTGGAGGGTCACATAAATCTCCATATTCTTGTAACTCTATCGCAAACAATCTCGACCAGCGGTGAGCTACAGCTGCAGGACGCTGGGGATGCAAGTGCGCAAGTGTAATGTCCCGGCAGTTCTTTCTAAATTCCATACCTCTACAACCAAGTAGTCACAGAGTTGGTCAGCGCAATTACGGCTTGCGTGCAAATGAGCAGGCCAAAATTCGAAAGACTTGGTCTCAACTTCACATCTAACGGCACGCAAGTGTTTGCATGCCTGAGTACGAGTATGGGCGTCACGGCTTTCACGGAAAGCAATGCATGGAGGCTTCGTGTCAGTTTCACAAGCCAGAGTAGAGTTCAGACGGCTGCAGATCTTGAGCAGAACCCTCCCACACTGTGGGTGCTGGCTTATGTTTACATGTTTATGGTACGGAATACAGGTGGGATAATGCAGGTGCAATTTTTTCGATGATGGTTCCGATGGAAACGTGCATCATCTTCAGGTACAGTGCTACGCCGGATCGCTAGTAGCGGATCTGTAATCTGCTTTTTGTACCTGGGCGGTGGTGTAACTTGAACTTTAACACCCCGTTCTAAAGAGCAGAACATATGCTCGTATCCAGGTTGAGCATGAGATTGGAGGGGAAAATTCTCCGTATGTGAATGTCAGCGTTTGGCGAGTTTTGTCAACACAGCCCAGGAAACGTAAAGGCTGGAAGCGAGAGCGTTGTATATCCAAGGGATTCGAGCTGTCGCAAACCGAGCTTTTGGTGTATGCAACGTAGTGGAACGAAATGTGACATGCATGACAACATTAATTCTGTTTCGAAATGATTTTATTGGCTGAATTGACTGCAATTTCCTCCAAAATGTTCATTCGATTATATGGTCGATTACCCTTTATTATTTTTCTTTGGTAGGCCAGACCAAAGTACGCCAGTTGAGGCTACAGCTACTACCCTGCAGGGCTCTAGGAGTACCATTTCCCAGTATGGCAGAGTCGGCATTGCGATTTCCTCTATCCCCCCTCCCCACCTCCCTCGTCCTTGCCATATCCTATTCTCTCTCTCTCTCTCTCTCTCTCTCTCTCTCTCTCTCTCTCTGGATCCGGACCGCCTTCTGCTCCACAGATTACCAGAAGCAGCTTAGATTCTACCCTCCTTATTCTGTTTGCTCTCTGGTATATTTCTCTCCCCATCCCATCCTCCTCCTACCTTTATCTTTCCCTCCTTCTTCACAGCCACCTTCGACTTCATTTGCACGGCAAGACTCCGAATTGACGTCCGAGTCTCCGAAGATTTTTTGACTCCACAATACCAACAATCTTTACTTCTATATTGTCAGTCGCTACATGCTCGCTTGCTCCGAAAGGACCACACTCGTTTTATTATCCCCTCGGACCTGGTTTGCAGCGAACCCTAGAACTTGGGGCAGTAAGTAGCTTTCGACTCCCAATCTCTTTATAATCAACATGTGCCATTGTGCTTGATAAGGACTGACACTGTCTACTCAGTCAGATCAAGATGAGGATCAACAACTTTGAGGCTGGTTTATTATCCAGCTGCTTACTGTTATCCTTGGCTCCTTGCGCGTCTGCGGTGCCGTCATGGCTTCAACGCCGTGGTCCTCTTGTTGAGAACGCTCCTCGTGAATATACAGCTTATGCACCACCACAATATGGAGTACATTACTCTTACGGTGGCGCGGGTCCTCTGCCTACCGTCACAACGCCCACTTCAAGTTCCAGCATCTCGACCACTTCGCAAGGTAATGGAGATTCTACATCTTCAGGTTAGTTTCTTGCTGTTATTTTATCACTGCACATCTAACACAAATGGCAAAGCCTCAGATACTGTCTCTACCTCTCACTCATCTACTGCTACTTCATCTCATTTTGCTTCCTCTTCTGGAATTTCGAGCGGTTTGTTCACTGGAAGCTCTGTCTTATATGGAACAGGACTATCTAGCTCTTCTGTTTATTCATCATCTGTTGTCAGGTCTGAAGGTCCAAATACGGAAACATCAAGTGTTGGAAGAGTTACTAGTAGTAGTGGCCGGTCCTCCTCTACTGCCACGGAGTGAGTAATGTTCAACCCCAATTTTTCGCCTATGTATGGCATAATTGATGGTGGATCAACTCCCTTGTGGAAGCATATTAACCATGTCCTTGCCTAGTCCCGGCCAGTCCCATGGTACGCCAGTTGCGTCCTCCAGGACATCTGATTCGGTTTATTCATCATTCAGGGACACTTCATCTGCTGGGCTAAGTCTGTCTTCTATATCTTCGACTGTTACGATGCCAAGTGCATATATTCTGTAAGTAATATCTTATGCCTATGTTTAATGGAGCATGGGACCTTTGCTTCAAAAGCCGTAGAGGTCTGATATGGGATATAGGCAAAGCCTATCCTCTACGCTCTTACGGACAAGCACCGCCCAAGGGGATATTAGCTCATCTGTCCTAAGCATTTGTTATGGGGATTATTGTCCACCACCTGCAGCACAGACGATTTCTAGACTATCTTCGACTACGGGGCTCTCCATTTCGACCATTCCGAGCTCTTCCACCACCATTTTCTCTTCAACACATGGTAGTCTCACGTAAGTTGTCTTTCTGTCCAGATTTGGTTGATCGTTTGCTAAACTACATCTAAGCAGGGCTTCTACATTTATTCCATCATCAGCGGACCCAAACTCTACACCTGTGCAGTCGAGAGTTACAGCCTCTGCCTCTTCGTCCTTTGCGGCTAATTCAAGTAGCCAAGGTGGTGTATCTTCCGTGTCGAGCGGGCTTTCTTTATCCAGTTATGGTTCGGGAATTTCAACCACTAGATCGACTGCTTCGGTGGTATGTTAACTAAAGACTTGTAGTTAAGGGAAGTTGCTGACTTTAAATGAATTACAGACTTCGAACAGATCATCATCGGGCGTTGGTAGCAGTGCTAATACCCCATCCAGCTTGAGTCAATATACTTCCGTACCTACGACTTCAAGTTTGAAGTGCAGCCACAACAATTGCTACCGTCAATTCATTCGCTCGTCTAGTATTGTCGCTAATTTCTGTGCTACCTATACCACCACGGTCAATACGATAACAACTGGACTTCCTGTATATGTCTCACAATGCTCTGGATCTCCCATACGCATATCTTCTGCATGCTCATGTTTGGTACGAGAAGCTACCACAACCGCCCAACCACTCTCAACTGCTACTTCTCCATCGGGACAGAGCTCAGTCACAACGCAGAACTCGATTTCGAGTAGTACATCGACCGCGAACAGTGGCAGCTCCTCAACGATTGACCCTTCTTCCGTCTCCAGCTCTAGTGAGATCGAATCAACTACATATCTCACCTCGACAACTGTAATTACACTGACAACTAGCGTTCCCGGTGGATCCGGGGCTTCCTTGAGTATCACTGTATCATTGTCAAGTTCTTCTATCCTATACCCGAACTCAACATCCTCACCCTGGCCATCATCATCTAGTTCGAACGGAAGTCTCACCAACTCAGGTGGACCAACAACTCGAAGTAACGGTGGGCTGAGCTCATCATCTGTCAGTGGCTTTGTCTCTACATCGTCTTGTAATACTAGTTCATCGATTCCATATCCACTGAGTAATTCGACAGCGACGGTTGACCCCACTAGTGCATCCTCATCCTCAGAACCTCTCTCCACAGACTTCAACGTACCATTATCAACAGCCTCCAGTAACTTTACTTCGACCTCAGTCCCCTTTCCCGGCCATAGCACGACGGCTACCATTTCCAGTACCGGAGGATTGACATCATCAAGGACGCCACACGGAGGACCATCAAGTGCGGCATTAAATTTCACCACCTCTGGTCCATATCCATTTCCAAACTCGACCTCAACAGCTGGACCCACAGGCTCAGGAACTGTGTCTCTGGCCAGCTCGTACAGCGATCCTGCTACCTCATCCTCCAGCTCAACTGCTTCTGATGGTGTTACCTCAGATTCTGGAGGGTATGTAATGAATTAGCTTTTGTTTCTATGATTGCTAACCATATCATAGAGATATGACAAGTTCAGCTCCATACCCAGTTGGAAACTTGACAACTTCGGGAAGACCAACTGGGCCAACTGCCATTATTATCAGCACCTCCACAGTTGTCTCAGGGGCCTTGAGTTTCTCCTCTGGCACTTCAATACCTCCTTACCCATATCCAACATCCTGTAATGAGACATCTGCTGGAGACCCAACAGGAACCACGGCTTCTTCAAGCTTTGCAAGTGGGGGGTTAATTTCTACGTCGGCATCCAGCTTTTATGGAGGAGTATCTTCTTCGGCATCGGCATCCTCGCCTCCATACCCTACAAAGCACAACTCCACTTCTAGCGGACCTACAAACCCTGGTACAGTTCATCCGTCCACCTTTGCTAGTGGCGCATCAAGTGTCTCTGGGAGTTTTATACCATCGAAAAGCCCATCTTCTACCCTATTCCCAATCTCCAACGCGACATTTTCTATTGGAGCAACAGGAACTGGATCATCATCTTCATTTACAAATGATGGACAAAGTCTACCAAGTCCTTCTAGTGTTCCATACCTGACTTCAAATTCTACCGTCTCTGCAGGTCCAACAGGAGCAGGCAACTACTCAGTAAGTCCAATTTTGTAACTCGCAAATTTTGGTGAAATTTTCTGACTTCGCCTGCTATAGGCAGCTTCGTCGATTTTAGATCCTGGAACATCAGCACCATATCCTGCTTCTAACTCTACCATAATAATTAGACCTACGGGAACGGGACCTTCAACCTCATTGGCAAGCGGTTTTTCAAGCTTTAGAAGCTCATCGACGCCTCCCTATCCAACGCCATCTGGTGGTGGAGGAGAAACTACTTTAGGCTTAAGCGTACCATACTCGACTTTGTCAAACAGTACTGCATCGACGAGACCAACAGGAACAAGCTCCCCAATCTCGAGTGCCTCTAACGTGACAACGGCTAACTCTACTCTCTCTTCTGGGCCAACTGGTGCAGCAAGTCCGACTTCCTTTGGCAGTGGCGGAGAAAGCTCTTTAAGCTCATCCTCCCCATATCCAACCCTGAGCAATTCAACTTCCTCCACTGACCCTACCGATTCAGTACTTGATCCTTCTTCTACAAGTGCTAGTAAAACATCGAGTAATCTGGCGTCAAGCGCTTCAGGTGGCGGGACCGCCAGCTCCGTAGCTCCAATTTCAAGTACTGCCATTGGCTCCACTCGTACAGCTCCATATTCAACTCAAGTCGCGGTAACATCCTGCACTCTAAGCTATGGTGCATATGAATACCCCACCTCTGTCTGCGCCTCCTTCGTGCCAATACAGTCATCTTCATATGACGACCCACGCACTGCGACTTCAACTGTACAAGGTAATATTATCATCTTGGTTTTCAACATTCCTGTTAACAATTCACAGAAGAGCCGACAAGTTCAGCCACATCACCCGTCCCCTCAACATTTGTCACTTCGACGGGAACTACACCAGGAGGAAACTCTACTTCTAGTTCATCATTGGGGAGCGAAGAGTATTCCGTCCCCACAAGCTCCAGAGAAGGTGGTGTACTAAGCTCTGCGGATTCTAGTGGTAGTAACTCACTTGGCTCAAGCAGCTTGACTTCGACTCTGCCAGTATACACTCCACCGGGATACTATATTCCATCACCTGTACGTGATCATGTGCACAAGCAGGGCAAAGAGGCGGCTCGTAATTGGTTTGACCAGTTCTTGGAACTGTTCTGGTGAGCACGAACGTATAACTTCAACCCATACATAATTTTGCTTTCAAAATCCTGTCATCCTAGGCTGTGAGATGTACAGACCTAGTCTTTTTTAGCTACCGCAAATTTTCCTATGTTCACTTCCGAAATGTCAATTTTACAAAGAGCTTGTGGAGATGGTACTAGTATGGTGGATATTGACGCCTTTACTAGATGGCGCAATACTTATGTTGCTTAAAGTGTCTTCACGACTAATAATGGATTCAAGTCAAATCATATTGTGAGATTGATGTGAAATTAGCGGTATTACCTCTCCGAAGCCTCGGATATCCGCGTATTCCCAGTGTTTCATAATAAAGGTGCTCATGCCTTGACTGCCTAATTAGCAGGTAGAGCTTAAAGAGGAGTTTTAAATATAAACGATCAAGAGGTTTGAATGGTGGACTATAATTAATTCTCGTTTATAGACTTTAACTGGGAGAGAATTCTATTCTTGTGATTATGATATTGACTCGCCCATCTGACGGAGCCGGACGGGAATGTGGAATAGCCGAGCCGTGGCCCATATCCGGCAAATGCCAAGGATCTTCACAAGGCTTGACGAGCCTCGGTTTAAATATCGTGTCTCAAACAATAAATTCAGAAATGACAATCATAGTTTACATTTGATCTGTGAAGTTGAATGCCCCCACAGAGCCTGTGAAATAAGGAGATATGACGCACGTAGAACGTAGTAAGAGTGTGCTAATTACTGGGTAGGGTTTGCCCGTTCTCTCTGCACATGAATTTGGGTTTCAGAATCATGTGCTAATCTGGGTTGTGTAGTTGTTCACCAGGAGGAATTGGCAATGCACTGGCAAGGGAGTTCTGGGCAAAGGGTAGGTATACTGATAGCAGCGAAACTTGATTTCAACCCAAATAGTAACCGGCAGCAGGTTTCTACGTTGTTGCATCAGCGAGGAGTAGGGATGCAATTGTGGATTTGGAGGAGCTGGGGATGGAGACGGTGAGCTTGGATGTCGAGAGTATTTTAAGTATCGAGAAGGCGAAGGCCGAGGTCGAGAGGCTGCTCAGTGGACGGGGAGGGAGGTTGGATATTTTAGTGAATAATGCGTGAGCTCCTTTTCTTCCTGTCTTTCGTGTTGAATAAGGGGAAATTGGGAAGTGTAAAACTGACACTCTGTCCGATAGAGGCAAGAACCTCACTCTCCCGGCACTAGACGTGCCTCTGGATGAAGCGCGTTCCTGCTTCGAGACAAACTTCTTCGGCATCGTCGCCATCGTTCAAGCGTTCGCGCCTCTCCTCATATCTGCCCAAGGTCTCATCATCAATATCGGCTCCGTGGCTGCGATTGTGCCTTATGTGTACGGCTCCATCTATAACGCCTCGAAAGCTGCGTTGCATGCCTGGTCCCAGACCTTACGGCTCGAGCTAGAGCCGTACGGTGTCAGGGTCATGGTTGTTGTGACGGGTGGCATTCAGAGCAGGATCGCAAGGACGAAGAGGGTCTTGCCGGAGGGGAGTCTGTACTTGGAAGTTAATGATGAGTTTCAGCGACGTGTGAGCCATAGTCAAGAGAATGCGATGCCGAATCAGGTTTATGCCCGCGGTGTTGTGGCAGAGGCTATGAGGAAGAATCCGAGAAAATGGGTGAGTTCATTCCTTTATCCTTTCTCTTTCAAAGCCATACTGCTTCGTAGTGTCACCGCATATTTTGGGTTTCAATGCCTGAAGGCTGCTAATGGTGGAAATCACACAGGTATGGAGAGGGAATATGGCCTTTGTAATTAAATTTGTAAGAGATTGGCTGGGAAGCTGGATTTTCGATCTGGTACTACCAAGGATGTTTGGGTTGTCGAGATTGAAGGCGCTGCTGAAGGCTAAATCGAAGAGAAGCTGAACGCCGTGAAGTGCGAAAGTGAGAGGTCTACCAGCAAGATTAGGCAGAGGCACATTGGTTTTAGAACGTGTATAATTTAGTCGCAATATCTTATCTTATTCTGTGTCATGCATCAAATAGTCAACAGATATCACTTAGGTGCTGGGAAATGGCAATACTCTTCAAAATAAGCCTGACATGCCACTGGCAACTTGTTATTAGCCTTCAACATCAATACACATCCCAAACGCGTCCCCCAACCATCCATTCCACCTGCGAGACACGTTCGAAATCACCAATTCTGTCTCAGCGTACTTATAAATCACCTTCTTCGCAGAAACATTACTCTTGAACGAATACGATTTATTTGGAATATAGATAATGGTGATCTTGCTCCTGTCGTTGCAGCCGAAGAACGTGGGTCGCTGATTTATCTACAGAAGGGATAAATGGCATGCGTGCCAAGTTCTAGTTGAAAGATTACTCGTCTGCGGGCAGGATCTCGGAGCCGTTTGGGAAGCGGAGGGTGGTGCCTGCAGAATTGTCATTTACGATTATGGCTGGCCACGGGAAGGGGAAATGAAGGTTATTCTGCATTGACTCGCCGCCGTCTACCAGGTCTAGATTTCTCTGGGTTTGTATATCGGTCTTCGGATCGGGAATTGCGGAGGGAGATTGGGATTTGTAGAACGGGTTTAGATGTCTGGCGTATTCGTCGTGGTAGATTACCTTGTAGACCTGATTGAGGATTCAGGCTGAGACGCCTACAGGCTCTTCAGCTGAGTTCTGCGGGGCTGGGACTTCGTGACAGAGCTCGTTGTATAAGCACTTGATGTCGCCGTGATATAGCCGAGATTTTCGTAGTTTTGGTGCATTTCATGGGTCCTTTCCTGACAGGTTTGCCGCGCTTCAGGGAGCTTCTAAAGTACTTAATCTGCGCGAATGCGCTGACTTCCTCGAAAGGATTGAACTCGTATGTTGTTGCGTCGAGCTCAGGAAGGCAGTGGCCCTGCCAAGTCTTTACTCCCAATGCGGTAGCTGGGAGAATTTCTTGGATCAGCAATCTGTCCTCGTGTTGAAGACGATGCGAGGCATTCGATTAAGCTTTTGTGGGTTCTATTCGTGTAATTACTAACTGGAAATGGCATCATATGAGATATAAAGTTAGAGAGTGATGCGAGAGATGACATAGTTCGACCTGAGGCGTCCCAGAAGTTGATAGGAAAGTAGCCTTCTATAATGGTCAATTAGAGTTGCGTGATGACCAGAAAGGTCATTCAGCAGCGTATCTTTGGTGACTGGCAATATTCTAGTTAGATTGCTTCTCGAAAAATAAACCTGTGCTACAAATCGAAAGGTGCGTTGTAAAGAAAATATTGCAATCATTGAGGATTGGGGTTTCTGTTTCCTTGACTTGATTTACTCGCAAGGTACGGGCCAACGGCAAGGAATATTCTGGGATCTGCTAAGCTCCTGTAAAGGTTCTCCTTCCATCGGTTCTCCTTCAGGTGCCTGACTAAAGGTGTTTTTGGGCAGAATGCGGGAACTGGCATATAGCTCGACAATGCGATACTTGCGAAGGTGAGATTCACCAGAATAAACTATACAGTCATCACAACTGCAGCGTGACCCCTTGCCCACAGAGACACATAAATGAAAGCTCTTCCCACTTATGACCAGATGCAGAAAGACGAGCCTAGTTACGGGGTGAATAAACTCAAGATACAATGTGTGAGATTGTGGACTGTATTAAATAAGGATACCGACTGTGAAGGAAATTTTAGTCCAAGTAACCTTGATTTCAGCACATGCGAAAGTAGGTTAGTGCTAGAGAATCTTAGGATAGAGGCTCGATCATTATTTGCCTATTGGCGAGTGATTTAGGACGAAGAGAGTGCCTCTCCAGTACTTGAATCTGACAGTATCGAGCTTTGAAGAATACATATACATGCCATCAATACTTTGGGGACCCTCTGAGCACTGAGAAAGATGACAACGTTCGGAGGGTTATTCCATATTGTCACAAGCTTTGCTTTGACTTTTTCCACACCTGTATCCATCGGCAAATAAACGTACGGAGCCGGAGGTCCAGAAACGTAGTAATGAATATTGGCCACCGCAGTTAGTAATAATTTCTGCCCATGGATCAAAGCACTTTGAGGAATTACGAGACCTCATAGCTTCCCTCGTGTCCTGTCAATTCGGTATGAAGGTGCCGGGTCCGCATATAAAGGTTGATATATTGATATATTGATGATTGACATCAACAACAAATGAGACTGCTGAATACCGGGGGTGATCTAAGCTTTGAGTCCCGTCTCATCAATTTGGCCAGAGTTCGATCTCTATGGGTCAATTGACACTGGAGGATGATATAACGCTGGGTAGGTGGAGGGGTGTAGCTATCACGGCCAAACTATTTATTTATCCTTCTCAAAACCCGCCCTCACAGATTGAATCCTCTTCTAATTATCACTCTATCCTCTCAAGACCATGAATTCACCAACAGATTACTACCGTACCAATCCTCAACGACGTGGCCTCCTGGGTCATATCTCATTCGGTGTGAAGTCCTACCAGCGCTCCAAAACATTCTATACAGCGTTGCTCGCACCACTTGGCGTGCGCCTTGTGTATGATAACCCGGCACGTACAACCCTCGGATATGGCTTTGACGAGGATCACGAGCTGTTGAATATCTTTGAGCACTCAGATCAAGCGCATCCTCCGGGAAAGGGATGCCATTTAGCCTTTAACGCGCCATCGAGAAAGGCCGTGAGAGAGTTTTGGGAGGCAGGGTGTAGTAATGGAGGTGTGAGCGACGGAGAACCAGGAGTTAGGAAGCATTACGGACCATTCTACTATGCTGCGTTTCTCTTGGATCCTGATGGGTATAGATTAGAGGTTGTGTATCAAGAAGAGGATAAAGAACCATGAGATGTCGGCTCGAGATTGCTAAGGCTCAACGGATATCTTGTGCACCATTCGGAGAATGCCTCACAATAACTGGAACAGCCTGGTATCAGACTTCTCGTTTTAGTTTTGAGCAACCAGTTCAGTTTGGAAACAAATCTTGAGAGCCAGGATAAAGATTCCTTCATCAGAGCCGCCGGGTAGTACCTGGGAAAATCACACGTGACCCAGGCCCTCTCTTATCATCGATAAGCTGGTCTTCCTACCCAAACAATGCTGCCAAGGTTGATCCACCGCTCAAGATTAAAGTCACAACGTCTGAAGATACATTCAAAAGGGCATCCGTGACCGTCCACCCGCCAAGATATGGAATCGCTCACGAGTCTCTCTGTTACAGTAGTAATCGGAGTGCTTCTGGCCTCTGCAGCAAGTTTTACAAACACATTTTTCAGTAGCCCCAAGCCAGTTCTATATTGCGTCCCTAGCGACTCTGCACAGTTTATCACTACCTTAGACCCATCTTTACCTCAAGCAAAATGTTTTCGTGTTGCGAACGGAGTATTTACGGAGATTCTCAAAGAGATCCCATCTTCTGAAGAGGAATTTGTCACATTAGATGGATATGTCTTTCCTGGTATCATAGAGTCTCATGGGCATATCTTGCAGTATGGAGAAATGCTAGAGTCTGTTCCGCTCTACGGAGCCGAAAGCATTGATGAAGTAATCTCAAGGGTCAAGAAATTTCTAGCAGATCATGCAGGTGAAGGATATGGCGCCCGGAAGAAATGGGTTCGAGGAATTGGTTGGGATCAGGCACATTTTGGCGGTGTGATGCCAACTGCAGTTCGTAAAATTTTAATTCCATTGAAACATTGATGACGTGCCATGGCTAACCTGTGTTCAGAAAGACCTTGGAGCTGATCCAGCTTTAGCTGATCTCTACATTATGCTTGATCGTGTTGATGTGCATTGTGTTTGGACTAGTCAAAAGGTCCTTGACCTTCTCCCCAGCCCGCTACCAGATGCCCCACCAGGAGGTGTTGTTGTCAGTGATCCAGGGCCTGGTGTATTTTGCGACAATGCTATGGATGCCATCATCAATCCTATAGCGCCGAAACCGGATAATTCTCAGAAGATCAGATGGTTCAAAACCGCAATGGCTGAGTTGACTAAGGTAGGAATCACTGGGGTAGGTGATGCTGGCATGCGTCCAGATGATATCAAAATTCTGGAAGGAATGGCCGTCAAGAAGGAGCTCCCTCTCAGGGTAAATGTGATGTTGGAATGTCCAGAAAGAAATTCTTTCTGTCCTCAACACATTTGGGATCTGAAACTCATTCGTTCTGGCAATGGCCGCGAAGGGCTAGGTGATAGCACTCTGTTACTTGGTGGGGTCAAACTTTTCGCGGATGGCGCTTTGGGATCCTGGGGAGCGGCCCTTCTTGAGCCATATTCTGATAAAACTGATATTAAGGGAACCATGCTTATTAATGAAACAGAACTGGAGATTGTTGTAAATCAGGTACTATATCATCATCTATAGCTCTGGATGAACTTCTTTACTGACGAAGAACAGTGGTATAACGTCAATTGGCAGGTCAATATTCACGCCATTGGTGACCGGGCAAACCATGCCGCCGTTAATGCCTTCGAGTCAATATTTGGACAGTACTGTCAAGATTGCAACGAACTTACTAGATTTAGGATCGAGCATGCTCAGATAATCGTACGTATTGACCTATTTCATAATTTGTCAATGTTAATAAGGATTAGAGCCCTGAAGACCAAAGACGGATCGCAAAAATGGGTATCATCCCGAGTATTCAACCCACGCATGCAACTTCTGACATGGCTTATGCACTCGATCGCCTCGGCTCAGAGAGGCTGCAGCACTCTGCATACAGAATGGCAAGTTTTATACCAAAAGATGCACGGGAAGATCGGTTGTACCAAGGCCCAGTTCTTGGTTCCGATTTTCCAGTTGAGCCACCGAATCCATTCCATGGAATGTATGCTGCAGTGACACGTTTAAATCCAGCGACAGGAACTAGTCCATCAGGAGATGGTGGCTGGTATCCAGAGGAAGCACTGACCGTTGATGAAGCTTTGCATGGCTTTACGAGGAATGCAGCATACGGCTGGTTTCAAGAGAGTAAGACAGGGGCCATTGAAGTGGGTAAATGGAGCGATTGGATTGTGATCGATCGCGATATCCTAGAGGACAAGTCGGGTAAGGGCCTGAGAGACGTCAAGGTACGCCAGACCTGGATGGGTGGCCATCAAGTTTACCCCATACCAGAGATGATTGGGGAAGATGAACGAGGACTGTCTGAAAAGATCACCAACAGGACAAGAAAGAGCATCAATAAAATACTGCAAGTAATGACAGGCGATATCAACTTCGAGCTTTAAATGTACATTTGAATAGAATCAAGCCATTCTCATACTATATATTATATTTCTCTGTCTGAACGGCTCTTTGGTTGACTAAAGGGAGTGAAAGAGAGCCAGAAAGGGAAAGCAGGGGAACAAATGAAAATGTGAATGGTACATTGAGCTTTCGCAATTATAATTTCCATTCTTGAAAATCAAACTAAGAGATGAGTTGGCCGGCCGGGACGGGGAGCGCGGGAGGAGATCCCCCCGCACCGCAAATCATAATGATCTTTGGGCAGCCTTGCAGATAATGATATGCAGTAATCTACGGAACAACTGTTAGAATCTGACCACAATAGCATTTAGATCAGGAGACACTACAATTAATGCTTAATCATAACATGCAGCAAAGCACAAAGAGACGATTCCGCAGCTTCTTTAACTGTCAGGTACTGTACCTTTGGAAGTAGCGGAGCAGCGACTAAGCATAAACGTATGAGGCCACAGTTAGGGCTGCGTTGACCCTAAAGCAGAACACTGGCGATGGATAGATACTTATATCACGATGCTTTCACCTTTGTGTGTTTCGCCGTTCAATTCACTCGCGCGTCACGTTACCATGTAAAATCCTCATTTATGTAACATAGTCAATTGCCAGAGCCTCGCCTGACTTGATTCGTGGGTGATTGGAAACAGCCAATGCCAAGATGAAGCTCCAACCTCACCACGACAGCAAGTCCCACCATCAACCTCCACCTCATCCTCCACCGTCTTTTCATCGACACCCATCTTACTCAGGTTTGCTAACTATACACTATTCTTGATGTCATTCTCGCCTTTCGCAGAGCCAACACTTGTTCCTAAGCTACGATTGTGAAAGTTGCTCCACATGCAGATCGACCAGCCAGCGCATCCTATTAAGCGCCTGGCCAACCACCATATTCACCCTCTCCAACATGGCTCAGAAGGATCGAGAGAGTACATTGGAGGAGAAGCCAACTGAGAGGCGACATCGTACAAAAGCAGAAAAGGAAGCCAGTCGAGCACACAAGTCGTCTCGAAGCTCAAGAACGAAATCCATTGATCCTGATACTGGCGAAGTGGTTAAGTCTTCTCGCAGACATCGAACGAGTTCTCTGAGGGATAAGGATAGCAACTCTCAAAAATCTTCATCTATGGCAGATCTGGTACCTGAGTTGTCGCGAACAGCATCTACACCCGGCGCAACATCAAGGAGCAGTCTTCCATATCCTAGTTTCAACAAAGCTCATAGCAGAGAAGCGGTCAATAGCAGGGAGGACTTTAGAACTCCGGTCAAGGACATATATACCCCGGATCCGACAGATGTTGGCTTGGACGAGAAGCTGAAATCTAAATCCACAGATAATGTTACTTCAAAAGCCGCGAATGTTACAAAGGATGGACGGCCACCGAGTCCGCCAGAGACGGAAGTGTCACAGCCACGAAAAGGTACGCCCAGCCGGATGACGAAATTGCAGGAGGAAATTGAAATCGAAACGCGGCCCAGCTCGAGAAATTCGCTCTCTGGCAAGCCAAGGACAGATAAGGATGACAAGTCAAAGCTGTCAACCAAGTCCAAGAGTTCCAATGCGAGCACAGCTCTTAAATCACCTAGAACTCAACCTCACGAATCTTTGGAAAGCACATACACTGGTTATAGCATGGATTCGGGGGAATCGAATCTCACATCTGTTGCGCCAAAAAAAATAGTTCCGCCAAACATAGATACATACTCATCGCCAGACTCAGCGCAGGACTCGTCACCAAGAACTCCTACGCAGACTCCACAATTTCCTCCTCCATCAGTGGATGAGATCAAACCTGCGCCCTCACCATTCATCCATTTCGATGTTCAAGGTGCTGCATCCAGTGAGTTCAACTCACCGCAGCCTCCACCTCCACCTCCACCACCAACCGTACCTGTGGATGCACCCCGGGTTGACTATTTACTGCAGAATGGAGGATTGCCACGACCTGCCCCAAAGACTTTGATCTCGGTTACGCCTGCATTCCCATCCTATCATAACCCCAATCGTGGCCCTGCACCATTGGCTTCAGAAATCGAACGGATATTTGGTCCTTATTTCAGTGTGCTTGACCAGTACGAGACAGTGATGCGTAAGAACGGTTCAATGGCAGTCGCTACTGGATATCGTTCTGTTGCTCGACGGTTACTTGATAGACTAGAAAATGTCTTCAATCGAGATCTTTCTTCTGAAGGATGTGTTTGTGTAATGTGCCATGATCCCGACTATGAAATGCACGAGGGCTCTCGTGGGTTGGGGTGGGGTGAGGTATTGGAGTGGGTTAGTGGTAGACGTGAATTACCTATGTGGCCAGCATTTGATTTCGCAACTCTCGGAGTGAAAACATCAGAGGATCTTGCTGGTCTGGGAATCTCAGAAAATCGTTCTAACAACGGGCCAGTTCGGCCTGGATCACCAGTCAAGATAGATCCAGATATCGCGGAAGAATACCGAGAGCATTATTTGAAACAGACACAAAAGACAAAAGCTGCGGTTAACAAATGGCTCTCCAGTTGCCCTGAAACGGCCGCCACGCCTCCTCAAGAAGTTGACGACGAAACATTGTCATTCGCCATTTTGACTCACCTGGATCAGTACGATCGGCCAATATTCAACGCGTTAATCTCGGGTTCGACCGTATTGCAACCAGCCTCAAGAGCACCAACCCCATTTCGTAAACCCCGCCCAGAGTTTATGATTAAGACTGTGGGTTCCCTGCAACGATTATATCGCCTGCAAAAGCCGCCACGGGATCCCGAAGCTGCCATTTATCTACTCAAGAACCCGCATATTCATAACTTGATAGCCACTTTGTCGGGTATCAATTTACACGAGTGGGAGATCCTGACCTCTGGCCGCTTTGATGGATTTTTGTGGTCTGGGACCGACTCAGAAAACCCTTCTCCAGCTGTTTCGCGTGGCCCGACTCCTTCAAATGCTATCCCTCCCCGCGGTCCTATGTCTCCTGCTTTCCGTCAAGCCAACCTGTCACGTAATCAAGGGCCATTCTCGCCTATGCGTTCGCAGACATTCTCACCTTCCATGGGGTCTACCGGTGGACCATCTCGTGGACCCACGCCGTTTAATTATCGGCAGCCTGTTTCTAACGATGAAGAAGCAGAGATTCAAGCTCTGGGCGAGATTGAACGTGAAATATATAAAGGTATGGAAATGCTTGAAGATGCTTTTGAAGAGCTGCATCGAAAAGCGGAAATAGTACGACGAGAAATGCGTGAGCGTGGATTGGCATTATCAATGTCTCTCAACTCCAGAAGGGAAAGCAACCCTGATATCTTGGCTTCAAGCACACCCGGTCTTCCTTCAGCCGGCCTTGGACTAGGATACGAAAGACCAAGCTGGGCAGATGGCGCCAGCGAAGTAGGTACTGAAATGGTATGGGATGACGACGATTCGCAGAACGAATTATTTCCAGATGGTATGTGTTCCAACTCATCATGCTCCTGCATATTATAGGTTCTTGCAGTCTGCTTGCCTTTCTGGTCTTTGGACAAGTTATCCAGGGATTCTTAATCGTCGTTGTGTGAGCATCATACTAACTATCCATCTCAGACTCTGCCAGCAACATCAGCTCGCACCGACATAGGAGACCGAAGAGGAGAAATGAACGACGAACACCAGCACTAGTAGAAGAAGAGGATGAGGACTAGGATTCCACAGCCACATTCATATGTAACGAAGCTTACGAATTTTACGACACAGTTATTCGACACTGCTTAAGGATAGTGTCAAACAGCCACTGGCGCCAGAGCATATTTGCAGCACAAGGTCGTGCCAATCCGAGCGAAACCAGTGTCCAGGACATGACGAATATCATGAATTTCAGGGTTTAGCATTTGTACATGAACATGGTTCGAGCAGACTCGAACAGCATTGTAAAGGTGTTATAGCATAGCGAGGCATACAAGACCTGGGTTTTCTGAGAGGCCTTGCTTGTATTTCCAGCTGGGCGGAAATGAACAGGCGTTCATGGTTTTAGAGTAGCCAAATGAAAAGGAAACTTGTCATGACACAGAACAGACCGGTGCTATGTCATTTCGTGTTTACGATAGTGTCGCACGAGATCTGGCTTGTAGTACATTTTTGAATGATATCCTTGGCGTTGTAGACTCCACAATACCTTGCGAAAGATGTGCTATGGTCGTGCAGATCTCTGTATTTTCTAGTCTTCCGGTGCAAAGATCTGCTATCGCAACTTCAAAATGTCATAGATCAAACCACATCTGTTCCTGCATGATGATGTGCACAAGATCATCAATCTCCGTCCGCTGCCAATGTCGCCGTCAACCAATAGGACGTTCACCATTTGCTGCCGAGACGTTTCGCTAGGAACCTGCGAAGTTTGAAAGGTCGAAGCGGTCCCGCATAGGCTTGCTGATTTGTGGCAAGCCATGTAATTCTGTCCTTCATGTTGGTGATTGTTGGTAATATATTGCGGCTGAATAATTTTGTTTGAAAAACAATTTTATTATTCTTTCCTACCTCAAATTTTGTTTGTAGATCATATCAATCTTTGCATCAGAGATATTATCTCATCTAATGACTTCGTTCTGTCTGCAAAATAGTGTATTGTGCTCTTTTCTGAAGTATCCATTCTGAACAAGGTAAGAATGGGTATACGAATTGTTCAAGGTAGGTCAAGCCTCGTCATTCCACGACTCACACACTAAGAAACGTCAAGTCTGTGGCCTCTGGTTCTGGGCAGCTTTCACATTTTTCTTTTTTGTTCTACTGCACCAGTACCGAATCATATCCCTGCCAGCTATTCAAACTCCCTCCGAGAGCATAAATCATGAAGCTATTCGAGCAGGCCTCAATACGTCAGAACGTTTCGCACGTTCAGAGGCATCATGGAGAGCCAGCGTTGATCTGCGTCATAAGATAGCAGCACAAGGAATGGATCCGCAGAATCCGCTCTTCTCCTCGAACTTCATGCAGCATCCATACACCATCTGGGACTTCTATCCGCCAAGCTGGACGTGTCCGCATGATGTTCAGCGGGTAGGTAGACTGGGTGATGGCGGAAAATGGGTGTGTGGAATGAGTCTTTATGAGACAGTTCCTGCACCAAAATTAGCAGGAGATAAAGAGACGATCATTTATAGCTTTGGCATTAACGGGGAGAGCACGTTCGAGGAAGATATGCTGGCCCGAATCCCGAGCTCGAGGATTTGGGCGTACGACTTCTCTGTCGAGTCCTTCGGACCACAGCTCTCTCCGTCCCATGCCTCTCGCGCGCACTTCCGCAAGCTGGGGCTGGGCAATACCGATGAGGCGGAGAAAACACCGCCGTTCTATACATTGCAAACGCTCATGGCGCAGAATCAGCATACCTATATCGATATCCTGAAAATCGACATCGAAGGCGCGGAGTATAAGTCGCTGGAGGCGTTTATGGATTCGTGCGTGGAGGAGAAAATGATGCCGGTTGGGCAAATCATGATTGAGCTGCATCTGAATCGCGAGACCGGCTTTGAGTGGTTTATGGGGTGGTGGGAACGGCTTGAGAGCTTGGGGATGCGACCGACGTGGCTGGAGGTTAATTTGCTTGCTATTACACTTGTACAAGAGCATTCTGATCCAGGATGTGTGGAGTTCGTGCTTGTGAATTCGAAGGACGAGAGAAGTGTTCTGTTGGCGGAGTGAGAAGGCTATCAAGGTCACTTGTGTGTATATTTAGAGCCTAGAATTGCTCCTTATAGAATTAGAAAGATGGAATCCTCCTTTCGCAGTCACTGTGAAAAATTATGCAACATTCGTAGAGTGTCGTTTATGTAAAGCTATGGTCCCTGGTAATTAAGCTATGAAGGGAGTCTCTTGATGGATTCACGGGTTCAGACAATTCGGTATCTATGATGCTTTCTCTATTTTTCATGTGCTCAATATCAACTAGCACATTCAATCCGTGTGGATAATATCAATCACCACGACCAGGAAGTTCCTTGGAGAGGTATACTCAGACTGAGTGTCTCTAAATTCTAACTTTTGTAAGGGTATGATTACTTTTATAATATCTTATAATTAGTCGCCTTTAAATATCTTTGAAGAACCTTGAAAGGAATTCGATCGTGATGTTGATCTTAGAAGCCTACAGTTATTCTTCATAGTATTCATAATAACTGTAGAAGTCTGCAGCTGAGATTCTAGTTTCCGCTCTATAGACTTCTGTCTAAGAACCTGCTCTTCGGCTATTTTGTTTGACTCTTGCAGCAATTGATGGACTATTTGGACTCGAAAAGCTTTATCCACCTCGGTCGGTGGGTCGGACTTCCTACAGCTGAAGCGTTATAATGGAAATCATGAAGTCGTACTATTATTATAGATTGACATCATAGCGACGCACATCAGTCAACCCAACCTCCTTTGAACTATATATCCAAACAAATCGAAATTAAGATCCCGAAACTATTATTCTTATCCTGGCGTGGCAGAAATAATATGTGACTGCAAAGTCTACATTTCATCCATTGTTCTCATTCTAGTCACCGTGGTACTGAAGGCTTCTTCTGGGACCATCACACAATTCTCTCTCCCAAGATGACACAATTTCCATTATATTACGTACTTATTGCCAGAAAATCCAAAACCAGTACTCCCTGAGGTTATCATGCTAATATTCTGTCTCTGTACATAGGGAGTAGGTCAACTTTGAATATTCCGCTTTGCACAGATCACAAAATCTGAAGGATCTCTTCTATTCATGCTCATTAACATAGGATGTCTTCAAAATTCAGATCATTCACTGTACCCGCTTGAGGTTAGAAGCCTCAGTATGCCCCTCTGTTTCAATCTCATCATGTAGTCCGAATCAGTTCGGACATCCCATCATTGGAGAAGCTCCCGGCTTCGAGGTTATGTCAAATCTACTCTTTGAGCTTCTTACTGATGTTGTAAACTAGATTCTCTAAACCTCCGTTTTCAGTCTGTCACATGTCTGGATCTTTTGTGTTATTCCGATACATGGCTATCAACTGCCCGAAGATGGCAAAGAAGGACCACCCGTTGCTGTTCGTCATATGATACATAAGCCTTAGAAATGAGGCAATAATTCACATCCACGTGGACAGCTAAGTGAAACCCCTGCCAATAATAAATTTCGGATGAATGACGTTGAAGCTTGGCGTCGCGTCCCTTAAATGTCCTTTCAAGTTATTTTTCGTTTTGACCAGCACTAGAACACAAAGCCTTAAGAAAAAGAAAGGCCGAGTACCTGCAAACCTTCTCGTCGCTCCCATCACACAACTATAGAATCGCCAAGATGGTCTACGTCCGTCAAGACAAGTTGCCAAATCTCAAGCAGTACAAGTACAGCGGTGTTGATCATTCACTGTTGTCGCGCTATGTGCTCAAACCATTTTACACCCACGTTGTCATAAAATGCTTTCCCATGTGGATGGCCCCAAATCTGATAACCTTGACTGGGTTTGGATTTGTGGTTATCAACCTCCTGACTATGTTGTGGTACAACCCAACACTGGATCAAGATTGTCCACGATGGGTCTACGCATCTTGGGCGGTCGGGCTGTTTCTATACCAGACGTTTGATGCTGTCGATGGATCACAAGCGTAAGAAAAGTTCCCGGTTCTTCTGTTATATCTGTAAGTCTGGCTGATGCAATTTACAGACGGCGGACACGCCAGAGTGGGCCTCTTGGAGAACTATTTGATCATGGAGTCGACGCGATCAACACCTCACTCGAATGTCTAATTTTCGCCGCGTCGCAGAACTTGGGACAAGGGTGGAAAACAGTTTTGGTACTCTTTGGATGTATGATCACAGTTCAAAGGACATGGAAGCCTGCTAATGAGATTTAGCACTCTTGACTTTCTATGTACAAACTTGGGACGAATATCACACGAAGACCCTCACGCTTGGTATAATTTCTGGCCCGGTCGAAGGAATCGTTATTATCATCCTGGTCTATACATTCACAGCCATCAAAGGAGGCGCCAGCTTTTGGCAGCAGTCCCTATTTCGCTCTGTTGGAATACCAGAGTCACCTCTTATTCCTGATTACGTCTATAACATGGCATTTAACGAGTGGTACATGGTTCAAGGAGGTATTGTACTGGTCCTGAACACTATTCAATCGTAAGCTATATCTACAATCAGGTTGATACACGCTAATGTGATTAGTGCTGTGAATGTCGTCAAGATCCGCAGAGAGCGCGGGGACAAATCCCGTGGTGCTCTGCTTGGCCTTATTCCGTTCTTCGTCACATGGACTCTCATTCCGGCATACCTTCTACTCAATCCTGAAATTCTCTACAATCATCTTGTCCCATTCGTCTTTTTCGCAGGCATTGTCAATGCATACTCGGTGGGCCAAATGATTACCGCGCATCTTGTCAAGCTCGAATTCCCATATTACAACGTTTTGGTTCTGTTCTTGGCATATGGAGTGTTTGATTCTTTGGGACCTTTCTTGCAAAGCCATATTGGTGTTGGATGGCCGAGTGCACTGGGCGCAGGGGACTACCAAGTAGCCTATCTCTTCTTGATGTTGGGCGCTGCTATTGGGGTCTATGGAAGCTTTGTGGTGAGTCTCAGTAAGTATGTTATCATTGGATTGGCTAACGATATTTCAGGTCGATGTGATTGTTACAATTTGCGATTATATGGACATTTGGTGCTTGACCATCAAGCACCCTTGGACGGATGAGATGTTTGCGGCGGAGAAAAAGGAGCAAGAAGCCGCCGAGAGGAAGAAGCAGCTTGAGGAGTCTAAGAAGGAACTGTAGATAAAGTGTAAAAGATACCCTTGTATGAACACATGGAGTTGTGGCGTTGTGGGACTTTAGTGTTGGAAGGGCATTGGTAAGGACATCAGGCATAAATGCGTGTGGTTCGGATTATTAAGGCTTTCGCAGATAACTAGCTGGATAATTTGTGCAATTAAGTTTGTCAAACTCGAAAATCTCGTGATAAACGGCATATCAGGAATAATTAAATGTTGTCTGGCTTTTATTCCAGACACTTTACGAATTACCCTTCTGCATGGTAACTTGTGTCTCAGTACAAAGAGACGGCACCATGCATGGAAAGCCACAACCTTCTTTTAGAAGCACTTCACACTAACAATGCTTGGTTCCATCTCTCGCTTAATTGAGTTTACCCCTATATTGTTCGAATACCTTCTACGGAACAAGCTGGCACTTCCACAGGCGTGTCACATGATGTTCCCTAATGTGGGTCTTGCGCCACCTCTTGCAGACTCATCAATTGAAGACATGATAGCAACAAGCACCGCGATTTTCTCTTGATACCCGAGGTTTCAAACTTCATCTTGCGCCCGCTTCTGAGTTCAAGTCCTTTATCGATTTGCACCCCATTCAAGGTTATTTCTTAGGGCTAACTTGAAGAACGTTAGGAGGGATGGCATGTGTTGTGGGAGCATTGGCTTGCCAGAAAGACTCATATCTACGGAGCCTCGAGACGAAAGTTATCTCGTGCACCAAAGCTACATCAGCAAACCAGAGTCAGGCGAGTTCAAAGAAGAAGAAGCCTCCACAAACAAATCCTTCTGATGTATGGCATGTTGAGTTTGCCGACTCTGTCCTCTTCCCCGAAGGCATGTATCTGACCAAAAGAGCTACGAATCCGCCTAACAGCCTTTCAGGTGGTGGGCAACCAACCGACCATGGAATTCTCTACGTCCCAGGTAGCTCTGACCCTATTCCAGTCACTGTTGTTGAGCGGCAAGGACTTCGCTGCATCTGTCACTCTCCTCAAGAACTAGAGCTAGGAAGCCTCGTGCGCCAAGAGATAGATTTTGATCGGCGTTGGGATCATATGCAACAACACACTGGTCAACACCTACTTTCTGCCATTGCTGAGACTCACTTCGGTCTTAAGACTGTTGGCTGGGGAATGGGTCAAGCGGATGAACAATGCTATGTGGACCTCTCTGGAAAGCCGTCTCCCGATGATATTCAGATCATTCAAACCAAATGTAATGAATTCATCCGGAATAATCTCAGCATTAGAGTAGAGACTCCTGACGATGCTAATGCTCCAAAGCTCCCTGGTGACTATGATAAGGAGAAAGGAGTGGTTCGTGTGGTCAAGATTGGCGATATTGATGCAAATCCGTACGTATCAAAGCTTCACCTCACCTTGAAAGGCTTTAGGCTTAAATATAGTGATTTAGATGTTGCGGAACACACCTGTCCCAGACATCGCATCTGTCGCTCATATTACTCCACTCGACTCAGACCGTTCATTCCACAAACTGTCGCCTATATTTCTCCGTGGGTGACCGAGCCATCAATCTCACCACAAAGTCACTGCAATCTCTCCGTTCCATAGCCCAAGTTGTGAACACAGGTGCTCGTCCAGATGATATTCTTGAAGGAGTGAAGAAAACCAGTACCACTGCGACAGATCTCAAAGGAAAGGAAAAGAGACTCCTTGCTGAGATAGCAAAATTCGAAGGAGCACGAGTGAAGTCTAGTCTGGAGCAGGGGAAGAATGCGTGGGTGCATCGCCCCACTGACGGCCTGGATTTTATCAACATGATTGTGTTTGAAGTCAAAGATGTCGCGAAGGCAGACAACTTACTTGTCTTGGCAACGGGTGAGGATAAGAAGCCAGGGCAGGTTGTGATTATTGGGGATCAAAGCTCTGTGGAGGGCTTTGCTGCAAAGGCTCTTAAGGCAGTTTCTTCATTGAAAGGGGGCGGTAGAGGTGAGAGATGGCAAGGAAAGGTCATTGCGTGGCAAAAAGGGGAGATAGATGCTCTCAAAGCCCTAGTAGAATCATAGATCTAGATATGGGATGCCTTTTAGACGATTTAGACGGTCGGCCCAATTCTACATTGCTCTACATGATTTAATTAGTGGACTATCCCTTGTACGCCTGTGGCTTTTATCACTGTACCAGTCGCTTCATCGGAGATTGCCCTCGCCTTCCTCAAATAGCGATTCATCCCACTGATTTCATTGCCTCGCCCCACATCACTCCTCCTGACCATCAATCCTTGAGGTCTCCTCGCCGGCTTTGTCAACCCCGTCCATCAAAATTAATACCTATCCACAATGCTCTCAGCTTGCATGGGGGACTGCTCCGGGAAGCCTTCGCACACCTCTCTCTGGCACTAAATAACCTAAATTGGTGATAGACTTATTGTAGTTTACGTTAAGGCCAGGCATCTGAATGGACTCAGCTTTCTCTTGTGGCAATCACGGGGAATCAATAGGCACCTTGTGCGTCATACTCCAGAAATGCCTAATATTCATTTTGCGAAAAGGGATCGTGAATTCCAAGTGCAACTATTAATACTTCAATTTCTAGCAAAGCGTCGTCAGCGTGGCATCATGTCACTCTTCGAGCGCTCCTTTGAATGAGCTATGCGCGGACACCTGTGACACATTGAAAATGGCCTGTCCCACCGCCTGAAAATCAAAAAATCATAGCATGCTATTTACCGGCAGCCACCACCCGCAAACCCATCAAATCCTCCAAGTCCAAGTCGCGCTTATGCTGTTTACCTCCCTCCCTGCAACCTTCTTTTCGACTGGCCAGGTTAAAATCTTCTCCCCTTTTTGCACATCAGCAATGCTTGTCTCACGAGATACACGATCAATGACGGCCGCGCTTTGTGGATTCATCTGATCCGCGGTGGCGAACACCTTCTCAACGCCAAACTCCTCTTTGGCCCACCTTAGGACTGCTTTAGCAGCAGGAGCCATAATGCCCTTGCCATGGTAGTCGGGATCCAAATAATAGCCTAGCTCCACGATATCTTCATCCCCGGGAGGGGTTAAGCTGACACAGCCGATGTACTGGCCCAAGGGCGACCGTATTGCCTCAAGGGGCATGCCGTGGGCTTGAGAGAAAAGTGCCGGCTTCCGTTCTTCCACCGTTGGAATTGACAGAAGTGCTGAATTTGAGGCAGTTCGAGATGTTATCCATTCTGCGGCCATCTCTAACGTATAGCTACGCATCATCAATATGACTAACACCGAGTGATTGAGGATACCCACGGCTTTGGAACAAGGAGAAGCCGGTCACTAACAACTTCCTGGGCTAGAATTTTATGAAGCGCTGGGATATCGTCTTCCCGAAATGGGGTAATGTGGTAAACATGACCACGAGCTTTAAATTCGATGGACTGGTCCAACGAGGTATCTAGAGTCATTATTAGCTCTGTTTTTTTTGGGGGGGGAACAAGTAGAAGATCTTGTGTCAATATCTCCTAGGCTCCTGTGTCACATGACACTAAACACCTGACGTACTCATTATGGTCGAAGCCATCGCTCCCGATAGTTCAATTTGATATGAGTGAAGTAGATGAAAACGCAATTTATTTTCGAGTGAGGTCTTTTATCGAATTTATATAGAATATCAGCGATGTTGGTGACTCGACTTGCGTGTTCGAGTGACTCAATGTCAGAAGCTCAGAAGCTCAGAACTGTAGATTTCAAAATTATAGAGCCGTAACAAAATTTTATCTAACTAAGCGAACGGCCGATAATCTTATCCACCGAGACAGGGACACGCCGGCTTTGGTCATACCGAATAGTCTTACATTCCTAATCCGGTGGTGCTCTTGGCTGATACATACAGGCTTACAAAGGTGCATACTCTGACACATTTCATTTGCATTGTCAGAGGATTTGATTGTGAAAACTTGATCAGCTCTCCAAATCCATGTTGCCTACGGTTTCACACAAAATATTCCTGAGCAAACGACAGAGTTCATAGCATAAAAGTATCGCATAGACCCGCTTTTTGTGCACCCAAGGTCTAGGTTGTCCAAAATCATCTTTAGATCAAGGCTAGCTCTAATCTGATAGCCATGCTGATTTACAGTTCCTGAATAACGAATTCCCCTGTTTCTGATCCCGAACGAATCAGATGGAACTTTTCTTGTCTTCCATAAACCCAATCCCAACCATTCTTCTCGTCTGCCCAGTAAATATCTTCCTCCAAGTAAAATGGGAGTGTTTCGTTGAGTTCGGGCACAAAGTGCTCGGCATATAATTCAACGGAATAATATGTTTTATCTAAGAGGGGAAGATCACCAAGGATGTCTACTGTATCTTGAAGATTAAACATTCCTTCTTCAATTAGTTATTTCTTATAAGCAATTCAAACTTCAACTCTCTTACCTATAAGGGTGCCCGCAGAGTGTCCCCAGTCCCCAATGGGGTGAGAATAGACTCTTCCTCCAAATCCTTCGCTCTTCATCTGATCCAAGCATATTTTCAGGATTTCGTTGCCAGAAGTTCCAACCTTCATATTATCTTTCACTATATCTTGCAGGCGGTTTGCTTTTTTCAGGCCTTCAATGAGCCCCATTGGGATATCCTTCTCTGCCTCTCCTGGTTTGAGAACATAAGCGAGATGTTGTGTATCAGTATTCATGCCGAGCGCGGTGACGCCAAAATCTACATGTAGCATATCGCCATACTGGATAGTGTTATTTTGAATTGATGTGCTCAGGTGAAAGACACCGCCAGAGCCGACAATATTGACATCAGACTGGAACCTATTTATTATATCAGTTCCATTTTGTCAGAGCAAGTGATGCATCGGGCTTTGCGGAATAGGAATTGTACTCGAGGGCCCTGACGCACCATGTCGTATAATTCTGTTCTTGGATCTTTTCTCGAAGCCACCACTCGACATCTTCAGTTGTGGTTTTCCCAGGTACAATAACGCTCTCACTGAAAGCTTCGGATATCATTGCCCAGGCAGTCTCCATCAACTTTTTATACCACTCTAGCTGTCCGCGAGGCATAGTACCTATGTATTCAACGGCAAGCATAGGGACGCTTCTCAATCTTTCGGCCCAATATGGTCCGAGCTCACCGATAATATTGTCATATTCTCCAACATGGAGACCAGAACTAAATGCAATTTGAGGGTCGACGTTAACAGCAATGGTGGCAGGATTGTGCTTTTCCAGCACATCAAGGAGATCAGACCATACGGTGGGAGTATTATCAATCCAATTATATTCTAGCGGAGAATCATCAGTCACATTTGCAAGGAACAATGTTACTGTCCTTCGTCTTGCCGAGAACTGTGTGGCTGATTTGAGGGACCAGAACACAGTATCTTCAGCATATTCCTTCTCGCTCATCTTGCCGCCCTATTAGCCTTTGAGAGTCACATACAGCGAAGGGAAACTTGCCAACCAAGCTCCCAGGCCATATTTCTCCAAGAGGTGAGGAATATTTGCTTTCCTCTCCTTGGTCCAAGCATTTTTTAGTTCCGCTTGCTCCCTCAATGGCGGCAGAGTGTGGTATCTTGGTTGGCTGGTATCTCGTGCTTTAGCACATACTGACAGCACGAGCTGGAGGCAGACAACGACTGATGAAATTTGGTAGAACATGCTTGGTTCCTTCGACAACAGATCAGGCCCCTTCCATTCCTGATGAAGGCCTGTAGTTCGGAATCCAAGCTATCCCAAAGAGGAAGGTGGGGTGATCTCAAAGAATTCTATCCAGATGTGTAGGCTGTAAAATTGAAGAGGAACATGGAATAAGATTCATGAGAACTTTGGTCAAAGTCATCCGTCGTCTCCTCCATGGAAAGACTCGGTGACACATCCTACAGCTAACATCACGTGATATATATCACCCACTTGATAATCTGGCCGGGGTAACAATCTCATCTTCGCTGGCTTCAACGTCAATATTTGTAATTTTTTGGCAATGTTGTCTTGTCTTGGTCAGCTCCTGAATGAAATTGAGATGGTTTGGTTGAGCTTGACATTGCACGAGCATATCAAAGAACCCCGCTTTTCTTCGAAACCTCGGGGTATCTTGATAAGAGTCTAAAATTGAAACTATTTATCATCTGTGAATCGGATAGACATGTTTTCTCAAAGGTGTTTTGTTCGTGATCACTTCAACATATACTAATATTATAAAACCATACATCAATCAACATCGCAAGTAACATACGGCTTCACAAGCTTACCGTTCATGAGAATTCCCAAGCATTGGAGCATGGAAAAAAAGGTTCCATTCGGTCATCCTATGAGGGATGCCCATTTCGAATTCTCACCATCATACACACCGCTGAACCATGGCTCTTTTGGCGCATATCCCAAGCTTGTCCGTTCGGCACAAAACGAGTTTAGTGACCTGGCTCAAGAGCGACCGGATTCTTTCATTGTTTATGACCTTCCCAACTTCATAGATTCGTCTCGGGCAGCTATCGCGCCACTCCTTGGGGCGCCGATCGATGACATTGTGTTTGTACCAAACGCCACTACAGGTATCAACACTGTCCTTCGGAATTTGAAGTATGAGGAAAACGATGTTGTCGTCCACTTCAGCACCATTTATGGTGCCTGTGAGAAAACTTTGGCATCAATAGCGGAGATAACTCCGCTGAAATGCCATGAGATTGTGCTAAACTATCCGGTTGAAGATGAGGATATTTTGAATTTGTTCCATGATGGCGTAGCAAAGTTAAGGAAAGAAGGGAAGAACGTAAGGTTAGCAATGTTTGACACGGTCTTGACGTTCCCTGGTGCCAGGATGCCTTGGGAGGGCCTGGTACAGGCGTGCAAAGACATGAGCATCTTAAGTCTGATTGATGGGGCTCATGGAGTTGGGCACATTGATTTGACACATTTGGGTGACGTAAGTCCTGACTTTTTCGTCAGTAATTGCTACAAGTAAGTTATTTTAATCCACAAATTGCGACCATCTTACATGTGTTTAGATGGCTATATGTTCCACGAGGATGCGCAGTTTTCTATGTCCCACTTCGTAATCAGCATCTGATCCGGACATCAATTCCTACGTCTCACGGATACGAGTTGCTAGACAGATCTGTGCTTCCAGAGGGGAAGTCTCCATTCGTCCATCTCTTTGAATTTGTTGCCACCATCGACTATACTCCATACCTTTGTATTCCAGCCGCACTGAATTTCCGAGATAAGGTCTGTGGAGGGGAGGAAGCAATCAGGACATACTGTTCTGATCTCGCAGAACGAGGCGGAAAGATCGTCTCTGAAATCTTAGGAACAGGCACCATGAACAACAGAACAAAAACGATAACGAAATGCTGTTTTACTAATGTTCAATTACCACTGAAGTTCTCTTCAAAAATGGCAACTGCTGATAGTATGCCATCAGATCAAGGATGTTTTGCCGAGGAAGACGCAATCAAGATCCAAAAGTGGCTAACAATAACTGCCGTCAAGGATTTCGACACTTACCTACAGTTTTTTTTCTACAATGGAGCCATGTGGGTGAGACTTAGTGGCCAAATTTATCTCGAGTTAGGCGACTTCGAATGGGTTAGTCCCAAGCTTCTGGAGTTATGTAATAGAGCAAGAAATGGCGAGGCTACATGGGAATAGATTGAAGCCACCTCTGTTCAATCGGCCGTCGCAGGTGACGAAATCAATGTGTTTCAGCCTTGTGCCGTTGTGCAAGCATAGGGTTCTCAAAATCGAGCAACTAAAATTGTGTATCTTGTTCCTTTTTATCGTTCATTTGCTCCACGGATACGGAGAGAAAGCATTCACGTCTTCACTCGCTCAAACCAAGCCAATTCGGGGGCCATGCTTTCCTCAAACAACCCGCCCATTCGATCAACAGTTCCATCGGCCCCAATATGAAACTCGATCTTCGTAGCAGCCCATGGCCATGAGGTTTTGGTACGATATCTCACCAAGAAACCTTCACCAGACACATGTTCTAGTTCTATAACGAGTGGCCATGTGCGATCACTACCATCAATATAGAGTGCTCCAGCTTTTAGTGAGACTTCGACAGACAGATAGCTTGGGTGTGAGTAAGTTCCTGCATAGGCTAATAGAGGAAGAGACAGAGGCAATTGTGGACTATTAGGGAAGAGCAATTCTCGAGCATGCTCATAGACTTCTGCTGCCTCCTTTATAGACTTTATGCTCCTACTTCCAGTCAGCTATACGTATCATTACGGAATGAAAGTAGAACACCTACAAAGCATCCCAATCCACGCGTTTTGAGCTTGGTACCTTTAAAAATTCGTCGATCAGGTGGTATTGTAACTTCCTGATTGCGTAGCCGCCATTCGGGGAAGTATTAGATAATAGAACGATGCCCCATTTTCGATCTGGCAGGTAGGCAACCTGAGAATCAAATCCATCTAGGCCGCCCGAATGCCAGAGAATACGCTCCCCTTGATAAAACGAGGCCACCCACCCATAACTGTAGAGTATATCTGAATGAGCGGGTAATTTCCAGTCGTACAGGATCTGTGGGGAAGTAACTGCATCATACCCTGCTTGAGACAGTGGTCCGTTGCGCTCAATCATCGACCTGATCCATTTCGCATAGTCCAAGACATTAGAGAATATGCCTCCCGCTCCATCACCCGAAATCGGGTTCCAGGACGCAGCAACATGTGCTTTCTCGTCAGGATCCCAGGCATAGCCAGTAGCTATAGGCTTTCCGCTTTTCAACACATCGTCAATGTGGAAAAAGGTTGACGACATTCCCAACGGATCCCATATCCTGTCTTTGAAAAAGCCGCCAAGCCAGGATCCAGTCACGCTTTCAATGACATGGCAGATAACCACATACATGAGGTTGCAGTACTGGAGCCTTGTTCTCGGCTCGTGAGTCAACTTGAGATTGCGTAGAACTCGGACGAGGTCTTTCGGCGTCGAATTCTTGCCGTCATACGCTAGAAAATGTCCTGGGAGACCAGTTCTATGGGTCAGGGCATCTTGGATCGTGATATGTTGTGTCCAGTAGTCATCCTCTAGAACAAAGTCTTCGGGGATCAGCTGATTTATGTGTGTGTTCCATTGGACCTGGGGATACCTTTCATCATCTACCAGTAGAGATGAAGCAGCAGCAGTGAAAGCCTTGGTGGTACTTGCACAGTAGAAGACCGTTTCTGGCTCTACAGGCACATCAGGCAATTTTGCGAAGCCATATCCCTAAGCGGGTCAGATCTGATAGACCGCAATATAGTAAGTTTCAGCCACTTGCCCGAGAAAAGTTGGAATCCCCATCTACCACAGCAACAGCAATCCCAGCTACTTTCCAGTCTTCAAGAACAGAGTTGACTAAGGCACTGAAGTCTGGGGTGAAAGGCGTTGATGGTACAGACGCTAGTGGAGTTTGACCCATTTTTCAACTCGCTGAAATGACCAGTTGTCTCTTCATCTTGAACGACAAAATGATTTTCCATCGGCATAGAACCTCATTATTTAGCCATCCCTTTAGGCTAGGTTACGGCTAAACACAGCCTTGGCATGTAGTGCCTCTCTACACGTGACCTTATAGGAAATCTGGTACAGGCCATGTTCATTGCTAGCTACGGGCTCTTCATCTTTGCATGCGCTTTCGATTTCAAATGAAACTAATGTGGAATAAAATTCTCACATTATCTCGGGGAACTGCTATCTTTGGAGCAAAGATAAGCGCTGAACAAGATTGTCTAATCACTGTCAGATTTATATGAGACGAACTATTTGTAGCATAGATACACGGTGATAAAATACGCGCAGATACATTACAGTAACCGCCTGGAAACGCCGGAGGTGGCGAAAGTTCGGCATCATTGCAAGGTCAGGGGTGAACCACTCTGCTGGAATCATGGATTAGCCAATAAAACCGTGGAATGAATGGGGCGGATACTCCCTTCCTCGATCTGTTGCCACGCAGTACGCGATGATTCAATCGCTAATGGACATGTAAAGAGAAATAATTACCGTGCAAGCTGATGCGATAGTGCCATTTGTTTACCAGTGGTGGTTATAATTGATTGATCATTGTGTACGCATACTAGACCAAATTTAAGCCATTCAACGGCAGGATATTGACCACTGTTGGTTATGCGCGAGTAACTGCGATGACAGGCTGACGTCCCACTGTAATGCACGGATATCTCCACGTCACCAACAAATGAGAAAGCCACCAACAATTAGAAAGCGGATCACAATTGTGATTCGCTTATCGCTGGTGTCACGAAATGTTATATTCTGGAGCTCATGCAACTCTTTTCTATGATTTGAGACGCATCATATTGCCCCCGAAATTCGACCATTCAATTACGACCGCTGCTAATAGCGCGCTGAAGCCGATTTTTATGAAGAAGGGCCAATAAAGGATAAATTTGGCGCATAGCCAGCAGGATCATATATAGGATTGCTGCGTCAGCCATCGCTATACACCTAAATAGCCGCGCACTTGCCGGCTGTGCTGTTACACTCCCATGCACGGATTTAGCGCTGTCGTTGATAACCCTACAGGCAGCCTATTTTAGTCTTAGTCCAATATTTTCATTGGTCCGTTGGCCCCTGTTTGGCTTGCGGTCAGCAAAGGGAACCGCGGCACGACCAGTGCAGCGGTACCAAATGGCGCAGTGTTTGATTTTTGTTAGTCTGAACAACCCGACCATTTAGAAAATGGTTTTGTTGGCAAATGTGAAGCCAACTTCGATTTCTTCTGTCCTTCTCAAACCCACCTTTTCAAAGTGATGAATTAGACCTCTTTTTTTGATTTAAGGCATATTTTATGAACAGCCTCTTTCTAGTTCTGCTTATTGCTCCTTTCTGATCATGTTGTCGAAGTGTGGTCGAAAGCCCCTGCTTCTGCTTTCTTTTCTGAGCTTTAGCAGCTTAACAATTTACCTTTACTCACCATATCCTCGACAAAACCAGCAGTCCTTGACGCTAATTAGCGATGACGTGTATGCTACTCAGCGACGTCAGTTCATGGAGAGCTTTGCACAGGTTATTGATTGGATGCATGTTCTACAACCTCGATTCTCGTCTTTGAAAGTAGAACCTTGTAATATAGAAATTGGAATCGATCAGCTCGATCGGACCACAAAGCGCCGAGATATTATACACTTATCTGAGGAGGACATTCTCGATTCGAAACTTGCGCATAGCGTGCTTTTAAAACTACTTCCAACTACCTCGATACCTTATCAGAAGCACTCGCAAGGAGCTGTAATCGTTGCTGGAGGACGGTACACTGCAACCGCAATATTTTCGGTGCTTATGATTCGAAAGCAGAACCCGGAATTACCTGTTGAGGTTTTTCTCCCAACCAGAGATGACTATGATCATTACACTTGCGAGGTTATGTTCAAGAGTTTGAACGCTCGATGTCTGGTCATTTCCGACTTCACCAATATTCAAATTGCAAGGTATCAGTACAAGATCTTCAGCATCATCTTCAGTAGCTTTGAGAACGTTGTTTTCTTGGATGCTGATAGTATCCCGCTGATCGACATATCGGAGTTGTTTCGTCAGGAACCATACATCTCAACTGGCCTGATAACCTGGCCGGACTTCTGGGCATCGACGGCTTCTCATTTATTTTACAACATAAGCGACCAAACAGTGCCACCAGTGACAGAACACGCATCGAGTGAATCTGGACAAATGCTCATATCGAAAAGCAAACACGCAAACTCACTCCTTCTCGCTCTATACTACAACATATATGGACCACCATTCTTCTACAGATTGCTTTCTCAGAATGGACCAGGAGAAGGTGACAAAGAAACCTGGGTGGCAGCCGCGAAGGCCCTGAATCTTCCCTATTACCAAGTGCGGGAACGAGCTCAAGTAGTAGGCCACTTTGCTGATGGTTCCTTTGTATTCTCTGGTATAGCCCAGCACCATCCCGGCCCTGATTACCAGCTTGAAATTAAGAACCAAACCACATACCGAGATACCAAGAATGCAAAAGTCGCTTTCTTACACCTGAATGGAGCGAAGCCGAACCCGGTCGACTGGCTGAATCATGCTAAGGATGTTCGTATGTGGGGCCCTCGTCAAGATACGATTGCAAGGTTCGGATACGACTTAGAAGGGGATGTTTGGAACGCGATAACGCTGGTAGCCTGCCAGTACAACCGGACGGTCAAGGCGCCGGGACATTCTGGTTCGTTGTGCCACGAAATGAGGATGAAGTGGGATCGGATACGAGGTTGAAATTTTGTATGATACCCTGGTGGATCAACCTTGCGGAGTTTGAGGTTTTGCTTTTAAAGTTGGACTGGTGATTCTTCTCTGTCTTAACAGTGGAGGTGTCACTTTGCCATGCACACATCTCTTCGTTGTTTTAGCGATTTTCAAAGATGTTAGATTATGCTCTGTCTGTGGTTTTCCTCTTTCAGGATACCACTCGATTAAATACGGCGTTCAGGGAGGAAAGCATTGTAGCAATTAGGCATAGTTGCTCACCTTGTGAAGTGGTTACCGGTAGATTTCAGAGACGGTAGTGCGGCTCTTGGTTACTCTAAGCTCCAAATCAGGCGGTTCATGTGATTATAACTTTGTCATCCAACCTCTTCAACTATTACACTATGTCTTTATTTCTATATAAATGTGGATCTATTTTATTTAAACTGTGCATAATATAGTAACTACGAATTGCATCTACCTATTGCAATTGCAAAATCAGTGTTCGGTGATATCGAGTGCATCTAATGAAGATGCCGCAGACAGTATGACATAAAAATACCTTATCTCATCTACCGCTCCTTTATTCATTTAATAGCGAGTATCGCCTTGGCAACACGGATTTCAAAGAGCAATTAGCACAGACGCTATGCTCACATAGCCTTGACTCTATACCATGGAGCTGTGAACTTCCTAAAAAGCGATCCATGTTGACCGAGGCCCAAGAATTCAACTGCATGTATGCAAAACTGCACATGCATCCGAAAAGGCAACCTCACTTTTCATTCACGAGAGCAAGCCGCCACCATCTCCAATTTGAAGATATAGAAGGCCGCCGTTACAGCCAGGAGGTTCCTCGGCTACTTGCGAATCCAGCCTTGACTATATACAGTCAGCCGATGAGCTGGATTTGGTTCCGAAGAACAAGGGAAACATGGAAGCAAGAGAAGCGCGGGAGTTTTCAGCCTTACCTAACGTTCTATTCGCATGGCATTGTGAAGGAAGCGCCGTCCCTTCTTTCACCCACCTAGTCGCGATTACTCTGCGTTGCACAATAGTATACCACCACTCGGCGACATTTCCTTGATGCGTTGTCTATGGTGTAAGCTAAAGAAGAGCCACACCTTTCTGGAGGCGTTATTTCGTTACTGTGGTATGCCAGAGACAATCTAAACTCGGCTCCTTAAAAGGCAAATTCGAGATGGATGCCTCAGACCTTGCATTAGTTTTGGAATATATCACCTGCCTCGACAACGCCCCACTGCCATCTCGGCCAGTTGATAAAAAGACAGATCGGAATTCTTCTTAGTATGCACGGCTCAGCACTAAGGTAGGCAGCAAAATTATGGTAGCATTCATAAGTTCTGTGTTATACCTTTTGCGAAATGCAAGAGGGCCTGTAGACCTCGGTCCTAAGAGTCTACGGTCCAGGCTCCCAGAATCCCACACAATGTTTTAGTATCCCCGATATATCGTTTTGTCAATATCTACACAGGTATAATTGGACGAGACATTACCGATGGCCAAAAATTCATGTATGGGGTTCCCGCTGTAATCCTGTTTTCCACAGCATTCCCAATATTCGAGCTTGCCATGACACTCAAACTGCTTTTTTTTTGGTCACAAGCTGCCTCGGTGACATTAATGTAAACTCCAAGATACGATTTAGCGAAGTGAAATAGGAGTAACATCCTATCCACCACCCCCGATCCCTTAGATCGTCTGCACTGCGTTAGCGTCAGCGAAGCCTCCTTCGCCTCCCCAATTCGCCGTTCCAGAAATATTCTGCTCTCGTCCACTTCGTTAAGCATAAGACTCGCCCATCCATTTTCGAGAACACCATCACTGACTTGCAGTCCTCAGACAAGGTCCGTTCTTGAGCACCCACCATGAACCCCGCGATAATTGTTCAACCTCGGCTTCTCTAAAAAGGGCAGCCACACAGTTTACTCCTCATCGAGCGCCTCTTGAGCCGAGTCTATCCCACGTCGATATAGTTCCCCAAAGCATAGATTCCATGCATTGCCTGCTGTCCAAATGCCCATTTGCAATATGCCAAGAGAAATAGAACTATTACCCCGGATTCTCGCCCCGGATTTTCATCCCCAACAGGCAACTCGCTATGTATCTCTACAATCACCTTTCGATATTCGCTGCCCTACGGCTAGGTTTAGTTGGCCGCTCTGTATGAGTCTATCACATTATTTAGTTCGAAACGAATGTGCAATTCAGCCGGTTGCTTTTGGATGGTTCATGAGCTGTCTGTTTCGCTGCTGCAGAGGTTGAGATGCTGCAAAGGTTATCACTAACTCGGCACAAAGCATATGATGCATCGGCAGTTGTTATATTGAGAAGGTAGTTGTGGGCAGAAAACTTGAGGATACTACCGACAGTGTAGATAATAGCTTGGTGTTTAGGTATATAAGAACATACTGACTCCATGATACTCATCTGAGATCAAGCGTCAGTACAGGAACCAAACTCACTCACGCATACTTCAACAGCATTCTATAACCATGAATTATCTCCTCCAACTCACAGCCGTCCTCCTATCCCTCGCCAACCCTCTCTCCGCCCTTCCCACTGATCCGTTCGCCGGTCCTGTCGGCATAGCGGCGCTTCCCACGACTGAGAACGGGCTCTCTGAAGCTTGTAAAGACGTAACAGTCATCTTCGCACGTGGCACCAGCGAGGCCGGGAACGTCGGTGAGATTGCTGGACCACCCTGGTTCTCTGCTCTTCGAAGCTCGCTTGGTACGGCGAGGATTGGCGTACAAGGTGTTACATACCCTGCAACAGTTGCGGGCTACCTTGCTGGCGGTGATTCCGCTGGAAGCACGGAGATGCTGCGGCTGATTAACCTGGCCTCCACTCAATGCCCAAGCACCAAGATTGTCTTGGGAGGGTATAGGTATGCTTGCACTGACTACTTGTCCGACCAAAAGCCTGGAGCCTGTGGTAATGACTGACGTCCCTGTAGTCAAGGAGCTCAGCTAGTACACAACGCCGCGAAGAAACTGACAGCTGCGGTGACAGCGAAGATTGCTGCTGGTATGTGGTTCTGAGAAACTACAAAAAACAAGTATTAATTCTCCACAGTCGTTGTCTTTGGAGACCCTTTCCGCGGCGATGCCGTAGGTACAGTGGCATCTAGCAAGGTAAACAGCATCTGCCATGATCTAGACGTCGTTTGCACTGGATTTGGTATGTTGAGATCTCTTGGGTGGAATCATCAGTGACTAATTCCCTTGTTTTGCAGGCGGATTCATAACGCACCTCACCTATGGAAATGATGCGGCAGCAGCGAGCGCCTTTGTTGTCGCCCGGGTCTAGTGTCCGTACGCAAAGGAAAGTCAGGCTTGGCCAAGGACAGGGAAATGCGGATGTCTTGCCCAGTAGTATTGGTTCTGGTGTGCTGTATATGTAGTGAAGCTTGAAATCAGTGTTTAGCTCAATGGGCAGTTTGCAGTTTACTTTATATTATTTTCAAGCCCGAAGATTGTAAATGATGCTATTTGCCTATCCTTATACACTTAGGCCTTCTCAACCGCAGTCTAGGACCTTCCGATCGAAGAATTGCCGTTGTAAAGTGTCGCCATCTCTGATATATGTAGTCTGGTCTGTGACTTTCAATGAGGCCCAGTGAATTTTCGACCATCATCATGCTTCTTGAGAGTATTAGCGGATACTGTGTTCCGGAGATATGTATATCTCCCAAAAAAGTTCATCGAATTTTGGGTTCGGGGATGGCAAGGTATAGCTGCCCACTAAAATAATGCGCTAAAAGAGCCACGAACTAGCTTAGCGTGATTACATAAGCGACCTACAGATGACATGTTGCCAAAACTCGTTTTTTGATATCAATGATTTTGAGACCAGACATAGATCATGATGCATAATGCTCACGAGCACTCACATTACCTACTTTCGAATTTATAACACGTTGACCGTACACTTAGCAGGGACCTTTGGTGCAATCGTGGCCACTTAATGCATACAAGTCTCGTATTCAGCAAGGACACCTGGATCTCCTTTCCATAAGTATACAGCCCTCTAAAGGTTCTTTCCAGGACCTCGATCATGTTTCGCTTTGTAGCATTGTTATTTTTGTTTCCAATTGTCGATTGTGTGTCACTGACTCAAGGCCAATCGCCTCTTGGCCTCTCGTCATTACAAGATCACGATACCTTTGACTCCGAGAGATATCCTTCATCAATTGTGATTGATTATTCAGATCCTGTCAAGGCTAATGCGAGTAACCAGCTTCTGGAGAGAATTGTTGCCCAATTTGTGGATTGTAGCACTATCCATGAACTCAACGTGACAGGCTATCCATCGCTTGGGAACTGGACTCTTCTTCAAACAGCCATTGATACACTGCCGAAAGTAGAGACGCTTCATTGGACCAGCCAACACCCAATCCCTGGCACGATTCTTCGCTCCCTCGAACGTAATCATCCGTCATGTCGCCTGTACTATACACTGCCTTTCAACTTCCGGAAAGACCCATTTGATCCTGCATTTGATATAGATCTTGAGTGGGACCCGTATGATGGAGAAGACCCTGGATATTGGAGAAGAAAGGATCTCCTTAAACAACGAGACCTGGGTCTCCTCCCTTCTATCATCAATTCAATAAATTTATATTCCCTGGTTGCAGATATAGAGTACAATTCTGAGGATAATTTATCCGATTTAGAGCTTGTTTTCAATACTGTATCCAGCACGCCAAATCTGAGAGAGCTAGACCTTCGCCTCCATACAGTCGGGTGCTTGCTGGGATACTCGCCCTTTGCGTTCGATTTCCTCTCAAATTCCGATGTTCGTTTTCCGCCTTTAGAGGTAGTAAAGATCTCAGGTTATGATTTTGATGAGAGGTCCGATGGTGGTGAAGTTTGGCTCGAAAAGATATCCAATTGGGTAGAGATTGGCAACAGAACAGCGAGTAAGCCTCAGAGAAGGGGCCATGATGGCAGAACAAGTCTCGATGTGTGGCTTGAGATCATGGATTGGTCTCATCTGCATACTCTGGAGCTTGGATCTCCATCAGCTACAACCATCGCCAAACTTAAACATGTCCTACCCAATGTAAGGCAATTATCGCTCAGATCTGGGGATTGGGATTGGAGAGCGTCAAAAGAAATGAATATCAGCAAAGCGGTAACAGGCTTTGTTCAACACCGGCTACGGCCACTCGAGTCACTTGTTCTACATAACATAAAGATGGATTCGTGGGAAACCTTTCTCGGACTTGAATCATCTGGTGGAAGTGTGTGGCGCAATTTGGAGAGCTTCTATGTGGGGAGTGACGAGAATATTAATATTATTGACAACGTGGCACTCGCTACATTGATTACTACAGTTCCCAAACTTCGGAAACTTGATGTCAATGTGCGCCGTCCTAGTGGCGAAGCTTGGGGTGACGGAGAATATGCAGTGTTTGCAGCATTTCCGTCCCTACAAAACCTCACACTTCGATTCCCGACGCCAGATGCCCATCTCCTCAATACGGCTATATACGAAAACGAGACCATGCTTGCAGAATACCACGATTTGCGCCGGAATTATCGAGAGTTTGGCGACGAGTGGGATGAGCTTGATGTGGAAATTAACATTGAATCAGTGAAGAGTTTATTCCTCCAGCTCCAAGCGCAAAAGGCCGAAAATAGGTTGAAGTCAATGACTGTTTATGTCGGCGATTGGGCGGAGCAAGGAGATTGTAGCTTAATCCAGCGGCCCATGGTTCGGGTAGCCCGCTATCGTTGTTTCACTGACGAAAAAGAAGACGTGAATTGTGAAGGGACACAAACTAGATCGAAGGGATGGCTTTAGCTTTCCATGGAAGTTGATCGTAGCTCATTACCAATTAATCTATATCCGCAATCTAAGCCCATTTCCCAAGGAGACCCATCAAAACCATGCCTGCAATGAAACTGGTCATTGCCACGGCTGTCTTGATGAGACTCGATTCCCTGAGCTCACCATACAGCCAATCACCAGCCCACATATCCACAAATCCAACCCAGAGCAGAATGCCGGCTGACAATGCATCCAAAGTGCCCAATGCGACAATCGTGCTTGGGTCATTGCCATTGAACTTCTGCAAGACACCAATGCCGATTGCCATGCCGACAGGGGTTACAAGTGCGAATGCAATAGGCAGGGTGAAGAGCTTGGTTTTTTGCAAATTTGTAGAGGATGGAAGTGCTGCAATACGAGCTCCCAGGGCAAGACCTTCAAACATCTGATGGAAGATGATAACAATGAAGAGCGTTATGAATACTGAGTCTCCGGCTACAACTAGAGTTATGCCAAGCAGTAGAGAATGGAAGATAATTCCGGCTTCCAACACAAGAACCGATATCGCATCATTCCCAGTGCTCACCAAGCTGTGGTGTGTATGGTGGTGCGATATCGCTGCGAGCGGCGGGGCAGCTTTTGCTTCTACTGTTTTAGAGGTTTCTTCATTCGTTGAGTTCTGTTCAGAGATTGGGGTTTCGGCCATTCCACGACGCCAATGCGCGAGACGATGCGCGATATAATCAACCAGAAAAGCCAGGAACCCTCCGGCCATTGCGATTGAGGTCGCTGTTGCCTCATATTTCAGCTCTCCCAAACACTCATTGGAAAACATCAACTCCGCGTGAGTTAGAAGCTACATCCTATGTTACTAACTGCACGGCAAGACTTAAGATGGCTAATACATACATGGATAAGCGCGGTGGCTATGATGATTCCGGTGCCAAATTGTTTAATGACAGTAAATACCAATCCCGATACATTAAACTTAAGCAATTTTGTCAAAAGGATCGGTGCATACACGCCTATTTATGTCAACAGCTTCTAGTGACTCTCTTGGCTGCAACCTACCAATCGCGCTCGTGAATAGAATTACAAATAGGAGGCCTATCCGGAGGTTGACATTGTAGTCACGATCTTTTCTCTCACAGCTTACCGTTTCAGTACCGGGACAATGTCTAGCAGGTTCCGGTTAGAATACGTTGCGCGAGGTTGGGTCATACCGCTACTCACTCCACGCCGGCATGAAAGTGGCACCCCTCTCCCTCTTCCTCTGAGCTCTCCTGGTCGGAATGCGCTTCTTCAGTTCCTTCAGCTACAACCTCAACTTCTGTTCCGTCTGGGGCCACGCAGAACCTATTCGTCGTGTCAGCATGCATCACTATTATTGAACCTTCGCTACACTCATGTTAGAGCCTTACGTCTCAGTTCCGTGTGCATGGCAGTCGCTGTAAGCAGTGGGAAGTGCCTCATTCCCGGTCGCTGTTGTCATGACCTGAACTTCGGATCCATCTCCCTTGATACAGTACCTATTATTTTGTCAGCTTATTCTAGGAACCATACAAACCATCTGAAGATTACTGGGTGGTATCATGCAGATGGCAGGAAGTAATGGCCGTCGTTTGTGCCACGGCTGTGGTTGTTGCGACCACTGAACCTGGCAATGTTGCCGAGGAAGTGATTAGGCTCGACGTTGGCGACGCTTCGCTGGTTGATGAAATAGTGGTTTCTGCACCACCGGGTAGAAAACATACTCTACATTGCTGTCAGCTATATTTCAATGCAGGAAGGTATTTCGAGCTGACTCTTGCCCCTCATGCAGGTGGCATCCCGTTAACGTGATTTGGGCACTGATTTGTGTGACCAGCGTGACTACGGCTATAGCTTTAATCCAGGCCATGTTGTACATGTTGCGCTCTTGAGAGTAGATAACGGCTCTCGCTTCGTACGGTCCCCCTGGTAATGGATGCAATTATAGGTTTTCTGCTTGTAAGGCAAAGAAAAAGGCTTCACAGTGAGAAAAAGAAAGAAGATCATGGCCAAGCCCACTGCAGCCACGCTTATACGAAGGGGATGCATCATTAATCAATTTTCTGATATTCCAAGAAATACCAAGACTGCATGATCCTACGGCCTCACAGGCATCGCACTGGATCAATGTCACGCATCGCGAATGGCGTTGAAGTCCTGTTGCCCGTGAGGTACAGCGGTGGAGTACCTTGATGGGTAGCTTGGCGGAAGATTGGAAATCGCGCACTAAATATTAGACCGGGCAGCCCACTTTTCTAAGCTCTCCAAGACTTCCACTCCGGGAGCCAAAAGTCTGGGCGGAAAGCATGGCGGACACCTTGATGGGTAGTGCATCTTGGCATCAACCTCCTCTCACTCAGACGAAGACGGGGGAACTTCACGTCAGTCAAACAATAATAGAGGCGGAAAGAATCTCCCCTCAAGTACGGTGGATCGGGGCGCTCCGTAGAGCTGCAGGAGCCTGTGGGCAGAAGAATTCACTATGACCTGTCGCTTGACATGTCAGCGAGATGTAACTTTGCGGCGCGTTCGTATTACAATATCTCAGCCTGAATTCTCTTGTTTGGACTGTACGACGTGACCCAGAGACCAATCAATAGCACCTTCTTCGCCCACGGAATTCTCTCTTCATACTTGACTTTTCATTGCTGATTGATAAGCTTGGCATGACAAAACTTGAGTCGATGTATGCTAGAGGCTGCTCGGTACCACCTCTTTGGGTACCTGCGCTTTATCCTAGATGGCATGGAAGGGTCACCTTGGCTCTTGAAGACTTTTCACTTGAGAGAGTCGTGATTTTCGGCCGACCTTCTTTCATTGTTCCCAAAGTGGAGACATGCTTTCCGATCAAGCTATCAACATGAAATATTGAAAATGGGGTTTGGACTTGTGTGGGAGGTAGAATTGCTATAAAGCAGGTAATTGCCACTCTTGCACGAGTGCTCTATACCTCACCTCTTCGTCTTCTCGATTCCTCTCCATTGAAAATTCATATCCCTGCTCGTTACTCCCCTGTACAAACCAGAATGCACTCCGCACTTGTCCTTCTTGGGCTTTCTGTCCCAGCCATCTATGCAGCTCCATTCACTCTTTCAGAAAGAGCAGTCCCACTATCATTGAACGTCGAGCCGGCGCAGGTGCCCATACCTGGCGAGTATGACTGGACTTCTGGTTATGTTACTGAGTTCCCTGTATGTGTAAATGTCTGCCACGCCAACATGCCCTTGAACTGATGATACACCTGTCCTAGATACACTCTTCTTGTAATGCCACCCAGCGTCATGAAATTACCAAGGGACTCGAAGAAGCTGTATTGCTCGCAAAGCATGCCAAGGAGCACAGTAAGTCCCTTTCCCTATGTTTTTAGATGCTTGCTAAGCATTTTTTAGTTCTGATTCATGGAAGCAAATCCGAAATCTTTCAAAAGTACTTTGGTGCTGGTCCAGCAGGTGCTGTAATTGGCTGGTTTGACAAAATCGCTACTGCCAACCGTGATGGCGTTCTCTTCCGTTGCGATGATCCTGATCAAAACTGTGCTACTCAGGACAGTATGCCATACTACAAAGTCTCATATTTACGATAATTTGGAAAGCTGACATGTATTCCAGATTGGGGAGGACATTGGCGGGGTGCGAACGCTTCCTCCGAAACAGTGATTTGTGAGGCTTCATACACCACTCGTCTTCCACTCGCGGCCCTCTGTGGTCGCGGCTTCGATATCGCCACAGGCAAGCCATCGAGATTTTGGGTGAGTTAGATTTCTGAGCAGGAGATGCTCTGTTTTGCATGATTCATCATTTATCAAGCGTGAACTTTAGAACGAACTCTTTGCTTTGAAATGTTTGTTGACATATCAAACTTGGGCATTGAACTAAGGCTCTTCTTTGGAGAAAACAAGATCTGCAACATTACCTATCTTCCAAAATTTTGATTGAACAGGAGCTGACTCCAAATTTTGTGCTTAGGGCCCGGATCTCATCCATCGTCTCTACCATGTAGATCTAGTTGGCGAAGGTATCATCGACCACCACGCCGATGGATATGCTGGCGTTACCGAGTTAGCAAAAGGAGAGAACTACACTTTGGCCGCGGTTAATAGCGCGACCCTATCATATTTCGCAACTGAGGTCTATGCATACGATGTCAGTATTCCAGGCGAAGGATGCGTTGGAAAGGCAGCTGCGTCAGCAGTTGCAGAAAATGCCCATGGCGCTCCAACATCGGAAACTGCAACTTTGACATCTGCTACGGCAGTGACCACCTCGATCGACCCAACCCGTGTCATCCCAGCTCCTGCGCAGACAAGTACGGCTGCCGCTGCTGGGCAAGATTGCCACTCTCATGATGACGGGACCATTCACTGCGTGTAAACTGGCGCGAGATTGCAGTGCCAAATCTTAATGGTTGATGATATTATGGAATATGAATTTGATAGACATTAATGAACACTCTTGATTACTTTAGCAAGAAGGAGAAAACCGAAACATTCTGCGATTAGCGAGACATCAACGAACGGCAAGGGAAAAGCTCGCTTGTTTTAGGGGCAAGCCCCCTGACCAATGTAGACATATTCTTTTTTGAAACCCCACCGCTGCAAAGGATTGGTGCAAGATGCACACTGGCATTTAAACCCTTCCGCGCCACCTCCTTTGTGATGGCAAGCCTTTGGAGGGGAATTATTATCCTAAATGATATTAGTATAAACAGCCTAAATAGACGTCCCGGATTAGCGGGAGGTTTTCAGCCAACTAGACTTGCCGCTGGGCACGTTTTCGCTCCCAAAACAGCCTGCTCTCAAATATAAAGATCTCAATCTGGCAGTTTGTTCAACCAAGCAAAGCTTATTTATGATAATATCTCCCTCGAGGTGTATAAGTTTGCATATATGCCAAACTGATCCAGAAATTCTTGACGTGTCTTGTGTCACACAGGTTTCTTGATCATGCTATCGTTTTCGAAGCTTGCCCTTGTGTTTGGGACACTACGGTTTGCTTCGCCAACTTTCGGGGGCGTTGTTCATTCTTTGAAGGAGAGGCAGTCGGAATATCACTGGGTGGATACTTGGACATCTATGCCACAGCTTGTAGAACCGGATAATCTGCCGCCTGCGCCTTTTGTATGTTTCAGAGAATAGCGACATATGAAAACCTGCTGATGGAGAGAGCAGAAAACATCAAGTGCAGTCTTCAACGATGCGACCGTCCGCCAGACATTACATATGTCCATCGGCGGAGACAGGATTCGGTTCCAAATCTCCAACACCTTTGGGACCAGCGATCTGCCCATCACCGCTGCGTCAGTCGCTAATCCAGCAGGTGGGAAGGCAGGCGTGAATGGCATTGACGCTTCTCCCATCGTTGGACTGACGTTTAATGGCGCAGCATCGATCACAATTCCGAGGGGTACGGTTGCGTACTCCGATCCTGTTGACTTTGTCACCAAACCACAGACCAATGTCGCCGTTACACTATATCTGGCCAAGGGGCAGTCTGGAAATAGTATCACGGGACATCCTGGGAGCAGGACGACAATTTGGATGCAAGCCGGAAATCGTGTCAATGCAACTACCGTACCAGGTACTAGTGTTAAGCATTGGTAAGCCATGCCTGTCTCTCACGCTCCATAATTTATGGAGCTTTTACTGACGGGCTGTTCTCGAAGGTATTTCCTTAGCGGAGTCGAGGTATGGGCTCCAAAAGAAACATCCAGCTTTATAATCCTTGGGGATAGTATCACAGATGGCCGCGGTAGCACAGATGACGGGAACAACCGCTGGCCGGACCTCCTCCTCGCAAAAATGCAGAAGAACTCCCTGACTAACATCGGCGTAAATAACCAAGCAGCAGGTGGGAACCGCGTTCTCGCTGATGGTCTCGGTCCCTCCCTGGTCAGCCGCTACAAACGTGATGCCATCACGCAAGCTGGCGTGAAATACATCATGATCTTCGAGGGCGTCAACGATATCGGAACCGCAGGCACTGACTCTGGAACGCAAACAAATATCGGGAATCAGTTGATCGCGGCGTTTACACAGATCGCTGCTGGTGCAAAGAAAGCGGGGATTGCGGTATTTGCGGCAACAATAACGCCGTTCAGTGGGAGTGGACAGAGTTATTCGAACCCGACCAGGGAGGCGACGAGGCAGAAGGTCAATACGTGGATTAAGACGAGCGGAACCTTTGATGCCGTGGTTGATTTTGATCAGATACTGAGAGATCCTTCGACACCAAGTCAGTTGGCGAGTAAGTATAATGGGGGAGACTACTTGCATCCTAATGTGGCTGGATATCAGGCTCTAGCAGATGCTTTTCCGTTAGATATCTTTACAAAGCTTAGAAGCAAGTAGACGAATATGATAGGACTGGTGCTGCAGCCAAAATCTGTGTTCAGCAAATTAAGCAGGGTCTTTCTAACATCACGAAAAACAAAATTGAGAAACTATCACTGCTTGACAAACACATCTCAACAAAATCTTCGCTTTACAGGTTGTAATTCCCGAATATTATTGCGTATGGTTAGTTTACACTCCCAGTTAGAAATGCAAACGTCCTGAATTATGAGAGGACGCAAGAGTTGGTCCTTAATCGGTCGTGCAAAAATTCATGCTGGAAGATATATGATGCAAGGGATTGCGAAGGATTCTCGATATCTCAGGATAAGTAGCTTTAGCACGCTTGACATTAAATGCAGGTAATTGGTCAGATGTAAATCTTCCTTTCGCAATGATGGTTCATGTTGATAGGGAGGGACACTCTGGAGAACTTCGACATAACACACACAATTTTGTTAGACACCATACAAATCAGCTACATTGCGATACGAAACGTGTGCTTCATTGAACAACTATCGAAATTCAAACAACGCTTCGGGCTGGGGAAAGATGGCGATGGTGAGAGCAAATTCTTTCGGAAGAAAAAAAAAAGGCTTGAATAGCAAAAGTTGGTACATTAGTAAATACGACAAGCTTGCCCTAAACTTAGCGGAATGTAGGCTCACAGTCATTTTCACGTATTGCCAATAATAGAACTTAGGCTTTATCTAGCAGTGCTCCCTCACCATGTTCAAATTAAAGTCACTAGTTACAAAAAAACCTTGACGTAGAGCGCGATCAATCTAAAAAAATCAATGGGTATTTGTATAAGACTATTCAAGTGCTCTGGTTAGCTAGAAGAATGAAGAAGAGAGGATGGTGAGGACTGATGTGGTTCCATTTGCAACGGAAAGCAAATGATTGGTCACAATTTTGTGGGACCTGAGGCTGAAATATTTGGGTCTTTATCAACTGCAACAAATATCAAAACATACCTCCAACATTCAGCAACGTATCGAAACCACGACTGAATATGTTGACTGCTCGCAAAGTACCAAGAGCATGTCACTCATGTCGTCTGCAGCTCTGGACTCTGTTTGAGCACGGATTCGTTGGCAATGGCACCTCCAATATCCCACGATCTCGACATGTCTCTTCTCTGAATTCTCGACCACGAAAATCTGCCAGACTTCAGTTCACATGTATTCGGAGTTTCTCAGCCTCCCGGGCTCGCAATGATGAGAGCGAAAGTGCGGCGCCTAACAAACAGCCAAGCGCCGCAGAGATAGAAGCTGTGGTTATTCAGGCACGACAGACATTTGGGAACACTCTCCCTCATAATTACCTCTCTGAAGAAGAGTATAGACTATATGAAAGGCTTTATGGACCGCCGTTACGAGAAACGAAGCCTGATGATCTAGAATATCTGCCTGAAGCAGAGGAGGACATGACTCCATCCCGACGAAATGCATTATTGCGAGGAGACCAACATAATCTGGAGGAGATTTTCTTAAACCAGGATGTCACGTTTTCGGTCGTCGAGGATGAAACGACAGACACTGATCAACTGGAAAAAGAAGCAGATTTGGACCCCGCAGAGTTAGAGGCAGAACTAAATGCCATTGAAGAGGCAGCCAGACTGGTGGCCATAGAAGGAGGTGGAGAATTGGATGGCGTAGAAGGTATGCGTCAAACAGTTCGCGAGAAATTGATACCAGAGGATGTGGATGTGGATGCCGACATAGGATTTGAGGATATCGAGCCCCCATCGGAAGAGTCCCTTCAAGCCCAAGCCCGGAATAAAAGAGAGCAAGATGTTATAGCACAATTACAGCGTGATATGGAGGCGGCCACAGCCGAGGCGAAAGCTGCTGAAGTAGCGGCCGCTGATCTTGGGAAAGAGGGCTTAGAAGATGAGTTTGATGAAGAGATTACGGAGGAGGACGAATGGGAAGAAGAGGATGAACCAGAGCCGGAGTTTGATGAGGAGGATGATGTATACACGAGATCTGGTGTCAAAACTCACCCGCATACGATTGCTGGACGGTCAGGAACCACACCAAGCACCTTATTTCTCCCACGCGAGCAGCTAGTCGAACCAGTTAACGAACTCTTGGCCAGGACTGATTGGAAACATTTGACAGAAGCCGCAGAGAAAGCCTTTGGTGGGAGAGGCCTACCATACTCAACATCCACTCCAAGATCAAAAGGTGTTCTTCCACAGAAGCATATTGGCTTAGATGCTGCCCAACATTCCATGAGTGAGATTGAGGCGGATGCTTATCTTGCTGGTGTAATGCCTGGGACTTATTCATCTGTCATGAGCACCCTGGTTGAAGTTAGGAAACGTCTTGGTAAAGATTGGATTCGTAAAATTCTTTTCAAACAAGACGGTGTAGGCCCCAGGGTTTTAGATGCCGGCGCAGGCGGCGCAGGTATCATCGCCTGGCGGGAGATCTTAGAGGCAGAATGGGATGTATTGAAGGAAGAAGGCGCTGTGGATGAGGAAGATGTGATACCAGAGGGTAAGACTACTGTCTTAACAGGGGCGTCGACTCTGAGACACAGAGTATCCCGTTTTCTCGAAAATACTACCTTTCTTCCTCGGCTTCCTGATTATATACATGCTATGAACTCGAATGAGCTCAGAGACGCTACTTCAAATGCAGATCGCAAGTCATACGATCTCATAATTGCGTCCCACGCCCTTTATCCGCTGAAAGAAGACTTCCGGCGTAAGCATATGGTCCAAAATCTTTGGTCGTTACTTGACCCCAATGGAGGTGTGCTCATTCTCATTGAAAAGGGGATTCCTCGGGGGTTTGAAGCTATTGCGGGAGCTCGAAATCTTCTTCTTGAAAGGCATATTGCGTCTCCAGGTGAGACTGAATATGAGCAAGAGCTGCAATCATCCTCGGATTCTCGGTACGCTCAGAAGGAAACAGGTATGATCATTGCACCTTGCACAAATCACAAGCAGTGCCCCATGGATCCTGTTCCTGGTTTCAGTTTCGGAAGAAAAGACTTCTGTCACTTCGGACAGCGCTTCATCCGCCCACCTTATTTGCAACGAATCCTTGGTGCATCCAAGCGCAACCATGAAGATGTAAAATTCAGCTATCTAGCTGTTCGCCGAGGCGTGGATGTAAGAGAAGAATTCGATGGACCAATTCAAGGGGATGCTGCCACGGAGCGGGCGTTTGAAGGTTACGAGGAAGATGATCTTCCAGGTTCAGAAGGTCAGGCGGGTGGAATCAAGTTCAATCCATTGTCGCTTCCACGTGCTATATTACCTCCGCTTAAACGTCGCGGGCATATCACTTTAGATCTATGTACCCCTTCAGGCAGGCTGGAGCGGTGGGTCGTGCCTAAGAGCTTCAGCAAGGCAGCTTACCACGATGCACGTAAGTCTAGCTGGGGAGATCTTTGGGCGCTCGGGGCCAAGACCAGAGTTCCCCGGAAGGCTAGGATCGGCCGGCCAACCGAGGAAGGCGGGAAAAAGAAGGGCATCAGGGATGGAAGGGTTGGCAAGGGAGGGAAAAAGATGAAGACAAATAAGTTTGATCTGATAATGGGCGAAGACGGCGTGCTAGAAGGTATTGAGGTGGATAGAACTCAGGCCAGGAGAGAACGTGTGAAGCCTCAGAAGCGAAACAAGAAAGGGAGAGTTTGGAAAGACGAAAAACCTGTCTCGGCAGACGATTTGGGATAAAACTCCCCCGAGCCCGTTCTATCAAGATGCTGGGCCTACGTGTTAATATGTTTGGGTAAGCTGTATCAACATCTGTATTATCAAATGGGAAAACAAACGGACAAACCACTTCTGTTGGGATTTATGGCGATAAATGAAAATACCACTATGCATATGATTTTATTTAAGCGATTGCTCCCGTATTGAACATGAATATTGCTACATTCCTCGTTACCAGCCTTCGCGAAATATGTTTTATCGCATTCCAAAACTACGATGCCACCCCGAAAAAAAACCAGCTCATCGGGTGTTGCGATTGCACTTACGGCTACTATCACTTTATCATCTTGTTCGCTACCATGAAGCACATCAAAAAAGCGCTGGTTTATGTTCGCGCAGACTCTTCTCGGTAAGCTTCTCCACGTGCCGCCATCCCATATTCACTTTAACATCTTCCAGAGACTCGCCTCTCACACCACTCACCGGCCAATCTCCCACTCCCCCCTCTGTTGGGCAACAAGACACCTACTCCTCCCTCACCTTCCCGCATAAAATTGCGCTGGGGCTCAATATATTCGTCATTCTCGTCACGCTCGCGATCCTGCTTCTCTTGGCATATTACATGCGACAGCAGCTGCGGAAGCGCAGCATGCGGGGTTTCGAGCTCGTGAGAGGGAGGTTCGGACAACACAGGGATGTGAGGGAGAGGAGGGGGGTGTATAAGGTTAGGGAGAGCCCGAGGAAGGTCCGGATTATACATGTGGGGTGGCAGGACGACAAGGGGGTTGGTGTAGGGAGTGCTGGGGAAAGGGGAAGGGGACGCTGGAGGGAGGGAGACTTGGAAAGAGGCGGGCCAGATGGTGATGTTTTTGGGAGGTAGATAGGGGGGCACCGTTTCGTGGGTGAAGGGTTACGTGGGATGGCTGGTGAATTGTTGTTGTTGCTGAGATGCAAAAGCGGTTCGGCCAATCGTCCATTCTTGCTCGGGAACCTAGCTGCTGTATAATTGATAAGGGTGGCCGCCAGAGAGAACATAGCTGCTCTTTAAATATATCTAAGAAGAGGGTAGCGATAGAGCTTGGTCCGCAATTTATGCGAAATGGTCTTGCGTAGAAAACAGCAACATGAGCGACTAGGAAGCTTCAGCAAAAGCTTACTTTTAGGTAATTCGACTGGTGTTAGCAAATTTTTTCAGTAACGTAGAAAGAGTCATGGCTTAGTATGCAACTATATAGATTTGATAATTCTTTTCTAAGTTCAACCTGCTGGCCCCTGAGGGGTGAACTCGAGATGCTCTCAAACAAAATTCTTCAAGGACATCACTGAAATTGTATTGAGTTCGCACCTACGCTTCTTTTCTGCAGATAATGAGCTTATGCACAAGTATCTAAGTCTTTTCAATTGTTGTGTAAATGCTTTCTGACCACGCGCTAAAATACTCTTAGGCCAAAAAATTCCCTCGTGGAGACTAGATTTGAGTAAGTTATGAATTTGTGGTATCATTATTGTAATATTAGTATAATATTACTTTTTTAATACTAGGTTTATATGTAATTGAATATATATCTTGATAAAAGTCATGTTCTCTTTCACGCCCAGCTTGCTTCTTTATAGATCGAGGTAAACCTTAAAAACTATGTAGATTAAGCACAGGTTATAAGTGTCCTAAGGCTTTCTTGGAAGGCTCCTTGGAGGATCCTAAAGAATGCATGTCAACAACAAGTAGGCACCTAGCTGTTTATGGTAAACAACCCCCTTTTCGCTTAAAAAGGCCACCTCCTAATATGGTTTAGTGCGGTCAGGGGCATGAACATAATTCAGCTCAAGTTTATATCTATATCTTTAGGGGTGACTGCTGGGACTCATCTGATACTACTCTCGGACCCATCTCGGATGCATCTGAATCAGATGTATTCCCAGCAGATTTGGCAGAGGGTCGTTTAGGGTGTCAGGTCCACCATGCAGGATTGTTATAGATGAACGCCACCAAGCAATCAGAGCCACGTTTCAGCAGAAATAGAGCGCTGTCTTGGGGCCTTCTTCCTCACGAGAAACATGAGGCTTTCTTATCTTATCTTTCTAAATGCTGACAATGCTTTATCTTGGTTCATGATACACTCTTGAGGTTGTCATTGTATGAAACTAAATAAGCGAGTCTTGGTACGGAGCTCTGTGCGTCCACTACCAATCAAATATACTCACTCAAATACGTGTGGAGTAAGATTCTCTTCCTGATAGGCTTATAGAAGTTCATCACTGCATTTGGATCATACATATTGTCTTAAAACAGCATGTACGTTGAGTTTTGAGGCTAGATTGAACACCATTTCTGAGAGTCGTGAATTCAGCAGGGCGCCTATGATAGAGCTGAGAGGTATTCTCCGTAAAGACTATCTGACCTTGACCCGCTGAGACGAAGTTCAAGCTCGGCACTTCTTGGCTTGGGGATCAAGAGTACGGGATGCAGCAACTGGGAACGTGTATAAATATTCTTTGAATTGTCGTTGATGAAGGCAACAGTTCCATAACCATTCTGTCCTGCAGTAACCACATTTCGCGCCATAACATCAACTTTGCAACATCACCGCACAAATATCAAAATTTCTTGTCAAACAAGCTGAGTGAATCCTCGAACTTAACGATTCTCAGGAAGTATAGTTTATCACGTGCAGTACGTACGCGGAGCGATATCTGGCTCTAGAGGAAGCTGTCTACACACTACTAACATGCATTGATTAGATACCCTGATCTTACTCAAGGATGTCATCATCAAACTTGAAGCCGGTGGTTGCAAAGGAATATGAAGAAGTAATCGCAGCGATCACGAGATACCCCGAAGGGATGCGCGTTGGTAGTCCAGAAGGTGTGGCTACCGCTTTCCATAAAGATGCCATCATGTATGGATACATTGGTGGTAACCTGCTTGGAGGATCGATCACAAACCTATACGATTACGTTAAGTCGTTCGGGGCAGCTCCAAACATCAAGACTCGGATTGACGTCCTTGCCATCACTCCGACTACCGCCGTTGTCCGTGTAGAAATGGAGGACGACGCATCAAATGTGGATTTCACAGATTTCCACACCCTACTCAAGGTTGACGGCGAATGGAAGGTGATTTCGAAGGCTTTCCATGCATATGACCGGCCGCCTGCTCCACCAGCAGAGCAGTAACTTGTCTCTCTTTGGAGAGAAATGACTGAAGGAATGAATAAAATGCCGGTTCGTAGTGCACGAACTTTGATTATTGGAGGTAGGGAGAGGCGGGGGTGGTATTGCTTGGAACAGAGAAGAGTGTCTGAATTCCAAAGGTAACGAGATCTATCAGAGTAACGATTTCAGAGTAATGGAAGTACGATTAATTGTATCTGAATTCACAATCTTTTCTCCGCTTTCTTACTTGTCAAGTTGATGAAAATTTCCATTGCAAATCGCATCCGCTGCTTCTTTAGATATTGCATTGTTTGTCTAATACAATTCCATTGTTTATTACACAATTCCCTTACCGAGCGGCGTGTTGCCTTTTATCAATCTTACCACAAGCCCCCTACGTTTCGCATCGCCGTCAATAGTTAAACTCATGTGGGTAGGGTGTGAAAGCTATGCCTTTGGTACGACAACAATAATACTCTCACCGGTGGGAGCATAGGCCTTCTTCTGTAGGACTTTAAAGCCCGCCGATTCCAGCAGAGAATCCCATTGTTTATCTGTGCGTTCTATAGATGAGAGACCTGACAACATGGTTAAATCGAATTGTGTTGCATGTTCATGCGCTCCCTTGTTGGGAACCACCAGCTCGTCGATAACGAGTACCGAATCAGCGGACATGGCTTCAGCTGTTATTTTCAGGATTGCAATGGACTTTTCATCGGGGTAATCATGGAGAATCATACGCATGTAATACGTCTTTGCTCCTATAAAGAGTTGGTCAGCATGATCTCGCGCCTCTGGGAATCTGGATGTTCTGACCCTTGACAGGCTGCCCTTGCCACATGTCGATCCCCATACTCTCGACCCCAGGAGTTGGGATAGCCTGGGGAACAACCATCGGGAGATCCTCAAGAATCACGCGGCCTTGCAGGTGAGGAAAGTTTGCCTTGAGTAAGGCACACTGATGTCCGATGCCTCCAGCTATATCAACGAAAATCACATCGTCGGGACCAGATCCTTCGCAGTGCTTGGATAAGTCGTATGCATCGAGCCAGCTCGTTGGTCGATCGCCATACACTGCTGCCATCCACATTTGGAAATCTTCGACCATTTTTGGCTGGGAAAGTGCCCAAACAAATGCTGGTAGGTCGGTTTGGTGCGCAATTTGGAATGCGCTGTGCATCACATCGGAAGGATTAGCGTACTTGGTGTCCACTAGGAACTGCGGTGTTTTGGTCAGACATGGCATGAAGATTTCAAAACTGTTGGTAAAGATATGATTAGCTTGCGGCCTTGGCATTAATTAGGGAATTAAATTTACTTGTGTCTCATTCCTGCCGCAAATCCTGGTTTGCTCAAGGTGTGTGTGATGTTGTTCGCGGTGAAGGTATCCTCGTCGACTTCTTTGACCAGTCTTTGAGAAGCAAGGAAACGCAATATTCTTCCTACAAGAAGTTCAGTAAACATCCATAGATATGGTTCTCTATCTAGTCACCCATCAACACTGCATCGCAGTTTTGCATCTTGGCAAGAGTCGCTACAGTCAATGGCTTGTTACTCTTTGCTAAGAGCTCGAAAAGACTGAGGTTGCTTGCGACAACGCCAAATGTCAAGTTCAAGGGCTAGATAGCGTGTTAGTATCCCATAACGATTTGATGCCTCACAAAAACTTACAGAGTAAACTACGCGGTAGATGGTGTCATGAGGATCTTCAATTACGGCCGACAAGTCCTTGAGGCTCTCATACAGTTCGAGGCGGGTTGCCTTGTCTTGTGGTGGATTTGCGATTAGGCTTTTGATCTCCGCGAGGGCTTGGGATATATCTGGGGATGCCATTTTCACGTTTGGTTGAAATCTAGTTTAGTTTTTGGGGGCAAGTTATTAGGAAATGCGGAATGGATTTAATTTCCCTTTACTGTTGTTGGTTTCTTTTATTACCCATGGCCATCTAACTCTAGCTTACCAGTCTTGGAGGGTCATTGCGTATGAGGAGTACAGCAAAAGCAGTGCTTATTAGTTAGGATCTGAACTACCGAGTATTTGCATTGACACTCAGGCTCTCCTAACCAATATATTGGGCATTTGCTTATTTTCACCCTTTCTAGGTAGGCATACGCGATATGCAAGGTAAGCCTGAAAATAGCTGGGAGTGGCATGGAGCTTTTGTGAAGAATTTTATGTGACAGTACGTGCGTAAAGAAGGGTCTTGTTGGATTTTACTTGATATCTTGTTGGATCTCGTGTAATACTGGGAACACTCCCCACTCAAGTGCAGACAATTTAGCGGGTCTTGAGAACGAAGCGCTTGAATAATTTGTTCTGAGTGGCTGGGGTTTTTAATGTTGTAGCTGTTTGGTTTTTAAGCCGTTGCCCTGCGTCAAGAATTAAACTTAAGGCGCCGTGTCCATTATCCCAAAAGTTTAATATGTGTGCAAGGCCCCCCCCTGGCTGTAATTAATTTCGATTACAACGCAGGGGAACCACCGGAGATTCGTGCGATGATAAGAAAATGTTAAAGTTACTATAGCTCTAACGCCGCTCCTTCAAATACTTTCCAAGTAGAGCACTGAATAAAGGAGTCTATATGGATATGGGGTGGCATGGGACTTGGTACGTCCTCTATGTAGTAAAGATATTAATCATTACAAAATATAATGGCCGATGCAATTAAAGAATAATCAATAAATTTACAAATTATTCCTTTTGTCAAGGTAAATAGCTCCGCGAAAAGGCGATAGTTGCCCTTGAAGTCAGGTCTTGAGAAAAGGAAGCTAGGTATAGAAATACATAGTCTCAACTGGATTGGTGACGTCTGTTGCCAAGACTTTAGTGACGGCCCGTGGCGCGTTGCTTTTACTATGCAAGACAGCTACAGCAAGATATTTCTCGATCATCTTCGCGACGCTGGGGGACAGATCAACATGAACGAACGCTTTCCTCCGGCGCAAAAGGAATATCCAATCAAGAGATTTCTGCTCGATCCACCCTCCCTCTCAGAACTCGTTCCTATCATTAATGCGGGTTTAGAGCAAAACTTCGAATCCGTGACAGTGGAGGTTACAGCTTGCCCAGATCTACGCGCAGCACCCTTCCACCTTGCAGGGCCAGGACTCTCTGGATCGGAGCGGATTGTTGACATCGGCGGGCCTCCAAACCTACACCCTACGCCTAAATTCGAGAAGCAGTACTCACTACTCTCGATATTGAAGGATATAGAATTGGACCATGGCTTCTTGCTCGGCGCATCAGCAGGTCCATTCCACCAGCTTGGATATAATTCCGAGTTAATGCCTAATCTTGCAAAAGGGTTCGACGGACAAATCTGCAATCGAACACACTATGCAAAAGTTGCGGAGGATGGAGGGTATTTCAGTGATTTCATACAAGATAACATGAGAGACTGTGGTTTAATGGCGAATTTATTTGCGTCCGAGGGCCGCTCCGGACCAGTGCTTAAGATTACCGCGAGACACCGTACTGGGCCGTTGAACTTTCTTGCATCGATTCAGAAATCACTCGCAAACAAATACGGGGAGAGGGTAGTGAGCTTAGGAGGTGTTTTCCTTATTACCAAAGGCAAAGTAAATATGCATGTTATGCCAGACTTTTGCAGAGAACCACTGGAGGACAAAGATGTTCCTAGTTGGCTGAAGTTCTTTGATATGGATGCTCCGCTAGTTTGTTTGAGTACCTTTCACTCGTACGACCCTGGGCTCGATCTCAGAATGGAGCATACTCACTGTTTTTCTTTGCAAGAAAAGGGCAGGGCAGCACAAGGTGGACATTATCACGGAGACACTACGCCTGATGAAGTCGAATATGAGGCTTACTTCAACACTGCGAAAATGCTCTTCCGGGTGGACCAACCTGTATGAGTAGGCATAATATATATTGCCAAGATATATTGAAGTTATCTTTTGCTCTAAGCCCATTCGGGGGTATTGCTGAGTTCTACCCAGAAATCGGGTCTGTTGTCGAGTATATATTGCCCGTCTAACAGCTGTGAGATCCTATCGAGAGGCTCTGCAGAGATACGCATTATTTTTCTGGTTAAACATTGTGGCCCGAGGACTTCCCTGATTAGCCTAGACCCATTTCAGCCGGTTTTGTTCAAGATTGACTTTGATGCATTACCTGCACCGAAGTTTAAGCACACCAGAGATGAGGAAGGACAGCCTGTTGAAGAAAGCTACTTCAGTAGCCTGCACTAGGCAGTCCCGGAATGCATAATCAACATCGTTGTTGATGTGCATCGAGGTTTGTGGCAGTTCAATGGCTTCGCCAGGTCTGATTAAACTTTAAAAGAACAATATATAGTTGCAGATAGATGACCCACGATAAATAATGATGCTATGCCTAGTCCCAAACGAGCTTAGAATATTAAAACTGTGCTACCGGATGAGCCACTTTCCGTTTTACTTAAGTCGAATATCGTCAAAGCTTGTCATCTAAGAGTTGTTTTCTTTCAGAGGCTTTATTGTTCTTGCGAGAAAAAGTTTCATAAAGAGTACCGTCTACAAGAGTCCCTTTAGCATACGTGTTAATTAATGCCTCATTTTATTTCCTTCAGATCTCATTGAAATTTACAAGTCTATGAAGACCACTTTACCTCGTCACTGAGGAGGGTGCGACGGAGAATTTCGACTAGATACAAAATATATGCTTTTATTGTGGTATGGTAATTTACACTGCAGGGTGCTTCTATCTTCCCTTGCTCAACACCTAGAAATCACGATACATCTGTTTTTGCACGGCGCAATGCAAAAGGTATCAAGAGACGCCAGAATTATTACAATCGAAAAAGGAACAAGCCGCTCGTGGAATTTCTACAGAAGCCGCATGTGGTACGAGGTCGCGTTCTAGAATTGGTGTGGATGCCCAGCGGTCGAGAGTCGGCGCTCAATGGCAGCGTCATCATGCACTGGTGGTCCAGTATAGTGCTTTCTACCCCAGACGAAATACCATCCGGCGGCAACGAGGAAGAAGGCGACGAAGACTACGGAAGCATAGTTCATGGTTGCTGCCGCGACGGGAAGATACGAAGGCATACAGAACAAAGGCACTGCTAATGCGCTCCAAGCTTATGGGACGTTAGATATGATGTGTTCACGGCAATCAGTGGCCCATGGTGAAGGTGACTTACCGAGTGAGACGAAATTACAAACGAGGCCCAAGATTCCCATGTCGAACTTTCCGTGTCTGATGTGGGATCGGCCGCCCAGGAGCGAGACTGCGATGGGGACAGCGTAGCTGACGGTCAAGCAGATAACACCAACGCCAGAGAAGGCGTTGAACGCGGCAGTGGAGCCAAAGTAGATGACGCCAAGCACGATTTGGATTATCATGCTAAGCATCATGGCATTCAACGGCACATCAAGTTTCTTGTTGACCTGTCGCCAGAGGGCAGAGCCTGGAATAGCACCATCGCGGGAAAACGCCCAAGTTGCACGTGAAGCGGCTGTCGTACAGCCTACACCACAGAATATGGCAAGTACAAGAAGAGGGATGAGCAGTCCAAACGCGCCTCCTTGGCTGCCAACTGCTGAGACGAGGATTGTGGGAGTGGGTTGTCCGGAGGGAAGGGCGACGAGCATAGCGAGATCGGGGAGGACGAAAAGAAGAGGGAGCAGAAAGAGCAGACCGCAAATGAAGTTCAGGATGATAGTCCCGACCATTGCTCTGGGGACCTGGGTGCTTGGGTGCTGGACTTCTTCGCACATGCTGATTTTGTTAGCGTGGAAGACTAATGCAGAGACAGGGCTCACGAAATGATCATTCCAGTGGATGAGGTCGCATAAGCTGCTTGTAGTAAACCGACGCAGAAAGACCATCCTGGCACCCAGAGAGAGGTTGGCTCAAAATGGGTGAAAACAAAACTGGCAGAACGGCGTCCCTCCTTGGCGAGTGCTAGTGTGCAGATAATAATTGCAATCACACCAGCGAAGGTCCAGAAAATTGCGAATGTCTAGCATGCCTTGTTAAAATCAAGTTTGTCTGCTACATATAAGAATACTACTCACATCAAGCCAGGGCAGCCACTTGTTTCCTAATGCCGAGATAAGATTGCAGAGAATGGTAATGCCAAGGAAGACCAGGAATATCTGATAAACCTCTGCTTGGAAGATTCCCACCCCAGGCTTGGATTCAAAGACATTGATCGATGCGATGAAGAATAGAGTGGTTCCAAAGTTCACACTGAGCGTAATGGTGATGTTACCAACCACATATGCCCAACCACAGATCCACGATGTGATTTTGCGACACCAGGGCGGCGCCAGCATGAATGTCTGGTAATAGACGCCTCCGGCCGTTGGATAAACGGATGTGATTTCGCCCAGCGAGACCGCAACACAGAGGATAATGAGAGAGACGACGACCCATCCCCAGATCACATTGACCGGACCACCACCAATCAGAGGATAAAACATGGTTGTCGCGAGACCGTAAGGAATGGATGCGAGGACGAAGGACATGAAGGCGACCTGGAGCGTCGAACGGCTTCGCACGAGTTCCGACTGGTAACCCATCGCCTCGAGGAGGTCATCGGCGTCGGAAGGGCTGTCATCGCCAGCTAGCCCTTTGTTTTTTTTGGTATGCGAGGTTTTGCGCTGGAGCACATTGTCGTGATCCGCGAAAACGGCCTTATCCGTGGTCGCATACGTGTGATTGGACTCCATGGCTTAGGATGGTACCAGAGGTTCGCTGGTTGTTAAGCTCGAAGGAAGAAAGTGTCGCGCGACACAGAGTGAGGAACTTTGCAAGGAGATAAAAGAGAGCATGGCACATGTCTTAACGGGGGATGGGAAAGGAAGCTAATCTCAATGGAATCGGGTGATGCAGATAGCCCAAGCCGAGCATTTGGATAGAGCGGGGTACTTCCTAGTTTCTCATCCTGAACACTGAGAAAAGTCAAACTCTGCTCGGCTAGTCCGTAATTTCCTACCATCGTAGAACCTGCGGCATCTTCTCGATGGTTCATTGGGTCGCTTGTTTTCAGGGTAGCGTAAGTAGTGAAGCGCTGGCCGTCATTGGAGACAGCATGCCTGTATAACAAGATAGTGGCTTCGATAAAGCTTCCAGAAACCCGTCTTGGGGGGATCTAACAGACTTGGCTGACGCTTGGCTCGCTCCATTTCGTACTGTAGAGATCCACTGGCGACGCCTATTACCTGGGTCTGCCTGCTTGAAACGGAGTATGGCCGAGTTTTAATCAGAATGTCCACGTCGTCTAAAGTTTGAACTGGCACCAAGTTCAAACACAACCACTGTTATACGGGGGAGGACAACACACCTCAGCCTCACTCAAATGCATGAAATGTTGAATACGGCATAAATCAATTGCTGTCTGCCAATTCGGGTTGATGCTCCTTGCGCCACACGCCTGAGGACCCCGGATTCTATAGAAACGTTACGATTCATGAGTACAGAATACACGCACATCGCAATATTGCTGAAGCCAGCCCGGCAGTTCCGCTTGACCACGTGATGGCCGCGCTTTTCATGTTGCTTCGGGTGATACATGCATTATCGATCCCATATCCAAATTTGGCTAAACCATTGCGAGAAAAACTATCCTTGACATATCTTTGGAAGCAAGAGATAAGCGTGATAAGGTTAGGTAACTCCCTGGCAGCCAGCCCCTTTTCCAAGCGAGCATGAACGATAGGACAGAAATATATCTATAGCTCGGCGTATTGTTTTACCCAAAGCAGTTCTCCTATGCAACGAATCCACGGTGAATCCTGGTCTCGGTGCTGAAAGCCCCAGAGGATTTTCGAGCCATGTAACAAGACTGTGGCAATGTCTCACATGTTCCCGTCTCACAGCCTAGAGCTACAGTTAGACAGGAGTGCTCGCCTCACGAGTTGGCCCGGGCTTGAATCTATTGACGGTGATATCAATATCAATATCAAACTGCATGGCTACAGCCAGTGGTTGAAACGCCTGATACAAGAGCACCAAGTCGGATAAAACTCGGCCTAAATATAATCGGGGGCTAATCCAAGTACGACTACCGTTACTCTATACATCCAGAGGGCATGCAACTTTGGCGGATGCCAGGCAAGTCCATGGCCACCTATCACTCGGGCGACTATTTGGTGTATTAAAATTTGTTGACTGAGGACATGCCAATGGATGTTGCCCAGGTTAGAAATACCGTCTTATTGTGATACCACATCCGAAGATTTATGCGCAGGATCTTGTAGTAATGCTTCGCCTAGCTGCCCCTATGATATCTGTCAAGAACGGCATCTTGCCTCGTTTCAGCTGCTAAAAACACCAAAGATATTGCTAAACGAAGCGGATAACATCTTGCGGTGATCACATCCTCACGCTCGGCTGTGAAGTTATAGAACCAGGAGATTGTCAGAAATATCCATGGAAAAGTCCCCAAGATGATGGTTAACCGTAAAGCTTACGAAGCCAAGCATTAACACGAAATTGGCAAATCGTCAGGGCATCACTCGTCCAGTCGGCGGCACAGATCTAGTCCGTTTAGTCTGCCAATTTGTACAACTGATCAAGCCTTTTTTCCTAAACCCGATTTACACCTGGTGGCAGCTGATAGGTCAAAGTTCAAGCAGAGTAAAAATTAGCCCTTTGGCAAATCCGACAATGAATGTGCATTTCGGTTTGATCTACTATATGGTTTATAGCGATAATGCCTACGAGCCTCATAGTGAGCAACGTGCAATCCATAAATTCTTAATTAGCAGCTGGTTCGATTTTACTATCGGAAATAACCAATTCACAAATCCTCCTCTACGTCCCATCACGTGACTTAATAAGTAGCGTAAGATAGGTCAAAGTCTTCTAATATCTTGCATCAATCCAGATCCTTTTCAATATAGAGTGAATAAAAGTGCCAACAAAATCCAGAATATAATGCAATAATTTGGCCATCGCTATTGTATGAACGGGTAAGATCACGGGACTGGATGTCCCTGAAGTCAACTCATTTCTCCACCTTTCAGACGGGATGCCCTTCCACAAATCAGAATCAAATCATACCTAAATGGTGTCAAAGATGGAGATATTACATGGAATACCACACCTTGTAGTAAAATCTGCAGTATTTTTCTAGAGTGGCTGCCGACTTTTCAAATGCTATCGAGCTCTCTAAGCTTAGAGTGATCAGAAATGTCTCAACCACGCCATGATGCATCCATCATCATCGTAGGCGCCGGCACTTGGGGTTGTTCTATAGCATTACATCTCGTCCGGCGCGGCTATAGCAATATCACAGTGCTAGACCCATACGAGCTACCGTCTCCAATAGCAGCAGGAAACGACGTGAACAAAATTGTCGAAGAAGCCTCGTTCGATAACGGCTCAGACGATAACTACGTATGGCGGACCCTTCGCCAGCTCGCAACGAAAGGATGGACGACCGACCCTGTCTTTATACCCTTCTATCATAATACGGGGTATATACAGTGCGCACATACCCCAGAAGGGCTGGCTCAGTTGATCGAGCATGAGAAGCTCGACCAAGATCCTGAGATGGAATGGCTGGATGAACCGGCCGCGTTTCGTAAGACTATGCCGGAAGGTGTACTCACAGGTGATTTCCCAGGTTGGAAGGGAGGTTTCAAAAGGTCCGGAGCTGGCTGGGTGTTTGCTCGCGGTGCACTTATGGCTGCGTATGAAGAGTCCAAACGCCTGGGTGTCAAGTTCATCATTGGATCTGAAGGGAGTGTTACAAAATTCGTCATCGACCGCAATGATATTGTGGGTGTGGAGATAGAAAATGGGAAACGGCATCTCGCAGATACGATCATTCTCGCGAATGGAGCTCAGGCGCCAAGTCTTCTGGATTTCAAAGATCAGTTACGGCCTACCGCCTGGACTCTGGCGCATATCAAAATGACTCCTGAAGAATGCGAACTTTATAAGAACCTGCCTGTCTTGTTCAATATTGAGAAGGGATTCTTCATGGAGCCTGATGCCGAACGAGGAGAGTTAAAGATCTGTGATGAACATCCTGGATATACGAATTTCATTAACACCCCAAATGGAAAAGCGAGCGTCCCATTTGCTCGGCAACAGATCCCCCTCGAAGCCGAGGAACGCGTGAGAGAATTTCTGCGAGATACGATGCCACAACTCGCAGACCGACTATTTAGCTTTGCGAGGGTTTGCTGGTGTGCTGATACGCCTGATCGCCACTTTTTGATTGATAGACATCCGCAGTGGCCGAGCTTGGTGCTGGCGGTTGGTGGGAGTGGGCATGGCTTTATGCATATATCGAGTATTGGAGGACTTGTTGCCGATACAATGGAGGGTGTGTTGGATGAGAGGCTAAAGGAGGCATTTAGATGGCGGCCGGAGACTGCTATCAATCGTGACTGGCAAGATGTTCAGGGCAGAAGAGGTGGGCCAAACCGAGTCATGGATTTTAAGGAGGTCAAAGAATGGACTAGTATCCCGCCTCGGGCTTGATTGTTCTGGAGATATCCGAATATATACTAATATATTTTTCTTGTGCTTCTCTGTGGATGCTTCGAGCATGAGCGTTGCTTTCTTGTCAGCTCATTATTTTCACTCTTCTCGGTTAATATTCTGTATTGTTGTTTTGTATAGACTTCTATCCTGATTAAAATGTTGCGGTCGAGAGCTCTTCCGTAAAGGTACCGAAGAAGTTCAATTCTTTGCTCTTTGACCTCTGATTTAAGCAGTTACGCGTAGCGTTATTTCAACTACAAAAACCCCGGCCAAGAGAAGGCTAAAAATAATTTGTGATTGGATCTCCTTAGGTTGAGGTTGATTAAGCTTTGAGGAGGTCAGCCTGCCGAATTCCATTTGGAGTGTCAAGAAACACCCCCACAAAAATAAGCATGCCTTCTCCCCTTAGTCGTAGCCTTGCTCAAAGCTTATCCTCTTTCTCCCCTGTTCTTCTCTACTCAATGAAAGACTTTTGAAACTCAAGGCATATTACGGAATAGACCCCACAAGAGAGTGGTTACGTTGCAGGAGACTAGAGGCTCTCTCGATTCCATTACTATTAAGTACAAAGTATTGACTAGGCATTAGTTATGCTTGCTCCTCCTGGAAATACTTCCTGTGCAAAATCATCATACTGCCTCCCATCTCAACCTCCAACACCTGAACTTTCATGTCAAAGATCTTGGCGGCTCCCGTGATGCGTCTTGGCTGACATCAGTTTTAAAAGGCGTCATTGGTTGCAGGGGAGAACGGCATTGTCGATCCCGCTACCCCAGACTCTCTGATGCTTCTCACTGCATGGCATTCCAATCGCTCATCATCCAAACATGCTGTTTGTTCGCATCCAAGAGTTCCAAGGCTCGTCCGGTGACACCAGGTCCTTTGCGGCACGGATATGCCCTGTGAGATGAGGTCATTATACCCGGATCACAGAATCACATTATAACGGGCTCAATGTTCGCCCAAGAAAAAAAAAAAAGTCAAGTAATATTGGCGTGGAGAGCATACTCGCGATTTCGAGTCTCCCTCCCCTACTTTTCTCTACGTTTGGAGGCCCTATAGTACCAAAATTCGAATGAGTACACAATTCATTCAATATGTCACATTCAACCACCTCCTCCACTCACCGCGACTCGGTCGCAACAACACGCATCGAAGAACACAAGAAAAGTGTCGATAGTCCAACGGACGGCGGCAAGCAAGACTTAATTGGCGCTAGAGACGGTGCAGATATCCTGGCTAACGAGAAGACATCCTCTCGTGGCAGAAGTGTGCTTACTGAAGACGACGCCGAAGAAGCGCTTCCCTACTCTTGGCCCGAATGGCGTAAATGGAGCATCCTCGTCCTCATCTTGTGCATTCAGACATCTATGAACTCGAACGCTAGTATGTATGGGTTCGCGGTCGACGGGCTATCTGAAAAGTACGGCGTTTCAACAAACAAGGCCCGATTGGGTCAGTTCATCTTTCTGCTGACGTATGCTTTTGGCTGTGAGTTCTGGGCGCCTTGGTCTGAGGAGTTGGGTCGTTGGCCGACGCAACAGGCATCGTTGTTTTTGGTCAATATCTGGCAGATCCTGTCTGCCCTGAGCCCAACCTTTGGTGGTGTTCTGGTTGCACGTGCTCTAGGTGGTCTATCAACCGCTGGTGGAAGTGTTACTTTAGGTGTTATCGCAGACCTGTATCGACCTGAGGATACCGGCTTCCAATATGCTGTAGCATTTGTTATCCTCTCCAGCGTGGGAGGTGCTCCTATTGGTGCAGTCATTGGAGGTTTTGTAGGGCAGTATCGTGCAGTTGAGTGGATATTCTGGGTGTTGCTGATCAGTAAGTAGCCCCTGCAAGACATGTTTATATTTCACAACCCTCGCTTCTTAAATTTTATGCAATAGCTTTGTATTATTTCCATAAACAAACAATCATTAACTCTGGGTCATAGTGGGCGGAATCGTGCAAGTACTGCATTTCTTCCTCGTTCCTGAGACGAATACATTCATTCTCATGGATCGAGAAGCGAAACGCCGCCGCAAGAATGGAGAGGATATCTATGGCCCCTTTGAAGTCAAGAAGCCTCGCTTTTCTCCAAAGGAAATTGGAAAGATCTGGTGGCGTCCATTCCTCATGTTCTTTACTGAGCCAATCGTACTATGGCTTTCACTCCTCAGTGGCTTCGCAGACATGCTGGTGTTCATTTTCCTAGAAGCTTTCACACCAATCTTTGAACAACATGGCTTTGAGACGTATCAGATTGGTCTTTGTTTTCTGGCGTAAGTGATCTTACTATTTGAGGTCTATGATGAATGGTTACTAACATCGTTTGTAGCTCGGTCATCGCATATATCATCTCGTATCTTACCTATCTTCCCGTGATCTGGCATCACAACAAAACCCGCAAAATCGACCCTGATCGCCTGTCTCCTGAATCTCGTCTCTGGTGGCTCTTGTTCCGTAAGTCCTTCAACCTCTTTCCCAATCACAAAGCTAACATGTACAGTGGCACCCCTACTTCCAATCGGCCTCTTTGGCTTCTCTTGGACAAGTTGGGGACCTGACAAGTCCCACTGGATTGCGCCAATAATCTTCGCCGCCGTGATCGGTATAGCAAACTACGGCGTCTATAAATCATCTATCGATTACATGATCGCTGCTTACGGCCCTTATGCCGCCTCAGCTACAGGAGGCAACGATCTCGCAAGAGATCTGCTGGCTGGTATTGCGGCGCTGTATGCGCATCCTTGTAAGTATATTTTCGATTTCGTGTTCTAGCAGGAGCAAGAGCTAATGCATCTTCTAGTCTACGAGAATATTGGAGGAAAGAAATATCATTTGATCTATCCAAGTACGATATTGGCGTGTATTGGAGTGTTGGTCATCATCCCTATTTATATCTTCTACTGGAAGGGCGATAAGATCCGGTTGCGAAGCAAGTTTGCGCAAGAATTGGAAGTCGCGAGACAAAAGAGGTTGGAGAGGAAGAGGAGGAGATCTGAGATTGGCCGCCCGAAGGAGAAGGTTGATGTCTGAATAGAAGTGCCTGATCAGGGGGTATTCAAATCGGTATATAGCGAGTTTTAAGGCGTGTTTTGCGTTTGGGTTATTGGGAACATAATTGATGCATTGTAATGAAAGTGATGTCACAGCAGATCTGAAAGTCGTTTAAGCGATGTGAAGCCGTAATCTGAGGAGATTACATGGTATGCAACAGTCAAATCATCAGAGTTCTTGCGGTATATTTTGCCAGAACGTTAACACTAATGGCAACCCAATACTAACAAACACAAGTGCAAACAAGATGTAAATAGGAAAATCCCAGGGCCAACGCAATAACCCATTAACGAGCGAGTGTAGTTGCGGGAGCATACGAAATAGAGACGAGTAGGAAAGGCATGAAATGGACTAGCTACATTAAATAGAGCCACAAGTGCTCTGCCAAAGCGGAGCAGGCAGGAGCGAATCGAAACTCCCTGAGATAGCCAGCATCCATTCAGGTACCTCCTTTTTAAAAGACATTATTACGCATATCGTTATACCTTTGATAAGCGCTCTTTGCTCACGTCCCAATCTACTAGTTGTGGTGGAGGCTTTCTCTTCGGCATAGTTTCATCCCAAGCAGCCATAAAGTTGAGAATTTTTTGATCATCTCCCGCAGCTGCTATAACGGCCAGTCCAAATGGACGACCGTTTGTTTTGGAATATCCCAGAGGCACAGTTCCAACTGGACAGCCCGCAGCAGCTGCGATCGTAGGTATTCGCCCATCCATGGGTCCGACGATCACATCTAATCCAAATTCCGTCAGCGTTCTATCAATTCCGTTCTTCTTCGCCGCTGTGCGGATAATCTCAACTCCTTCTGCATATTTGTCGGCGGACATCTTGTCTTCCAGGGTAGCTTCTAATAGTTGTTGACCAGGATGTTCTACTTAAATATTTTAGTATATCCCAAGACGGAGTGGGGGAGTATCTGACCAGGCGGCAGTGCTTTCTCCGCATTCTGCTTATTGAATTCTACAATATCGGTAATTGTTTTGACTTTTGACTTCTGAAAGAAGTTTAAGAATCCCTCCCAAGCTTTTGCAAAATCGTGATCTACATGTATGTTAGCACAATACTATTAGTCATCATATTTCTACTCACTCCACAGCTGGTCTAAGGCATCCTCATTATCAAGCTGCAGCTCATTCATGGACGTCAATGGGACATTCTCATGCACTTTAGCTCCGTGTTGCTTTAGTGTAGACTTTGCTTCCTTGTAAAGTTCTTGTTGTTGTGCTATAAGAACTGGATCCGCAGTGCAGATGAAGTCAACAAATCCCCACAGTGTGTCATCTACAAATCCAACTGTTTGTTCGGTCCAAAGTTTAGTTTTGTTCAAAGATGTAAATGATTCTACTCCAGTAGCGAGAGACTCTATGAGATATGCTAGGTCTTGGGCGGTCTTTGCCATACCACCGACACTGTCTGTTAGAGCAGACCAAGGCGCAGTGCCATCAGTGGGAACGCTGCCCACGGTGAGTTTGAGGCCATAAAGGGCAGCACGATTGGCTGGTTGAGAGATGGATCCATCAGTCTCTGTGGCTACTGACAAAGGGGCGAAACCAGCAGCGACGCTTACTGCACTACCGGAAGAAGATCCAGCGGGAGTCTTGACTATAAGCATATACTTTTTCTCAAAAGGGGGGGGGGGCGGGGGGAAAGAAATACACACTGTGTGACCCAAAAGTTTTTCTCCCTTTGCAACACCGCCGATAATATATGGCGACTGAGTTTGACCTCCAACTGCCGACCAACCCGTAGTAATTCCAAACCCTTTCCAACCTGCCATCTCCTGTCGAAAATTTTTAGCAAGGTGGATATAGATTGCAGCGACTGTGTGCGTGGACTAACCGACAAATTCGCCTTTCCGATTATGATCAAGCCAGCGTCTATAAGCTTTCATTTAATTTTGGTGTTAAGTTTGTCCTGAGAAGCATTCCGCGGTACTCACACGTTCAATGATGGGAGCATTCCCTTTTGGCTCAGCCCCAACCAACGCAAATGCTCCACATGTGGTGTCCATACCAAGAGATTTATCAGTGCAAATGTTATCCTAATACGATGTTGTAAGATCTCTTCTCAAAAGCCAGAAAAGAACCACATACTTTCACGGTGATCGGCAGTCCGTGCAGCGGCCCTCTAATTCTCCCAGCAGCGCGTTCATCATCAAGCTGTTTTGCGATAGAAATCAAAGATGAACGAGGGGCGACACTTATCATGGCATTTAATTCTAGCCCATGATGATTATGTTTCTTAATTTGATCCAAATACAAGTCAATCAGTTCCGTAGACGTTGTTTTTCCTTCTTTCAAAAGAGCCTGCAAATCTTCACCCGAAGCCGTGAGAACATCAATTACTGCCATGCTGACTCTTAGTGGGGACTGCAATTCAGTGTGAAGTTTGCTTGTTTGAATACTTGAACAAGGACAAGCGTAGCTCTTGAACAAACCAATATCGATCACACAAGAGGAAGCCCTAACAGAAAATCCGGTAAGTACCAGAAGTTTGGATAGTGAAAACATGTCCTTTCAGGTTGAAAATCAAAGTAGATAGAAGCAACCAACCACTCCTGTATCTCGTTCTTAGTGACAAATAACGAAATGCAGCTGTGACCAGGGGTTACTCCAGCCTTGTCATTGCAAGTGATATCGCCAAGATATTCAATACGTACACGGCAACGTTTTGTATTTACTGTAAACTTCACAGTGTGCCCCCATGCAGTTGCCCTATTTCAATGCATTCAAGGTTGCACCAAACGTGTAATCAAACGCCCAGCTTTGGTGCATCTTCGAAGTGGCGGCAAGGAGCCTCCTGCGGAATATGCGTGCCCTGTGTTGTTGCCTAACTACAGGTAATTCTATCACATTGCATGTCACATATTGCACAAATAAAATGCGAGCAGCCGTATCTCGATTTCACATTCCGTGCTTAGTAGGTCACATACCAGCTTTCCCGCCGTGATCCAATGCACAGCTTTGTAGGAACTGCATGTTCTGTCACAAGATTCTGGTTTTCGGTTTTCATTTGTTCAACTGCCTAACAATAGTAGCTCGCCTGAATATGCGAAATATGGGTTATGTAACGAGGCTTAAAACTTGTAAGATTGATTTGCTATCACAGATTAATGATAGCGTGGGTGTAGCGTGGGGGAATCACCTCATCCTCCTGTTAGTCAAGGTTGAATTAATCAACTATAGCACAGTGGTTATTGTTCACCATTGCACACAAATCGAGGCATCGGTTGTATTTTAGGCAATCCTAGCAAAAGGATGCCAATATTGATCAATAGCTCTACAATATTCACTTTAACCCATCTCATCTTTTGTTTCCTGCCTCCTGGGATGTCTAGGGATGCCTTCTATTACGGCCGAGGTGTCTTTTCTTGCAGATATCCCTCTCTACGAAGAAGAAAAGCCTTATTTGGTCCTTCTTTCGCCTGAAAATAAACTAGATTCCTCCATTCCGAGGTCTAATCTTCAATACGAAAATCACGATGTTTCTATTGAGGATATTCGCCAGAATTTAGGGCAGTACAATATCGCCAACTGTGGTTTTCAAGTTCTTCGCCACCAAAGCAAGGTCTCATTCAGCAATGCTCTTGAGGAGAACAATCTGTCAACTGTGGATGCTTACAAAAGGGAAACTGAGCAGCTGTTGGCAGCCAGCCTTGATGCAACTCATGTTGTGTGTTATGATTTCAGGGTACGATGCACTATGCCTAATAAAATCTGTTTCATATTAACTTTTCAACCCAAGCTTAGGGAAAATCGACGCTTTGAAAGAACGGCAATCGACCTAGCGAGTCCTCTTCTAATTGAAGCTCCTGCAATTGGTGCACACAATGGTATCTACCATGTTTTCTGACAATCAATCTTTTATAGGGGCTGAGGTTTTCCAGATGTCACCGCACGGTCAGGGCCGGAAATGATTCGTCGGCACCTCAGTCCAGAAGACCAGAGATTATACCTCAAGCCAGGATATCGTTTCCGCATTGTAAAGTGAGCAAATAAATAGCTATTTCTTCTACCGTTAACTGAGGCTAACGATTTGAAGTACTTGGCGTATTCTCAACCCGGTTGCGGAGGACAGTCCTTTAACTTTGTGTGATTTTCGTTCAATCCAGCCTGCAGATCTCATTGAAGCAGACCGAGTTATCCCCGGAAGAGCTGGTGAGGTCTACTACATCAAATACAGGACTTCTCAGCGTTGGGTAAGCGTACCTCTATTACTAATAACTGTGTGGGCTGATGAATTAGTGTTGGCTGGAACACCAGACTCCACAAGAACCATTCGTGTTTGTAATGTATGATACTATGCCGGGTGACCAAGCAAGAAGTGAGTACATCTGTTGCAGATTATGAAATTGTATTAACACATTAACTTGTAGTATGTCCTCATATCGCATTTCACAATCCTCGTGCGCCATCTAATTCACCGCCCCGAAAAAGCGTCGAAACACGATCTATTGTTATTTCACCACTATAGATCTTTCAAGTTTCGGTAAAAAGAAAGTTGCTATGAACAGAAATGGTGAGTGGGAGTATGGCCTACCAGTTTGTTTTGCATAAGGCCATTAGGTTAGTGCTGTTCATGGGGGAGCGGACATATGATATTTCTAGAGTAGCAATCAACGATTATATTGTGCTATGCATGTAACTTTTTTTCCATAAGAAGAAAAGATTATGTGGTGATGATGATGCTGCTGCTATAAAGGCCCAGATTGCATAACATTTTTTGTTCTTCTAAAGGTAGATATGAAACTGTGGCTATAGCATTGAGTAGAATCTCCCACAATTAGAGCAGCAAGCCCTAGAGGCTGAAGCACGCTTCTGGTTACCATTAGTAGACGGCCGGAACACGGCATAGATGGTCTTGTGTCGCCAATAAGCAATCTCCAATGTCTATTAGTGATTGGGAGGCTGTGTCTGGGCTATGTAAGCCGCGTTGCAACTTGTTTATAGATTAAGCTATCAAGTGTTTTTGTGCGCTCAACTATGACCACAGGTAAATTATAACCCATAACTTAGAAGTTGGTCGATCACGAATCAATGCTTTGTCTAAAGGTCGGATATAATGAGACCGAATATCAACAATAAGTACTCGGATTGGAGAAGGCGCAGAACGGTTTGCAATTCACATGTCTTTAAATATTCCAACTTACACATAGGATAGTCTAAACAAGGTGAACAGCCTAGGAGTGGACTCACAGATATAGAACCTGCGCATGGTAACGCTCTTTCACTCAACTTGTCATGGCGTCTCATAATACTGTTAGCAGGCACAGTTTTAGAACCAGTGTCGACGTTCACCGGCCCTCAGTTAGACCTTCTGAAATCCATTAACGAATTTACCGACATATCAAATATTCACAATTATAAGTCATTCAAGCGTTACGCTGAATGGTATCTGGAATTTATTAGGCATCAAATCCAAGAATATGTCAGCCAACAAAACAACCACAAAATTCTGAATATCCTATACGCTACAGAAACCAGAGGCCCGGAGCAGGAAACGAGTGTCCCAGTCCAAATTTTTCGGTCCATAATTGAGACTGCAGAGGTTTTGAAGACCCGGGACTCCTCCATACGATCAATTTCTGCACATTTCGATGGTGGAGAAAACGTTTTGAGAGAAAAGTCGCAGGAGTCGATAATGTGTCAACACATTTTCCTGATTATTTCTTGGATTACCATGCTTTATACCCCGAGCCAATTCCAAACTGACGGTTCGATACAACTCACTTTAAAAGATTCCTTAGACCCTTTGAAGTCGCTCCGTAGTAGTGCATGGAGATCTCTAGTATGCAGGATCGATGCGGACGTCATAAAACAGCCCTTTCTCTCGCTCCTAGGGAACTTCGGAACTTTTGTATCCAAGCCGCTTCGGAAAGGTTCACGATATCAAAGCCAGACGTTTTGGGGGGACTCTCTTATCGCCTCAAATCTAAGTTACTACACAATTCTGAAAGTAGGCCACGTTCGAATTGAGTGGGTGGATGCAATTAGTTTGCATCTAGAGTTTGACGAGCGAACATCAGTGCTGAAGATATTTCGGTATCCGTCATTTTGTGCCATGCTTTGCATGGGCAGAGACTCTAAATCTACGATTTTTTCAAGGTAGCATAGCAGCCCCAGAGCTTGATTCGCACATGCCATGCTGATAACCCGCATTCTAGAATCTATCAGCAGAGGTCCAGGTCTTCCAGTGATTCGGAGAGCTCTAGTCTATCCGAATCAACACTGGAAAGGACGTCGGAGCCGTATTCCCAGGATTTTTTCGCTGAGGTGCTGTGTTCCTACAGGCTTCTTTTTGGTCAGCATGGCCGTGCCATCAAAGAGTTTGAAAAGATGAGATCGCCATTCGCCAAGCAGGATATGGTGGATCCTCTACTACAAGAGTTGTGTGGTGTTGCGGCCGCAAGAACAGCAATTTATGATCAAATTGACGCCCCTTCTATCAAGTCTCTCTATTCAGCAAGGGCAGATTTCCCTTTCCTTGGTCGCAGGCTCCGCAAACTTCACGAATATGTAGACTCGCAAAATCCTAGTGATCTCAAAACACTATGGTTTGACCGCCGAGATGTTCTCAGATTTTACACATTTTGGGCAGTTTTTGTTATAGGGGGTATTTCGATTGTTCTTAGCATCGTCCAAATTATTCTAACCGGATTTCAATTAGCAAGAGCCTGAACAAGCAGGCTGTGGAGAGTTGAAACTGGGATAGAAAATAAAATTGAATTAGTTGATAAAGATTTTGGCACAATTGCACGCAGGATAACTTCATTACTCTTAGAGCTGATTTGGTTCACCAATAATTAACCACATTAAAAGAGCGTAGATAATAGAAAGCCCAGCACACTTAGTAATCCAACAAGAGAGCCCATTCGCGTTCACCATCCCACCTCTTGATCAATAACAGATAACTTAAAGAACACGACCGAATTTTCGAATAGCTATATGCGAGCGGTTAGTTAAAAGGCGTTCGTCTTAATAAGGTTTGCACTCAATATACCAAAACATAAATGATTCCTTCAGTATCCCCCAAGACCGTTTGTACCACTGTCGTGGTATTCAAATGAAACCAAGATGTTATCAAAGGGTTTGGCTGTAGCATCAACAGGCCATTTCTTCCATGGCTGTTCTTTGCCCTTTGGGGAGGCTTTATTGGTGGCAAGGGGAAAGATGTCGTCAGTTTGAGGTTGAGGGTAAGGATGAACAATGCTGGATTGAGGCATGGTGGGAGTGTCAATACTTGGAAGAGTCTGGTTTTGCCTGTAAGACCGTTATATAAGGCGTGTGAAGGCTTGACTATTCCACAACCTACCTATATCGCTGATGAACAAATTCGAGTAAGTTTAGCTGAGACTTGATTGAAGAGGAGTCGATATGAAACGGACACTCAGGCGAAATCGACCTTTATATAATGCGGTTTGCACAAAATTTTCCATAATGTCTGGTGGCTCGTCTCAATCTCATTAGCTCCCATAATGAAGGCGCAACATCCATGTGGGCTAAGGCAAGTTGGCTGCTTCGCCAGCTCATTAATGAGAATTGTTGGCAAAACTAACACGCAAGTTTCTCGCACAATACATTCTTAGTGGCAGCACACCGCAGCTCGCATGGTCGTGGGGGTAGTTTTCCGCAACGAATTGTTTTCTCTAACGCTTGTGAGGTTTACTAGATCTACCCCTAGTATGTTTGTGCAACCTGAGCCTGCAAGCCTCACTTTTCAGGTACTTTGCTCTGCCCCGTCAACATTAGCACGTAGATGCATGGCCACTTTGCTTCTCAATATCAATAGTAACTGATTTCTCCCAGATTTCTAGTTCCGTAAATTTCGAAGCCGAAAGTCTAGGCAAAGCCGAGAAAAAGAATGAGTGCCCAGCCTAGCCAGATGTCGATCAAAACCGATACTTCTCTTGACAATGAATTTAAATATTTGTCTATTGAACAAAAAATAGTAGATAGGTCCGTCCCTGATGAGATCAGAACTACTTTGAAAATTTCTACTCTAACATGTCCCATTCTCAGCGACACGAAGGCTTTCCTGGATCAGAAATGGAGAAACGCTGTTGAAAAGTGTAGGGAAGACCTCTCACCAGCCGACTATGAAAGTATCGAGCAATTTGATTCCCCAGAGAGGGTTTTTGATGACCTGAGGAAACGCGAACTTGAACACAAGCATACTTGGCTTGGAAGAGCCGGCGCGAGCACAAAGTATGGATGTTACTGCAACCATGCTAGTAAAAATCTGACCTTCCCAAGGACGGTTTTAGGGCCAACAACACAATCTCTAGAATCAATATCCACCCTATTCATGATGACTATGATTCCATACCAACCGAACTTTGCTATTCTGTGGGGTCTACTACATTTGGCAACAAAGGTATGCGAGGTATTCCGAGACCGTCTAGAAAGGGCTTCTAGCTAATATACTTCATGGTATCATTGTCTTCCAAAGAGACTTGGATTGACTTCGGAAACAAGATTGATGAAATACAAAGCAGACTTGACATATTAGAAAAATGTGCAGCCTGTTTTGCAGAACATGGCGAGTCTCACGAAATGAGTCGGGCAATCCTTGCTGTTTTTGTAAGCTTGGTGAATTTCTGGGTCGAAGCGGTGAACTGGAACAGAGAACAAAAACGTCAGTACTGGACCTTCACCTACAAATAGATCATTTGCTAAAAGTTAGAAGACGGTTTTCATTTTTCGAAACTGAACAAGAAGTTCGAAGCGGCAATCGCAAAAGTGAAAGAGGCTGTTGAAAACGTCACAAAGCTTCTAGACATAGCTCTTAAAAAGAAAGGAGGGCAAGATCTGCTGCAAAACATTGAGCTCGCTCAGGAGAATATAAAGTTTCCTTTGTTTGTTCTTCCCAGGGCGGCATCTCAGCTGTTCTACGGACGAGAAGAGGCAATTGATGCATTGAAGAGCATCCTGAGGCTTGATCCAGACTCTGGAAAGCTCAACTCCGTCCTCTTATACGGCATGGGCGGAGTTGGAAAGACCTCAATTGCTCTGCAGTACGCTTACCAAAAACCATCTCCATACGATGCTGTATTCTGGGTAAGAAGTGAAACATCAGAATCGCTACATAAGAGTTTCACCGAGTTCGCAGTCAGCTTGAAGCTTCCAGGCGTACGCCCAGAGGGCCAAGATGAGTTAAATCTACTTTATTTCAGGAATTGGCTAAGAACACAAGCGGCCCGAGGAGGTAAGAGATGAGATGGGAATCAGAGAGGAATCGCTAACGATTTTGTTCAGCCAAGGGCCGCAAATGGCTAATGATATTTGACAATTGCGAAAGCATCGATATGATTAATGACGCCCAAGTTCTATCTACAAGTGGAGCAGTTATTATAACTAGTAGACATTCTAATGCGTGCCTGTCCGACACACATAAATATCATGTGAAGCCATTTGGAAGCAATGATGGACTTTCACTCTTGAAACGATTCCTCTCAGAAAAGGCATTGACACTAAAGGAGGAAGAGTGCTTGAAAAATCTGCTCAAGAAAATAGACGGACTGCCGATAGGTATTCGAGTATTGGCAGCCTCTATCAACTCGCGGACTTGCTCGCTTTTAGAATATCCAGAATTTTTTCTGAAGCACTCAAGGAAGCTCTTGACAAATGTGGATTTACCCGAAGATTACGAAAAACCAAATAGATCCGCTAATGGCCACATTCTGGACCAGGTGTGGCTGGTCAGCTTCGGATCACTTCGAATTGGAGCTAAGTCACTTCTGGGAATGATGTCTTTCCTTGCTCCTGACGTCATATTGCCCTCCCTATTCAAACTTGATGCCATCCAAATTAACTTGAACGGTTCAGAATCGAGCATTACCTCTATCTGCGAAGACGAGTTTGAGTAAGGCCCAACCCTACTTAAGCAGGGACAATATATCTTAACCTTTTATAGGCTTCATGTGGCAATGGAAGAACTTGTTAAAGCTGCTCTTATTGATAAAAACAAGGCGACAGATAATGACACACTGGTGCTCTCCATCCATCGGCTAGTTCAAGAGGCTTTTTTGTACAACTGTGGAGACAACGACCGTCAAGAGTACTTTGATGCGTCGGTTCAGATCGTATATGAGGCATTCCCACACCAAATAAATGGTAGGCCATTTTTCAATGAGTGGATCAAGTGCAAGGCTGTGATCCAACATGGCGTGTCGCTAGTTGAAAGATTCTTAGAGTTTCAAGGAAGGGGGTCTCTCAAACCGATACGACCTTCGCCTGTTTTTGGAGAACTTCTGAAAAATTGTGCATGGTATGGGACTATACAAACTTATTATGTTGTCTGCTGATCCCTAAATATCTAAAGGTATAAGTTCGAAATGGGGGAACACAACTCGTCTTTAGCTATTCTTGAAGTAGCACGGAAGGCTTGCATGGATAAGAGCTCTGAGCTCTATGCACATCTTTTGAACACGGAAGGCTGTTGCTATTTCGAAAAAAATGACCTCCAAAATTGCCGCGAAGCATGGGAGCCAGCCTTGAAGATTCGAGAAGCAGTAGCAAAGTCTGGAAGCGCAGATGCCATGGAAGAATATTCAGTCCAAGTTAATAACTTTGGCAATCTCGAAACCGCAGAAGGACATATAGACGAAGCAATCAAATCATTCAGCAAGGCCGAAAAAATGCGACTTGCAATGGGCCCCACAGCATTGACATCGCTTGGGTTAACGCACATGACCAGTGGCCGTGCTTATTTTGAGAAAAAAGACTTTAGTGAAGCTACAAAAAGATACGACAAGGCAGAGGCTATTTTTGTCGAAAAGTTTGGTGCAAGGAGTCATTTCATGGCACAGTAAGTAGCGAGATTACATCTCATCCCCGGATTCACGCAACTAAAATATTTTAGTTTAGCATATGCTCGCGGAAATATGGCACTCGAGAAATTCGAATATTTAACTGCTCGGAAATTTTACGACCATGCAATTGGAATTCTACAAGAGGAGCAGTCCACTAAGTTTCATATCCTGGTTTCAGCTTGCCATTACAAGATTGCAGTACTGCAGCTAAAGGAAGGGCTCCCAAGTAGTGCTCAGTACGCAAAATTCTATCCCTAATTTCTGACAGGAATATTTTTGACCTTCTCTAAGGAAATCTTTGGCTCAGGGCCGCCAAATCGCTGAACTGCATGGAGCAATTGGGGACACCGCGCGTATAATACGAAAAGAAGCTCACATCTTTACATTAAAAGGCCCAGAGGCTTCCAAAGAGAAATATGAGTCTTATCGCCAACTAGCAGACTTGATGCGCGCACGATGCCCAGGGCAGGCTTCAGGCTTACCATATGTGGAAGATTCTGACATTGTTTGGGATCGATTAGTATGCGGCTATTGGCGGTGATATATTGCTTGGCCCACGTGAGTGATATCGTTGTACTGCATAAAGTTTCTAGATTGAATAAGGCATGAAGGTACCCATGTATTGCATGTATATTTGACTGAAGAATTGAGAATCATTCTAGGTATCTCGTTTATGCTTTCAGTCGTGATGGTTGCATTGACGGTGGTTTTCGGGACGGGAAAGTAGACTCCCACGCACTCATCACCTGCAATAATGTGTCCTCATGGTGGGCTGTAGTAAGAGCGAATAAGCCAAATGGTCGACCGTTGAAGTCGAGATACGAAAGTGGTAAAGTTGCAGAGGGGTAGCCTAAAACTGTCAATTCATCAGTGACTAAAGATTTGCCGAGCGACTTACCAGCACCGCAAGCCAGTAAACTAAATGCAGAATCCGCTGGTCCAATGATTACATCAACCTCATACGTTCGAAGCGTTTTATCGATTCCCATGTCTCGACTGACTAAACGCATTTGAGCAAAGGTCTTCTCGTATGCCTCAGTGCTCATGTTGTTATTGGCTGCTCTAATCAGAAGGTCTTGGCTCTCATACCCTATTGCTTGTTAACCTATGATCTCCTGTATTTTAAGTACTCTGATCCGAGTTACCTTTGGGGAGCTCTAAACTCGCGTGCTCAATATTGAACCTAATAATATCATCTAATGTTTTGATGGATGACGACGGCAAGACATTCAAGTAAGACTCGATATCCTTCCGAAAGTCTGCCTCTGCTACCTGTCAGAAGGGCTTCCGTGCAAGGCCATTAGGCTCATACCGAAGAGATCAAAAATGCCTTTTCCATTAGCCGGTGACATCTCCTCCCAAGACACCAACTCAACACTCTTCACCGTAGCTCCGAGGCTTTGCATTTTTCGATATGCCTCCCGCGTCTCCCTGTCCTATATTACGTATTTGTGTCAATTTTTTATTCTGACGGATCAGGTAAGACGTACCATTTGCTCGCGCGCTGCAGGGTTTGGTCTGCCCAAAGATGGTGGAATGAACCACTTTTCTGGACTTAGAGTACCGATCTTTAGATGATCCCACTTCCCATGAAGTATGGAAGCATATCCTCCCAGAGGCACATTCGTTGCTCCGCGATCTACAATAACATCCAATATATTGGCAATATCTCGGGCACCTTTTGCAAGAGGTCCCACTGTGTCAAACTTGCGCGAAAATGGGACGATCCCTTCCATACTTGTAATACCGGTTGTGAGCCGAATGCTATAAAGCCCAGCTCTCGTTGCTGGGATGACAACCGAACCTGTGGTGTCTGTCCCAAGACCTATTGATGCATATCCAGCACTTACTCCAACTGCCGAACCTGTCGAAGAGCCTCCTGGGCTCTGATAATTATAACAGTTTAGCAATTTATATGGGAAAGTAACAGAGAGCTTACACTATGACCAAATCCTAAATCGTCCGGGTCAAAATCATCATTCGTATAGGCAGACTGACACTGGCCCCTGATTGCAGACCATCCAGGAGGTAGCCCACTTCCCCTATGTATAGTTCCGTTAGGTACTTGCTTGCAAATATAAGCCCAAGGGGTGCGCACTTGTAGTTTGCAAACTCCTGATGTACTAATTAGCATTATGCAAACATGTCAATTGCCTAGACTCCATACAGAGAGCTGCGACTTGGCTATTATTATCACCCCTGCTTCCACAAGCTATTAATTTGTCAATATTATCACACTATTGGGACGCTTGGTATAACCTTATTCACTATATCCGCATTTGCCAGTGGTCGAGAGTCTTGGAGTGCAAAGCTCCCAGCTGTAGTGTCCATTCCTGACTGTAAGCTTGTTGCCACATTATCCTGCCCGCTTGTCAATCAAACGAATCCATTTCACAGATTACTCGACGTAATGAGATTCTGCTTGCCTTTATCAACATAGGTATGCCATGAAGCGGGCCTCTAGTACGGCCTGACATGCGCTCTCTATCGAGACGTCGCGCATCCTCTAACGCTGTTGGAGACACACTTATGATTGCCCTCAGATAATCATCATATCTCTCAATCTGAGCAAATCCCTGATTTACGAGATCGACACTAGTGATTGCTCCAGAGGATAATAAATTTTGAAGCTCCGTTGCCGTTGCAAGTAGAGGGTCAAACCCATTGAATGGTGAACCTGAGGGAATATTTTGTGCTCTCTTATGCCACACACATGCTTTGCATAATAGTGACACAAAGAATCCCATAATGATGACCAGAAGAAAAAATTGAATCGCGAAGGGGGATGATTGACCGCAGACAACTTTGAAGACAAATCGCAAAAGTTTTCTGAGTAAAATGACCATAATCTTATAGGTGAGCATTCACCTAAAGCAATACTGAGACAATTAGTAATGTCTCGTTGAGGCGTCGAACTCCACGTCAGGATGAGTATTGTTAACATATAGAATTTGTTGTCGTTGCTGCAGGGTCGCGTATATAATAAATCCCTGTAAGACACCAGCCACGGGTGGCTAGCTTTGTGTTACCTGACAACTTAAAGTTGACTCAGCTCCTTATTTTCTTAAGCCCTGAACTTCGTAATTCTTACCTAGAAGATAAAGGCTCATAAACATATTACTTTAGAATTACTTGAAGTGTTTGTCGTCACTTCCCTCAGTCTCCATTGGATTCTTGCTTCTGAATTGATCAGAGAATGAAGAAATTCCTCATACTCCAAAGCGAAATATCAGGGCCATTCCATTTTTAACTCTCCAGTTATGAGAGCCGTTTAAATTAATTATAATCTCAACCTAATATCTGATACGTCTTTTCGCGGGATAAGAGGCTAAAATACAGGCGTCTGAACTGTGATTTTGTCATGCCCAGCTAGTATTGCAATGCACACATATGAAGGTGATTTGACATATATATGCTTTGATTTACATAATTTCACTTCTTTGATACCTGGGCAATAGTCTCGGGACCAACCAAGTCCACTGAATCCTGTATCCTCTCATCATCGCTCTCCTGAAGCTGCTTGAATTGTCGTCTATCACAAAGTTAGCCGCTTCCATTAGAACTCGATTGCAGATCGACTTACTCCTGCTTATCATGTAGATATTTCACAACCCAAGTCATCACAATCAACATGATCGCACAAGCGACTGTAAATGAATACCCCTTCGTGAACCGTGGCGCCTCCACCGTGGGGAACGTAAGTATCAGAGTCCACGCTGTGGTTGACTGACAGATCGCGTTCATGGCTACGAGTGTGAAGGCGCGCTGTTCGGGGGAGTGTCGGAGGATGTCTTGCGCCCATCTGGTCTTGTCAGAGGCGTCATCACTAAAAAGGTCCTGACGAAGCGCGACTTACCCGTATAAGACTGAAGAGATCGCATTAGCAAAATACGTAGTGTTGAATGCAAACCACAGTCCCGCTTCTGGCACGTTCCATATGATGATTATGACCAGGCCGAGGATGTTCATGATATATGCGAGGGTGATGGCCCAAGCAGGCGAGCGCGAGAAATCCGCGCCGAAGCAGACTGCCAAAGTGATGAAGATACCGATTGCAGGCATGGTCGCTCCAAGATTGTTCACTTCTGGAATGGAGTAGCGCTTCAGCGATTTGATCCAGAGGAGATAGCCTCCGTTAGCTGTATTTAGACTTCCATTCCAGAACATGATATCCCAGAAGACTAACACATATATATGCCATGTGGTGAACACTCTCTTGACGAGATTCCAAGTCCACGGCGCAGGCGCTCGATGGCCGGCTTTCTCGAGACGTCTCTTGGCAAGAGAGACGTTTGCTGCGGTGATACTGAAGCGGTTTGGGCGGTCGGGAGTGCCAGGATAGATGAACCAACCAACAAAAGCTAGTGGGAGTGTGCAGACCGAGGTGATGATGAAGTTCCAGCGCCAGCCTTCGAGACCGTTAACCCCGTCTAGATTCTTAGTTGCGGCAGCTTGCAGAAGGGAGGCTGTTAGGGTTCCGAGGGCGAGGCCGATGTAGAAGCAGGAGCCGCGACGAGCACTGGCCGTTGTTAATGAGATGAATGGAAGTGGGTGGGAAAAAAACCTACAGTTCGTGGCCTTTGTACCATGAGCCCAGAGTGTAGTGGACAGCAATGAAGAAAGGACTTTCAAATAGGCCGATAAAGAATCGGTAAGCCATGAGCTCTGGTTTTCCCGTTGCCCTGAACTGGAGTAGGTTGAATATTCCCCAACCCAGGTCCAAACTGGGAATGAGGATGTGTAAGGGAAGTTTGGGGAAGAAGTAGGCGAAAGGTACCTGGCCGATGCAGTTTCCAACTAGAAGTGCGGATTGTAGATGGGACAAGTCATTGCCGCCGAGCTTGAGGTCTTCTTTCATGCCTGAGACGTAGGCATTGTCTAAATGCTTCAGTATCACTCTCTATAATGTAGTAAAGGATAGTACGTACTCAAGTTTGCAGCATCAAGATACTTGACCCAGTATACTAAAAGTGCATACGGGACTATAAGAAGATCGAGTTTCCAGATGAGTCTTCGCTCTTCGGGCGTATCATTTTCATCAAACCATTTTATGTGCTGAAAGAATCCTTTACGTGGCTTCGAAACCTCAGACACTGTTGGCTCAGCCATTATGGCAACTTAGTAATTGATTATATGAATGGAAGCCAGCCTCAACAAGGATTCAAGGTCGCCCCCTTATATATTTAGTTATCAGAAGATATTTGTAGCTCCACGAGGTTGCGTGCTTTCAAGGATATTTTCCATCTTCATGTTTATCTAACTGCTGTATCCATATTCCCACCTTTCCCACTTTTAATACGATTCATTGATGTGAAAAGGAACCTTTTCCCGAAAAATCCCAGAGCGATGGATTTGAGAGTGGGATAGTCCCAGTTGTGATGAGATCTATGTTGTATATAATGCTTACCATAGTGGAGCACAAGCACACCATCTCGCTTACCACCGTGTCCCTTTGTCGGAGCCAATCTAGTCGCGAACTGTAGATATCGAACCATCCTACTTCTTTCGAGCTCAGAATCTTCTACTATCGGCATCGTTTCAACTAGACTGTGACAAAATGGGAGCAACGAAGACAAAGTCGAACGGCCTACATGAGACTAACGATGCTGAAATCCAAGGCCCATTGAAGAGACAGAAAACAGAGCCTAAAAAGCAGATTATACTCAATGCTTTTGATATGAGTGGGACCCTAGGTCATCTTAGTCCCGGACAATGGAAGGTGCTTCGTGTAAACCTCTCTCAATGGGCAATGAATATTAATTTGAAGTGCAGAACCCAAAGGATAAATCCAGTACTAAATTGAAATTGTCGTACTGGACCAATCTTGCGCAACTTCTCGAGCGCGGTAATATCAACGCCTTGTTCCTCGCGGACTCGACGGCTGGCCATGCTGTTTACGGAGGCTCAATGGATGAGTGCATTCGGCGAGGAGCTCAATGGCCAGTCATTGATCCCAGTATTCCAATCACGGCCATGGCAGCAGTGACAAAGAATCTTTCGTTTGCCATCACTACATCAACCAGCTTTGAAACTCCTTTCATTGTGGCTAAACGGTTCTCAACCCTGGATCACCTGACCGATGGACGAATTGTAAGTGCTGGCTTCTCGAAGCGAGATTCGCTATATTAGAATGCTTTATACGCTGTTTCGCTCTTAAGACATGTATATACTCTTTGGTCACGCTTGAAAGTAACTCGCGCTTGAAGCAGCTCCATACTCTAGAAACATTATCTGATAAGCAAACTAACTCCGAGAACCTGATACATAGGGTTGGAATATCGTGACATCGTAGGTACGCTTCTCAGGTATAGTTAAATGTACCATCGACTGACGAGTAATATTAAGGTGGAAGAAGGAGGCATTCAAAGCCATCGGCATCTCTGACTTAATAGAACATGATAAGAGATACGACATGGCCGATGATTACCTTAAAACGCTATACAAGCTATGGGAAGGCTCGTGGTCTGATGATGCTGTAAAGCTCGACACAATCAACGATATCTACGCTGATCCCGCCAAGATTCGAGAGATCCATCATGAGGGTCCGTACTATAAGCTAGACAGTCGTCATATCGTCCCACCAAGTCCGCAACGCGTACCATTTCTATTCCAAGCAGGAACTTCTTCGTGAGTCGATGAAGCGTCATCCAATATGTATTTCGAATTCAACTAATAAAAGTCAGCGCTGGTTCCAAGTTTGGTGCCACTCATGCAGAAGGCATCTTTGTAGCAAGCCATTCTCCGGAATTGCTTCGGGTATCGGTAGGCAAAATTCGAGCAAAGGCCGCTGCTCTCGGACGAGATCCTTCATCTTTAAAGTTCTTTGTTTCCATCACTCCTTTCATTGGGGTTACCATGGCTGAAGCACAAGAGAAATATGATGAAGCTCGAAAATACGCCTCAGTGATTGGTGGATTAGTGCTTTTTAGCTCCTGGACTGGCATTGATGTATCCACACTGCCCTTAGACGAGGAGATTCGACCTGAGAAGCATTCCAACGGCAATAAAATATCCTCCACTTTGGACGGCATGGTATCGACAAGTGAGAATGTGCCGAGATGGACCCCACGGGCTATCGCCGAGAAAGCGGCCTTTGGTGGTTTGGGACCATGTCCTGTGGGAACGCCTGATATTGTGGCAGATGAGTTGCAAAGGTGGATTGAAGTAGGTGACCTGGATGGCTTTAATATTGCATACGTCACAACGCCAGGCTCGTTTGAGGATGTGGTTAATCTACTTGTACCTGAGTTGCGGAGAAGAGGTCTCTATCCAGAAGCACCAAAAGAGGAAGACGGGCCTCTAACAGCGAGGGAGAGAGTTTACGGAAAAGGGCAGAAATTGCTAAGAAGCGATCACATTGGATCTACTTTCCGATACGATGTATATAAAGAGACTTGAGAAGTCCAACTCTAGCATGAAAACGATTTGGTCTCGATATGATTGAGGTGCCTACAATCTGGCGGTAGCATTATGCGTAAAAAATACCTCTTTTTCTTTCACCAGAGCAGAATAGGTACAGATGAGCTTTGCATCTGTGACTTGAACACCAAAGAGACGTTGAGATAGTGACACGTGATTGATACAAGTCCGCTGCATTTTACTGATTTCTTGCTAGGACAACTGAGGCTCAACAAGCATAAAACAAAAAATTAAACTCCTTCATTCTTGTACAATTACGCATGCAGGCATAGTCCCTACGGGATTTTGTGTCAACCCAGTGTTCTTGGGCGTATGGTATAGGCCAGCCCGTGACACCATCTGAAGCTATACGCAAGGGTCCACTCGCTCCCATAGCAGTTGCTCTACCTATGTTACTATGCTACCTTAGCTTGTTTACATGGCACCAAATCTGCTCAATAAAGCCTGCTGGATCCAAAATATTGTTATAGCTTCTGAGACGGAAATGCTACGGTATTCAGTAAAGAAACAAGGCACGCGTGAGGTCGCACAATTCAGTAAACATTCTCCCAACTAGGCCACCAATATCAATCTTCAGGTGGCCGGAACGCCCAATGATTGTGCCGACCACCGCACTGAAACCTCGCTACCACCAAAGTTTCTTATCCTTCCCACATTTCGTGCCTGCTATATTTTGGTTCGGCTGCTCATCCATCCTTTTCTTCCACACATCCACAGAAACTGCTTCGCTGTGTATTTGGCCTCGCCGAAGCTTTCCTTCCTCAAATATATTCTCCGGGTCACGAGGATCTAAAGACTTATTCTTCGTTCCGGATGTAGACGACATAGTTTGAGAACCCTTCGTAGATTTCCGAACACTGCAACTTTCAGCATATCTTCAGTGCAGAACTCGGAGTAGTCTTCATGTCTCTATGGAGTGGTAATGTGTTATTCGTCGAGAGGATTTGGAGGATATCCTTGGCCGCCTCGATCGATTTCCGGAGGAATCTTTTCATCTTGGGACTCTTTTGAACGTCTCTATTCTCTTGAGGCGTTAGACTGGCCACCTTGAGCTTTGTCGCGGGTCGCCGAGGTGCCATCTGCTCGTAATCGGCTGGGTGGTTTACACAGGTGAGAAAGTCAGGAAGGCGAGAGATGATGGTGCTTGTAGGCTTAATTCGGGACATTCCAACCTGTGACGCTCTTGGTGATTTTCTTGGAACTCACTTTATGAGGATCAAACCCTGAAGCTGGAGGTGCACTGTGATATAGAAAAACTGCAAGTAGTTGCCTTTGAAGTCCATCTAGATGTGAATGGTGGAAACTCACAGTGTCTGAAGGTTTATAGAGATTCTCAGGGATATCTTGTGGCTAGCTGAGAACCAGCATACTTTCTCTATGGTATTAAGAGGGGAAGTTCAAAATGTAAAAGCAAGCATGATGGAGAGTCAAATAGTACTAACATCTTTGTACATATCGGCGCATAAAATCCTATGCAGAATTCCGGAATATAACTTCAAATTTGTTCTTCAATTCAGTGAAAATAAGGAAACCGTACCGAGACGATGAATTTCTTTGTATATATTAAACCATTTATGCCAGAAGTATTGATATAGCGTGAGCTTTCTCAAAGTTTCAACGAAATATGTATCTTGAATCAGGAGTCACTTTTCTCCAAGTTCCGCATGTCCTACGCTTGGTAACCTGCTAGGTGCTCTTACTAGAACGTAGAATTTGACTACCTCATTGCTTTCTACCCTCCTCTCTCCAGCGGCTGAGATCAATGTCTCGTTTGTCAACCGCATTGCTTCCCAAATGAGAAGGACCCTCTCAATCTTGTCTTCTTGGGTGGCTTTTAAACAAGATGGGCTAGGACGTTGAAGTTTTGAATGTCCATAGGGATGATGAAACATCTTGAGAACGATTCAACAATTGGCTCTAATATAAAGTCGCTAACATGTTTGGAACTAGTTGGACTGTCTTTTCCTTCTCCAAATAGAAGTAGCGCGTCCTTGAGGGCAGAACTCAGGCGGCGTCAAAACCTATCACCTGTAGTGGTGATTGTCGAGCGACCTCCTCAGCCGGACACATCCAGTCTAGAACAAGGCTTGTAATCCAACTTGGAAATATGTGAAATCAAAAGATGTTTTGAGATAACGTACCTACCCTTTGCGGTTATGAGCCCTCATGACTCATAGAGATACATTAAACATAAAAGTTTAAACCAAATCTATGATTAACCCCTGTATCTCCGAAAAAATTAACTCAAGCTTGATTCTTTAAGTTTCCTATCCATATATAGGGAGAATTTAGTCTACCCTTCTGTCCCGTCCCCATACCTCATCTGCGTCTTTTTTCCCTTTCGTCTCAGGGACTCTCCAGCTTACGAAAATAAAGCTCAAAACTGCCAGGCCAGCAAAGATAAAATAGGCCCATCCCGCTCCACCAAGACGATGATTCAGCCATCTGTTGATTATCGGGAAGAACTGAGCAACAATATACGTCGCAACATAATTGGCTGCTAAACACCAACTTTGAGTTGCACCTACAGCTTCTTGGCCTACAAGTTCTGATGCCATCATGAATGGTACAGGTCCAAGTCCTGTAGCGAAAGAGGCTACAAAGAGGAGGACCGAAATGGCGGACAAAAGCTTGATTTGAAGTCGAAGCGAGATAGCCAGAACCAATGCCATAGAACCCATGCCAGATATGGAGAGTAGTAGGCAAACTTTTCGACCGATTTTATCTGCTAGAGGTGCGCAAAGAATTGTAGTGACCAGATTGATTATTGAGATCATGATAGTAAGCGCTGATGAAGAGATTGGCAGGACGCCAGAAAGAAGAGACACGGAATACATCATGATGCTGTTGATACCGCAAAATTGTTGTGCAAACATTATGCCGATCACGGCGATGATGGCAGGACGGTAGAACGGATCGCGAATGATTTCAAAGAAGCCAATATGTGGAACTGGCTTTGAGGAAGCTTTACTGATTGCTGACTCTGGGCGAGATTGACTTTCTGTATCTTGTAGCAAGCGTTCCTCTTCTTCTGCGGACTTGTTCACATCCCAACCTTCAGTCTCTTCTGCAATTGAGTTTCCTGCACCGCGGATCCGTTGCAGGACACGAATAGCGAGATCTGGCCGTTTATGAGCCACGAGCCATGATGGACTTTCCGGTACGAAGAGTAGACCTATGGCGTGGACTAGACCTAGTCCACCTCCAACCCCGAGTATTATTCTCCACAGTTTTCCCCTGCTCAAGTAATAACCTAGTGTTTGTGTAATGAGGATTCCAATATTGATCGAAACCTGAGTCATAGTCCCGAACAGCCCTCTCTCCTTTGGTGGTGCTACTTCGCTGATGTAAAGGGGCACGATTACGGTGGATGCACCAGCCCCAATACCGGCCAGAAATCGTCCTACTGACATGATTGCAATCGTGCCAGCCAGCGTCTGTAATGCAGACCCCACGATAAAGAAGAAACTGGTTCCTTGCATAGCCAACAGTCTGCCGTAGCTAGTCGAGGCTGGCCCTGCGAAGAGAGCTCCAATCAGTCCTCCCACAACGTACATTGAGGAGAGAGTTGCGAAGGCTGCCTCGTCCATTTTGATACATTGGGGGAATTTGTCGGCGGGGTGGTATGAAGCGGCATCAGCCACGCCATACCTCTTGCAAGTGATCACATCTTGAGGGGCATTCAGTTCGGACTTGGAGGTGTTAGTAGGAGCAGCCAGGTGAGGGAGAATGAAGGCATACGAGATGGAAGCCGAACTGCAGAGGACCAAGGGTTGATACAAAGATCAGGAACAGTAGGTATGGAGTAACGTCTCGGACGCACTGCTTCACACCGCCGGACGCCATCGCGACTGGGAGATACTTTGAAGAGGGGAGGGGGGGTGCGTGCTTGCTGTGCTCAGGTTTTCATCGGAGCGATCTGCGAGCTGGTGGTTGTCCTATACCCGGGGAATGCAGCTTATCCTGCAAGTGACGATGATGTCGGATGCTCCAAGTTATGTTGCTGCTGAACTCCACCAATTGCTCCCTTGGCATGCCAAGTTTCTCTGTCCGCGGGGCCACCCATCAAATCAAATCCAATGGGACACGGGGTCACCAACTTACCCCCCTGAGGCGTATCAGTTGCAAGTTGGTCATGAGAGATGTGCGAATAACAGACCTAGCTCTTTCGCCTGCTACTTACTACTCACTCTCTTTTCCTAGTAACACACTTTATTTGTATTGCACACCACGCATTGCCCCCTATTCAACATGTTCCAGCATACCCTGCCGCAGCTTTCTTGCGTGTAGCGAGTTACAGCACTGCCGATTATTGCTATACTTTCACAACCTCATGCGTTAACGCGGCTGTGAAAAGTCTTATACCCACCTTTTCAACCTTCTTACTGTGTGTACCATACAATACAGTACAAGCTCTTGCACATCTTCCTCTTCACCTACCCGCTGCGTGCCACCGAGGCCCCCTCCCCCCCTGAGCCCCTCTCCTGGCTCCATTCTTCCCCTCTCCAAGCATCAACATTGACTCGTCCCCAAGCACACTCCCAAGCTGTGTTTTGTCAACAACTTTCGGCGCGCGAGACAAGGTCAAATGAGCGTCGTGGGATTCGCCAACCAGGTCCACCTACCCCCATAAAACACCACTAAAAGACACCTAATTCGATTACGTTGTATCTCAGACAGCCAGCCCATCACCGCTTGTTGCATCCCGTTTGTCGAGGGGCAAACAATCCCCGAAAGAATAGTGTTATGGGCATTCCGCATCCCATGGTCTCAGCGCCCCCTCCCCCACCACCGAAGGTGCAGGCACGCGCATAATCAATAATAATTTTTTAGTTTGGAACTATGAGTCTGACGTCTAATCCTCCGTCTTCCGGGGGTCCCTCGTCGGCCAATACCAACAGGACGCAGTCCTTAAAGAGGAGTGTGCAACAAGCCTTTGATGGTACGCAGCCAGTTTGAGATTTTTTTTTGGTTTACCTTCCCCATTTCGATCCTACCTTTCAGCCTCAACGTCTAAAAGCCAACGCCAAGATGACTTCATAATTGCTTCTTCCATCCAGTCTTGAAATTTTCGTCTCGTCTTTTTCTCTCTGAGATTTGGGACATCATGTTTCCGACTAGACGGCTCAACCCCCCTTTCTATAATAGTAGTGTGTATCGTCTTGGTTCTCTAAGAGCAATCACTAATCCGGCCAGATCCGACGGACAGGGGTATTGGTCCCAATATTGGATATCAGAGCAAAGTTCGTGTGATAGACCGTTATAAAGTCATTGGATTTATTAGTTCTGGCACGTATGGCCGAGTCTATAAGGCCGTTGGCCGCATGGGCCAGGTTGGAGAATTTGCCATCAAAAAGTTCAAACCAGGTACGTATATCCCCTCTCAGCTTTCGGTGAAGTAACACTGCTAACCATTGTAGACAAAGAAGGGGAGCAAATCCAATACACGGGCATCTCTCAGTCAGCCGTCCGAGAGATGGCATTGTGCTCGGAATTGAATCACGTGAATGTAATCAGGCTCATTGAGATCATCTTGGAGGACAAATGCATCTATATGGTGTTTGAGTATGCCGAGCATGATCTTCTTCAAATCATCCACCACCATACTCAACCAACTCGTCATCCGATCCCGCCGGTGATTATCAAGAATATAATGTATCAGCTACTGAATGGCTGTCAATATCTCCATGCAAATTGGGTTCTGCACCGAGATCTTAAACCCGCAAATATCCTGGTCACTTCTAATGGCGAAGTCAGAATCGGGGATCTCGGATTAGCCCGGCTGTTTAACAAGCCGCTACACTCGCTCTTCTCTGGTGACAAAGTTGTGGTCACAATCTGGTATCGAGCTCCAGAACTCCTCCTGGGCTCGCGGCACTATACTCCAGCAATTGATATGTGGGCAGTAGGCTGTATCTTTGCGGAACTCCTCTCACTTCGGCCAATTTTTAAAGGAGAAGAGGCAAAGATGGATTCTAAGAAGACTGTGCCATTTCAGCGGAACCAAATGCAGAAGATCGTCGAGATCATGGGATTACCAACCAGAGAGAAATGGCCACACCTCGTGCACATGCCTGAATATGCTCAGCTCTCAACCCTCTCTGCCTCACAACATGCCAAAGCCGGAGGTTCTTCCCTCGAGAAATGGTACTACTCTACTATAAATTCGCATTCGGGGACATCTAACCCAATGTCCAACTCCTCACTGGGAACAGAGGGCTACAAACTGCTCTCGGCTCTCCTAGAATACGATCCCGAGAAACGCATGACTGCCGAGCAAGCTTTGCACCACGTTTTCTTTAATACCGGGGAAAAAGTCTCTAACAATTGCTTTGAAGGCATAAAGGTTGAGTATCCGCATCGACGAGTAAGCCAGGACGATAACGATATCCGCACTGCAAGCCTACCAGGTACAAAACGCAGCGGTCTACCGGATGATTCGCGGCCAGTGAAACGTCTCAAAGAATGATTTGTGTTCTTCGTATTCACAACACAGAGTCCTATCTAACGAGCTCCTATCAGCGGCGAGAATCTAGAACTCCGGAATTCACGGGCCTTTGTCCCGATCCAATGGCTTTCTGCAGTCGGAGATGCTTTTTCGACGGGAAGAAAGAAAGCGGTGTGCGTTTCCCCCCTCACCCGTCAGCTAGAAATATGTGGCGGTGCATATTCGTAAACGCCACACACTCAACGACATATCGCCAAGCGTAGCCAAGAGCCACAAAATCAAGGCATCCACGTCATCGTTCAGGGCTGAGGAACGCCAATTGTTGATTTGCATGTTGTGAGCCAGCCACGAACTTGAAAAGTGAATCATTTGGGAGCTGATAAATAATCCGCCTTGCCCCGTTCTTGGTACAACCTAACAAACAGAAGTGCAACTTACAAGTCTACATCAACAAAACAGAACAATCAAGACAAATACACAAGACTACTCAACAAAGCCAAGATGGGATTCTTCTACAGCAAACACGTTGGTGGCAGACGGGGTGGTGCTACTCTGCGAGCGGACCGTCATGGGCTGCATAGACCTGTCTTTAATTTCAGACTATGCGGGTTGAACTGCTTCCGCTGAGTTCCTCTCGTAAGTTAATCGTCTCGTTGTTACTACACAGCTTTGCTGATTGTTCCAGGGACCGTAGCACGGCTAGAGGGATATGAAGAGATAATATGATAATGGCACGGCATGGGCATGGAGCTAAGCGGGCGTTTACAGGGATTTGTGCTTCCATGGAGTCTGGAAGGTTTCGAGAGCATGTGAGAATAATGGCATAGGCAATGGGGAATAATTGAGTGGTAGAATTGAGTACAGATAGCACGCCGCATAGAGAATTCATATTACAACATACTTCATGAACGGAAGGCACCTAAACCCCGTTCGGTGATTATTCAGAGCCTTTACATCAATCGGTACATATTCAAATATAGCGCAGGTTATGGTCTAAATTTTGAGCGAGAATATATATTTTCATTCGATCCTACTCCTTTCGCTATTGTACTTCTTGGTATACCACTCATTCCTATCAAGTACATAGTCAAGTGCCAGACCAAGCAATCCACAGCAAACAACAAAACTATAAAGTCCCTAGAATTACAAATGTGTTCCTTAAAAATATCCTCTACAAATCTCCATCCCTAGAAGAAGTGAAAAATAACAGATGTTGAATATAGTATCTCTCGCCTCCATATCAGCTTCGAAGCGGTAGAAGTGATGCCGACGAGAGAGGAAGACAGAAGTGGTATAGCGCATGTTTACCGTTAAACCCGAGACGCCGCCGCAGAAACAAGAGAAAATAAGAAGCCTCATCCTTGCTTGATATATTTAGAGAGCCTCGGGCTTCATTTGCTCGTGTCCAGGGTATCATGAGAATAGTCGTCGACATTTTCGGTGAGGTGCAAAGAGAAACCGGTTTTCATTTCTTGGGTGCGGTTTGTGACTTGATGTTGTCCGAGAGCCATTTCTGTTTTTGGTTAGAGATTAGCTTGCATCCACCAGTAAGGACAATTGGGTGAAGCGATATACGCCCATACCATTCCTTCTATTAATCCCTGGCCATTGATAGCTATCGTTGGCTCTACATTCCATGTACGATCTTTCAGTGTGTTAAGCTTCAATGCTTCGGCTACCTCTTCTGCTGTCATCGCTAGAACTATATAAGCACTTCTCTCTGCGACAATGTGATAGTAGATAACTTACCGCCATCGAGATCCTGCTTATTCGCAAAGACGAGCAACAGCGATTCTTTCATTTCTCGATCGTTGATGATGCGATGTAACTCTTGTCTAGCCTCCTCTATGCGGCCTTTGTCTAAAGAATCGACTACGAAGACCAAGCCCTGAGTTCCTATATTTCATTGTCAGTATATCTTAGCCACGCAATGTCTGCCTATGATAGGTCATTCTACACCACAGGTGCGAACATACCACTGAAGTAATGCCTCCACAGCGGCCGAATTTTGTCCTGTCCTCCAACGTCCCAAACATTGAACTTTACGTTTTTATATGTAACTGTCTCGACGTTGAATCCCACGGTCGGAATCGTCGTTACATCTTGACCTAGCTTAAGCTTATATAGAATGGTTGTCTTGCCTGCGGCGTCGAGCCCAAGCATCAGGAGGCGCATCTCTTTCTGGCCGAAGATTTTTGCAAGCATTTTGGAGAATTGGGCACCCATGGCGACGGTATTGTTTGGGCGGATTAGCTGAGGACGGTCTGCTGTAAATCAATTTCTGAGAGATACGGATTACAAGCGTGTTTATGCGAGCTAACACTGACGCTGATATGGTCGAAGCAGATCGTGTATGCAAGCTTCAGGAGGTTAGGGAGGAGAGATTCAAGTATATAATTTGCCACAGCGAAGTTCTGGCGTAACAATATATGGTGTGAAATATCAAGGGATGGAATTGTGTTCGGTGCAGGATCGTGGTGCCCGGATAAAGGTTGCACAGTAAGGGGCTCAACTTCAATGTGGTGGAATTGAGATTTATCATGGTCCAGATGGACGCGGTTGTTTCAGGGGTCGCGTTTGAGCCTCAGTATCACGTGACCACTATTGAGGACAAATGCGAAATAACATGTTGAGAGGCGTAAGAGCGGCTATGTAAGAAAGGGACATCGCTACGCCATATTCCCAACCCCAAGGGTATCTTCATCTGCCAGAACGCCTATTAAATGCCGCTAAATTTTCTGACTGAGATCAATGCCTAGAAATGCCGATCCTCAAAATCGGCCTGTTATCCCTTGTGATCCAGCACAAAACGTCTGTCGACAATTTTTAAGGCACCTGCAGGCTCGTCTTCAAAGAGAAGTTGAACTTTAGAACCACCTTCTAGCATAGCTTTAACATCAGCTCGATAGAAAGTGGTTGTTTCTGGGTAAAGAGCTAGCACCCTTTTTCCAACTTCATAGTCCTGCAACGGGGTACCAACTGGTGGGATAGTCACCATCGAAGACGCCGAGGATCGGTAGCTTTCACCCTGTTTTCCAGTGACTTCATCAGGGAAAGGATCTTGGACATCATAGCGGCGACTCTTCCCCTCACCAATTACCTTGGTCACAATTCCCTGAATCCAGTCATGTTCTTTTGTTTGACCTGGAATTTTAGGCTTAAAAGCAACCTCGGCGCCTAATTGAAAGAGTATTTTTGTGCGCCCAGAATTGCTTGACTCCTTTTCTTCTTTCTCATCTCTATCCCTCGGTGGCTGGCTGCTTGTCCTCCCAGCAGTTATTTTTCGCACGTGTTTGTTATCTGCTGCTGAGGGTCCAGGAGAGTCTGTAGGTCCATCATAGCTGTCTAGCGCACCACGAGATTCTCTGGCGACGGATGTTCGTGATGCTGTGACGCCCTGCGCTTCTTCAACCGCCTTTTGCATTTCAAGAAGCACTTTGGACCATTCCGTTGCTTCAGCTGCCAAGTTCTTTTTCTTTTCCGCGTACGAGATACCTGCTCTGAATAGAGCACTATGTACATCCAGCTCGGACGGAGATGGTTCTAGTCGGAATTAGATAATTGTTCCACAAAGAGAGGGATTGTTACCTGATCCGGAGGTCCGCTTCTCAGCCAAAGTAATCTCAGCCTTAATAAGCTCTTGTGAATTCTCCTTTTCTTGCTGCGTAATCTTATTTATTTCATTCAACTTGTCCTGAATATTCTCCCATATATTTAATAATTCTGCATTGGAGGATTGGTCGGGACGTTGTGCGTTGCCGCGAGCTGCTCTATTACGTGAAGCTGAAGACATGGCGCGCCTTAGGTTCACTAGGTAGACGGTTCTGGCGCCTCGTCAAGCGAATCTTGGAACAATTGACATTTACCAAATCCTAGGCTAATATTCTTGCTGGTTTCTCTGGGACTTTGACACTCTAGGTCCTGAAACAAAGGCTGTGTCTTCTAGTAAGTACCTAATTTTGCTTTTGATATCCGTCGCTTTGCTCCTGATCCCATATTAGTGAATTTGTGTCAATGCCAGAATATCTAGCCTATGTCAAAGGATGCAATAATCTGCAGTATACTCACCAGTGCCTGTCTTGAAGCTGAGACAAGCAAATATTGGTTCAATCAGGCCCTACTTGTTGCAACGGCTCTAAGGAAAAGCTCGTGGATTGTTCCGAATGGTTGGCAGTATGCGTAATGATATACTAGATGTAGATTACAACATGATATTGTAGCAATATTAGGGAATGTGCAGAGGTCTAGGAGAAGCTTCGAAGATCAATGGAAGTCAGCCTTGCATGGCTTGGCCCAAGCTCAGTTTAGGTAATACAGACTTGGCACTCAACTAGATGGCGGGGTTGTGACGTCTCAGCAAGTAAGCAAGGGCATGAAAACGCACCCTCAATATATACATCGAACAAACAAATTTCCTGCCGTATTTCTACGCCTCCCTACGTTTTATAAACTCCATTGCCTTAACAACATGCAAGTCCCATTGATTAGGCTCCAATGCGGAGTCAATAGCTATGATTGGGGCAAGGTGGGCAAGACTTCTGCTGCCGCCAAATTTGCTGCAGCAACCGCTGATGACTTCTCTATTCAAGCAGATAAGCCATACGCAGAGGTAAGAGAATTCTTATGTAAATATTAACCTATTTTATACATCAGTGTGTTCTCTTTAAGCTTTGAGTGTGCTGCATACGCCATTCTAATATGTCTTCTCTAACAACCACCAGCTCTGGATGGGCACTCACCCCTCAAACCCTTCGAAAGACCTCCAAACAAAACGAACTCTTCTTGATCTCATAGAAGACAACCAAGCTCTACTTTCTACGGAAGTTTCTTCGAGATTTGGGCACAAGCTTCCCTTCCTCTTCAAAGTTCTTTCTATTGGTAAAGCGCTTAGCATCCAAGCACACCCAAATAAGAAGCTTGCAGAACAACTTCATAGCCGAGATAGCAAGAACTATCCGGATGATAACCATAAACCGGAAATGACGATCGCAATTACACCATTCGATGGATTATGCGGATTTCGGCCTTTAGCAGAGATATCACATTTCTTAACGACGGTTCCTAGTTTGAGGAATTTGGTTGGCGAGAGTGCGGCACAGGATTTTATTACTGCTGTAAATGGAAAGGAGACATCAGCAAACAAAGCAGACGAAGCCACAAACAAAGCAGCCTTGCAGAAATTATTCGGAGCTTTAATGGGCGCCCAAAAACCGGATATAGAATCTAAGGCTGAAGAGCTCATTTCAACTGCGGAGAAAGAGGGGTCAAATTTTGCGGGCGGTGGTCTGTCCTCGACTTCAGGTCAAGAACTTGCAAATCTTGTGGTACGGCTGAATAAGCAGTTCCCAGGTGATATTGGACTTTTTGTGCTCTTCTTTCTCAATTATGTGAAGTTGGAGGTTGGCGAAGCGATGTTTCTGAAAGCAGATGATATTCACGCATATCTTTCTGGCGACATTATCGAGTGTATGGCCGCCTCTGATAATGTTGTGAGAGCTGGCTTCACTCCCAAGTTTAAGGACGTTGACACCTTGATTGACATGCTGACATATTCATATGCTCCGATCGAGGAGCAAAAAATGAACCCAGTGGACTACCCTTATGTCACCCTTAACGCATCTGCATACAGCTCTGGGTCGCAAGCGGTATTATATGATCCTCCAATTGAAGAGTTCAGCGTTGTGAAGACAGATTTGAAAAAAACAGGTGCCAAGGCCACATTTGAGCAGATTTCTGGCCCAAGCATCTTCATCTGTACTTCAGGAGAAGGAAAAATTAGCGTTGGCCCAAATGTTGAGAGTGTGAGAGCTGGGTATGTCTTTTTCGTGGGTGCAACAGCCGAAGTAGTGCTAGAAAGCTTAGGCGATGATTTTACTACCTTCAAGGCATTTTGTGAGCTGCAAGGAAAGGAAAGGCTTTGAGATGATATCAGCTGAATATCATGGCAGCGACTGATTCAAAAACTGCGCTTTGGTCTCATCGTGGTAGGAGGTAAGGTGCACATAGTTTCCGTCATTGCTAGCTTTGATTTCAGCACTTATCAGAGTAACCTGCCCGTGGTTTGATTCAACTGAAAGTCTGTCAGATGCACAATATTTCACTCCCGTTGCGTGGCGAGTATTGTCCTGTACCTTAAATGATGTTGGAGCATTTTGCCAATGTTTATGGTTTTACAAACTTGATGCGATTATTGAAAACTAGCCTGATGAATTGGCAAGCGCCAAAATTTTCTGTGCCTGGCGCTGTAGGATGAGCCAGGGCCTGTCAGTGGTTGACTTATGTGACATGCATGCATATTAATAAACTATAGGCGCTTAGACGACACAGTGTCTTAGAAAAATCTGCATGTTGCATGTTGCCTAGCCACAGCGATCAATCCATGTTTCCTGCAACCTCCACTCTCATCTTAAGAGTTCTTACTTAGCGATATATTCTCATTATTCCATGCCGTTTGCTTTGTATTTCGACAATGCCACAGGGTTTCCTTCGCCAATTATTGCATCGAGAAAAGTCATCTGATCGTCGAGAGTTTGTGGGTTTCGAAATCTGACTCCTCTATTGATACAAGACTAAATATCTAATTACACGTTCCCAGCTTCCAGTCTCGAACGTCCTTGATGCCCGGGAAACTCGCACTTGTAATGCCTGCCAGAAGATTGATATTCAGAAGATGGGGCTTGAGTGGAAGGAGAGAGTCGAAAGGCGTGGCCCAGATCCCGACCCTCGAGACATCGAAGAATTACCTTCTGACGTCGTGAGATACAAGATTCATGATTCGCTATCGGCTTTGAAACGCAAGAGCCAAGTATGTGACATATGTTCTTTGTTTTGGATCGGTTTACATGAGCAAATGGAACTACAACAACAGCACACAAAAGAATCACGCCTTACAAGAACGAGATCACCAATATACATATCCGTATATAGTATACCCAGTTACCCCAACTACCGGTATCCAAAGTTAAAGAGATTATTCGACGGGAAAGCATGTCTACTTGTGATGGGTGGTGGGAATATTAGAACGAGGTGGCATTTGAAATATGAAATATTTGTCAAGATTCAAGGCATGACTCTCACTTCTTTCCTAGGAAACACGAAAATATAGCTTCAAGGATGGTTGCAGCCGCTTTACGAATTATATTTATTAATACTCAACATAGATAGCGACCTGTCACAGGACAATAAAAAAACCAGCTGGTTTCCCGTCGACGCCCGGTACTCGCATCCAGGATCCGAGGGATGTCTCTCGCTTGCTAAGGAGTGGTTGACGTCATGCTGGACTCACCATCAACTATGTGCTCGAGACTCTGAGAGGAAGCATAAACTACCGACAAGATTGCTACGAATTGGGAAGCATGGTGACCAGGTGCAGTTGTACAGAACCGGAAAGAATGAGATAGGATCATGGGTATCACTGAGTATAATTGGATTTCTTTCTCAGTACTAATATCAAGAATGTTCGGTTGTTAATAATGCTTGCAATCCTAGGCTACTGCTGGGGAGGACAATCTGAGTTCGTGCTAAACGAGAAAATGAATAAAGATTTGTCAAACGGCCTTCCCCTTGAGGCATTTCCTGCTACGATCCGAGATGCTGTCTTGATTACCCGCGGAATTGGCATCGAGCTGTTGTGGGTTGATGCACTTTGCATCTATCAGGACTCTAAGGAGGATTGGGACCTTGAAAGTCCGAAGATGGCAGACACCTATTCTAACTCCGTTCTTACGATAATTGCTGCAAATTCGACTTCTGTCACTGACGGTATACTTAAACAGCGGTCACCTGAGTATTATTGTCATCTTCCATTTGGAGACAATGGACAGATTCATCTACGACCGTTCGAGTACTCGATGTATGATATTGAATTGCCAAAAAAGTCTCAAGGGCCATGGGCTACCCGGGGCTGGACAATGCAGGAAGAATTGCTACCTTTCCGAAAGCTGATTTACACATCAAACCAGATAAGTTGGCGGTGTTCTTCATGCTTCATCGGAGAGAGGGGGCGGATTGATGTCAGGGACGCAATAGAGGGTCCAAGATCGGGGTCAACCAAACATTTCATGAATGATCTAAGTCCAGACTATCAAGCATGGAAGAACAGCTTACAGCATCACATGCTTGACTATAACAAGGATGCACTTTCTATCTACGCCCAGACCGCAATATACAATACATGGTATCAAATACTTGTGAACTACAGCGGCCGAGTTCTGTCAAAGGAATCTGATAGGCTGCCTGCGATTGGAGGTTTGGCTGGTACTATTGGAAATCTCATTGGTGACAGCTATGCCGCAGGCCTGTGGAAAAGAGATATAATATGTGGCCTCTTATGGTCTAGTGTAGGCAGCAGGCGTTCGCTTCCGTCACAAGAGTTCTCCCTGGAACATCCCTCATGGAGCTGGCTCAGTTCGAACTCCACGGTTGATTTCACTTTTGCTACTCTCCGTATGCCAAGCCCATATACAAAGGCACTCGTTTCTACTGAGTTGGCAAATGTTGACAATATCGTTATATCATACTCCTCGGGAGGCAAGTTTGGAGCTGTTAGAAGTGGGCAACTTACGATGACGGCAAAGTATCAGGAAATATCCATGAATATTAAAGAGCCACCCGTTAATGGCATTGAACCATTTGACGAAATTATTCGTGGCAAATTGGCAGGTGATGCGGAACTCGCAGCGCGCTATACAATCTCCGATGGCCAGACTTTTACTGTATTACAAATTGCGAGAGTTAGCTGGGAAGTACAAGGTGCAAACGTCACTTCAACTCAAACTATTTACAGCCCTCAGGCTCGACCTAGGGTTTACCTCCTTGTTCTAGTACCAGTAACACACACAGAGGCCTTGCAATCATTATCAGACTATTCACCCGACACAGAATTTTACCGCCGAGTTGCATTACTAGAAGTTTTTGAGTGGGTAAGTATACGCCAATTCAGCCATGACAGGCACGGCATATCATTGACGATTTTGCAGACTCGATGGTACTATGAGAATGGAGAATTGGTACCTTACGACAATAGCAGGCATGAAGCAGAGTTTGACACATACCACAGCGATGGGATCTGTAACTGTGTGATAACACCAACAGACTTAAGAGAGTCAAACTGGCCAACAAAATCGTTGACTATTATTTAGCTCGTCACAATCTTATATATTATCGTAATTGACGGCCGAGTAGAGGCTGTGCGGCCTCCAGTATACTTCCTGAAAAGTTCTTATACAAGGCATAAGTATCATACAAAATTGTTAGGGGTGTTTACTAGAGACAGAAGTTTCCCCATACCGACTCCTTTCCTATCTTCATTCGTTGAGCTCTCATACTTGAATGTTATTGCGTTTGGCGGTCCTGTTTGTGTTTCCAGATTTTGAATGACATTCAACCATCACCTAAATTATGGATAGAGATTCCATGCAATGTTCTTCAGTAGTGTCTTAAGCATATCAAAGAAACTAATGCATATAATATTCCATACGGATACCGATAGTAAGCCCCAAATCATTTGATTCCTTTCAATCTTGTTGAATGTGTAGGGATGCCATATATCGCCATACACTGAATATGTGTATGGGTGTTCTCTTTCAGGGGTGACTCGCCTAATTCTGAGCTAAGCCGAGTTCAGTTACATACTCATTATCCCCGCCCCGCCCCAGCAGCTGAGAACTGGGCTGAGGGGCATCCATCTTACATCTGCCAAGTAACCAACAAGCCAACTTCTCTTTTCAGCTAAAGTTCAAATGCGTTCACTTCTATCTGCGATCTTGTATCATCGATTTCCGAAGGTCGCAAAAGCTGTTTGCTCAAGTGCTCAACTGCTCTAGTGCTCAATATGTCGGCACTCACATCCCGCTTTGCGGAACTTAATCCTTTCGGTAAGCACAGAAAAGATGACGATGAAGACCTGGGAGAGGAAACTGGAGGATCTTCAGTTGCCGGTGGAGGTCATGGTGCACGTCAGTCTAGTATCACTAGGAATCAGCTTAGAGTCAGCCATGCCCTAAAATCATTCCTTTTGCACCACAACGTCGTCTCTGAGGAGGATGTTGGACCAACAGATTCGGATCACCTGACACCATCACTCCAAGCTTTTGTTGACAAGCCTCATATTAGCGTCCCAGCAGCTCTTATAGATAGATCGCATCCCCTGCCGGAGTACTTTATTAGCTCAACTCACAATACATACCTTATGGCACATCAACTCTATGGCACCTCGTCCGCAGGAGCTTATGAGACGGTACTTCGTGCTGGTGCGCGCTGTGTAGAAATTGATGCTTGGGATGACGATGACAACCCTGACGAGCCGAAAGTTACACATGGATACACTTTAGTATCTAATATTCCGTTCCGTTCCGTTTGCGAGGTGATACGGGACTGTGTCGACAAGGAGGCTGCGGAGTCGACAGATGAGCAATCATACCGTGCTGCTCCTATCCTTGTGTCTCTTGAGAATCACTGTGACGCTCATGGTCAACTGCGACTCGCTCAGATCATGAGAGAAGTTTGGGGAGAACGACTACTCAGCAAAGCTGTGCGAGATGAGGGCACAACAGAACAGGAGGGTGGCAAGCACGTAGTTCTCAGCGAACTTGGATCGAAAATTGTGGTTATTGTTGAGCATCATCTATGTAAGTTCCATATGGAGATTTCGGTGGATGGCAGGGTAGACAAGTGAATCCTTCGTCGAAGCAGATGTACTGACAGCCTACTCTCTCTTTCTCATAATTCAATAAACTTGAATATTACTGACATGTTCTCGATGTAGCTACAGGTGAGGCAGAAGAGGATGACAATAGCGATAGCTATAGCGATGGTGAGGACGAGGAAGAGAAACAGGCTCGTTCCGCTTACAGGGAAAAGAAAAAAGCTGCTCCGAGTACCATCATTGTCCCCGAACTTGCGGAACTAGGTGTCTACGCACAATCTGTGAAACCGAATGATAACTCCTGGTTCGAGGCAGTTGGACTCAAAAACGGCCCGCATCACCATCTCATCAATGTCTCAGAGTCTGGGCTTTCTTCGCACCTGCCAGCTAACAACACCAGTATTGCGAGACATAATGCACATCATCTTATGCGAGTGTTTCCTAAAGGAACACGTATTTCGTCGAAGAATCTAAAACCAGTTCCTTTCTGGGGCATTGGAGCACAAATCTGCGCGCTGAATTGGCAAACATTCGGAGCAAGTATGCAAATCAACGAGGCGCTTTTCAGCGGCTCAGATGGCTATGTCCTAAAGCCTGTTGCTCTGCGTACTGGCGGTGATGGGATACTGAATACCGGACGGAAGAAGAAATTGACGTTACATATTGCTGGTGCAACAGACTTACCTATCCCTGAGGACCGTGATGCGAAGGATATTAAGCCTTATGTCACAAGTGTGCTTATTCATCCAGACGATCTTGAAAACGAGCCACCAAAACGCAAGACCTCGCCGTACAAGCATCATAAGCTAGGCTTCTTGCACAGGGGAGAAAATCCACCTTCAACAGATCCCATATGGGATGAGACCTTGGAATGGGAGTATGAAGATAATGAGCTAGTCTTCCTCCGTATTCTAATCAAGAGTGATGACAGTTTTGCTACGAACCCAATCTTTGCTGTCGCCGCTGTGAGAGTCTTGTACGTGGTACCTGGATGGAGTTTCATTCGCATGTTGGACTTGAAAGGAAGGGAGACAAAGAGTTCATTACTCGTGAGGTTTGAGATTGACGATGTCTGAAATGCTGATTCTTTCCTTTGTCTTGAGATGCTGAAGCACTAATAATGGCAATCGAGCATTTATATAAGCTAATGGATCTGGGTGTTATCGTTCCGCGAAGGTCACTCTGAACTGTGAAACTCGAGATTCTAGATTCTAGAATGATCCTTCAAAATACCGTGGAAGAATATTAGAGGAAAGTTACCTGTCCGGAAATGCCTCGGCATGTGAGGGTGAGACATCAACACGTGACTACATTTCAATTTTTCGATTTCGTAATATTATCTATGCCTTAGGTTTGAGTCCCTGGGTTCAGATGATTTGTTGATTGGAAATGTGTACCTGAGCAGGGGGAGAGCTAGAAGGCAGAAGGTAAGTCTAAATTAAAACCATCATCGGCTTCTAGGGCGATGTACGCTTTATTAAGATTCTAGATACCGTTGTAGTAAATATCGGGATGAAGTCTTGGTGAGCATGAGCAATGGCTTACTTCAGCTGAGGTTATCTGTATTACTAATGTTCATTATCCCGACCTCGGTGACAACCACTGACATAGGTAACCTTAGCCGTGCCTCCGTTGGCTGACTCGGATAGCCTATCCCGATCCCTCCAGCTTCCGTAATCCCAACTTTCATATATCACAAGCACTTCTCAATTATCTATGCCTCCTTCTACAATACCAATTCGCAATGCCAGATCTTCACCCTTCACAATGGCACCCCGCCGCAGCCTACCCCTCATCCTCCTCCCCCTCCCCCTCCTCATCATCACCCGGACCCCACAATGAGGCGACCGACGAGGTCCCCAAGTTACCGCCTTTCTATTCTCCGCACCCCATTCCGGTGTCTCGTGCCATTTCCGAATTAGATCTCAACACAATATCAATTGGCAAGCCCAATTCTGAATTCCCAGCTCACCAGACTCCGGAACCTGAATCAGAACTCCCGGGCTTAGTGTCGCCTCAATTCACGCCTCCCTCCACCCCCGGAATCGCAACTCCTTCTTCACAAAATGACCCCCTCCAACGATTACCAAAGTCCGTGCCCGTGGATTCTAGCTCTGCGAACGGCGGATGCGGATCAAAGAAGCCTAGGCTGCTAGAGAAGCTGCCAGAGGTTAGCTGTGTAGTGAGAGCACGGATACCGACTACAACAGGGACGGAGATGTTCTTGCACCTGTATCAAAACTCGGAGGATAACAAGGAGCACTTAGCGATTGTGTTTGGCAACCAAATCCGGTCAAAGAGCCTAGATAGGGTGCGGGAGGGAGAGACGGAGATGGATCGTCTGATAAGAGGTGCATATACTGGGAGGTTGTTTCCTGGAAGGACGACGAGCACATTACCAGCAGAACCGAGTGGGAATGGGAATGTAACTGCACATGCGCCACTTGTACGGATACATTCGGAATGCTATACTGGAGAGACAGTGTGGTCTGCGCGATGTGATTGTGGCGAGCAACTAGACGAAGCAGCACGACTAATGTCACTGCCTTCCACGCCTACACACTCTAGTGGAGGTGTTATAATCTATCTGCGGCAGGAAGGGCGTGGAATTGGGCTCGGAGAGAAGCTCAAAGCCTACAACCTGCAAGACTTGGGAAATGATACCGTGGATGCAAACCTACTACTCAGACATCCAGCCGATGCGCGGAGTTATGGACTGGCAACAGCGATGCTAATAGATCTCGGAATTAGTGACCTCAAACTTCTGACAAATAATCCGGATAAAGTTCGTGCAGTGGAAGGACCAAATAGAGAGGTTGTTGTAAAGGAGAGAGTCGCAATGGTTCCAATTGCATGGAGAAAAGGAGGGATTGGCGGCATAAAAAGTGAAGAGGTTGGTGGGTACCTAAAGACGAAGGTATACTTCCTACAGGGCATTTGGCGAAGGTGCATGCTGACTTCAGGTATAGATTGAGAAGATGGGTCATATGCTCCAAATGGGCGAGAATTCATGAGTCGTCTTATAAATCAGCGAAGCCGGGGCCATATACGGACATTGAAAGACACCCGATTCGAGGATTCTGCGCAGAGAGCCTGAGGAACAGATTAGATGGTTATGAATAATGATATAAAAGGATTCTGAAAGGCGGTGTAATATTGGGCAAGTATCTTTGAATATATGGGCTGCATTTTTGAGGCATTGGGTGGCAGGATCATATTGGGCAAAACCATTATCAAGAGAGCATGAAGACTAAAAGCATGGCATGCACCTCACACGAGGAACATTACCCTTCTGTTCACACAACTATTTTGTCGCAAACTTTGGTACCAACAATGCTAAACCTACCATCAAGTGCTAGTAGCAGTGATATTCCCAAATCGGCAATTCTATCCTGATTCCTATATCGAGCTTGAACGTAATGGTGGGGATCCACAGTTGTTAACTATTAGAAATTCTTTCTCCTACCGTCATCCAAATTGATATAGGTTTTTTTTCCCTATCACGAAGAAACAAGCATTGATTTATATTTTGAGCCGTGTTCCATCAAATGCAAGTGCAGCTCTATCCTACATGCAGTATGCATTACCCAATCACAAACAACCCGACATGTCATTGCGCATCCTATTTGGATTAGTCCCGAAGCCCTTATCGCGAGGTTGACTAGGTGCTAATCAGTTGGACCAATTCCAGAACGTTGTACCCAGGAACAGCTCCAGGGTGAGCTCCATCGTACTCCATAAGAAGTCGGCCACCCCGTGTTGCTATCATGTCGTTCTCCTGTTATCTTATTGCTCTGCCTCCTACCGTAGGATTTCATACAATTCGGTATATCGAGGGTGAATATGACTAAAGATACTGAAGCTATAGAGGCAGCAACACCAATCGATGGCAGAATAAGCAGTGAAGATGGGACAGATGAAGAGGAGCTGGCGCGGTTGGGGTATAAGCAGGAGCTGAAGAGAGACTGGGGCTTAATGCACAATTTTGGTATTTCCTTCTCCATCATCGTAAGTTTATGATCTAGCACTTGCTATGCTTCGCTCACGAGATGCACAGTCCGTCATTACTGGCATCACCACGCTTTTCAGCTATGGACTCGCTACAGGAGGACCAGCTGTCATGTCTGTTGGATGGATAGTGGTCTCGGTCTTCACCATGTTTGTTGCTCTGGGAATGGCTGAGATTGTGTCTGCCATTCCCACAGCAGGGGGACCGTATTACTGGTCTGCTATGCTTGCGCCTGCCAGCCATGCTGCATTTGCCAGCTGGATCACTGGATGGTACGTTGTCTCCCTACCATAAAACATCTAGCTTGAGCTTACCCACCCTAATAGGTTCAACTTGTTGGGCCAAGTTGCAGTCACCACCGGTATCTCTTTTGGTTGCGCCAATCTAATCAGTACAACAGCTACAGTTAAGTCATCGTACGAACCGACACCTGGTAAAGTAATTGGGATCTATGCTGCCGTCCTCTTTTCACACGGTGTTGTTAATACTTTTGGTGTGCACGTTCTGCGCTATCTGAACAACATATCAATCACTCTTCACTCCGCAGGTGTGACAGCCATTGCAATCTCCGTTTTGGCAAAGGCTCCAACACACCGAAGCGCGAAGGAAGTAAGTAGCCTCCCAGAGCAAGATCTCCTTATCTCTCTAAGAATACTCGATATGCCAATTTTTCTACGCACATAGGCCCATGCCTTACGAGTATATGGCTTCTAAGACTAGTCTCGACTCCAATTTATTACAGAGACAAGCAAACTGACTCAGATATTCTCATTTTCAGGTGTTCGCGACCTTTTACGACGGGACCTCGGTGGAAGAAGGCTCCCCAGGTTGGAGTATTCGCGCTTCTACAGCTTATGTTGCTTGTTGTGGAGCTTTAATGTCACAATACACATTAACAGGCTTCGACGCTTCTGCTCACCTCTCCGAGGAAACCCGCAAAGCGTCCTGGAGCGCACCCATAGGTGTCATCTCTTCAGTGGGCTTCAGCTCTCTGTTTGGGTTCTTTGTTCTTTTGAGCTTCTTGTTCAGCATCCAGAGTTTTGAAGACACGATCACAAATGACTATGGGCAGCCGGTTCTAAAGATCTTTGTTGATATCTTTGGGGAAGATGGAGCAGTAGTTTTAATGTCCTTTATCATCATCTGTGTCTGGCATTGTGGTCTATTTTCTATGACTTCTAATTCGCGCATGATGTTTGCCTTTGCGCGAGATCGTGGAATCGTTCGTCACACTCTTATCCCCTAATCCTGAAACCACTAACGTCGACGTAGCCACACTTCTTTCACAAAGTGGACGACAAATTTCGATCTCCAATCCGTACTGTTTGGCTTGCGGCATTTCTTTCATTTTGCCTAGCACTTCCCTCGCTTGGCTCCGCCGTTGCCTTCGCAGCCGCAACATCAATTGCAACAATTGGCCTCTATATATCCTACGGCATTCCAATTCTCATTGGCCTCATCTACGCTGGTACTTTTAATGCTCGGAAAGGACCGTTCAACCTCGGCCTACTCTCTCGTCCTGTGGCTTTCGTTGCCGTTACCTGGATCGCCTTCATCACGATCATCTTCTGTCTTCCGACCCTGACCCCTGTGAGTAAGGAAACTCTGAACTATACAGTCGTTGCTGTGGCTATTATTGCAGTAGTAAGCGTTGGAGGATGGCTATTAAGCGCACGGAAATGGTTCGTTGGTCCGATCAGGGAGGCTCAAGAGGCAGAAGTTCTTGGCGTGGATATTACTGAACCGGGTGCACTGGAAGCCGTTGAATATGCGGCTGAAAAGAAGAGCGGGAGCTTGGAATGAATTTCTTGTGGGAGAACTGTAGAGATGTGGAAACATCGGTTGATATCTGGAGAGCTTTACCTAATGAGACGTGTTTAGGTATTCCACTTCGATGAGGTACATATTCATATACTTTCAACTAAAATGAATACCAAATCAAGTAGTCTACCAAACCACAAACGCAGAAGCGCAATGAGGGGATATATTTTTGCTACTGCCTACACAATGTATCAAGAGTCTTAAGACACACTTCGCTTGGCTCCTATCAGCCGGTCAGCCTTTTTTCTCTTTTTTCACCTATACCAAACTACTTAAGCAAATAACCCTTCAACAAACACAGCCGGCGGCTCAGTGAAATGTGCTCAGGTCAACGCCATATTTGGAAGGAGAGGTCAATAAATATTCAGCTTAAAACATCCCTGAACGGCCAGGGTTTTCTAGATATCGTTTCGGAGGTGGATAGTTTTTGCCCTTTTTTGTTTTGTTTTTTTGTTTTTTTCTTCTTCTTCTTATACGAAATAGAGACGGTTTATTTCACTTTTATTTTTGGGGGCGGGGCTGGGAGTTGTGCCAGTGGGTGAGCTTATGGTGGTTGAGGGAAAGAAAGAGGGAGGATTGAATTCCGAGAGTGGGCTTACTAAACACACCTCATAGGACGAGCGACACGACCACTACTCCTCCTCTTTCCAAATAGGTCTAACTAACTCCGAGCTTAGAAATCAGCACCTATTCTTCGTTCAATGCCTAATCCCGCAGGCTACAGGTTCCATCCTATGCTTTATAAGGAACGGTATATGATCTGATTCTATATCGAGCTCAATTTGTCAGGTTCGGCCTCATCCATCGCTATGACAACCTCAATTCCAAGTGCTAACCACGGAATCGTGAAAGTAGCTCAACATGAAGCACGCCTAGAGGAAATTCCCATCCCTAGACTTCGCGATGATTATATCCTCGTGAAAACCATCGCTGTCGCTCTCAATCCAGCCGACTGGCAAGATCTTGACGAGCCATTCCGTCCGGGGACCACTCGCTCATTACTGGGCATCGATGCTGCCGGAATTGTCATTGAAGTTGGGAAAAGCGTGACAAAAAGCTTCAAGAAAGGAGACAGAATTGCAGGTTGCAGCCATGGAGCAAACGATCTGGAACCCGAAGACGGAACATTCGCCGAGTATATCGTTGTTAAGGGCGATTTAGCGATCAAACTCCCAGATCATATGAGCTTCGAAGAGGGCTCTACCTTGCTGGTTGGTATTTCAACTGTCATGCATGGCTTGTATAAGCATTTTGACTTCCCGTTTCCGGATGCGAAGGGCGAGGGTAAAGCGAGGCAGGGCGGAGAGCCAATTCTGATTTATGGTGGAAGCTCGGCGACGGGGACGCTGGCAATTCAATTTGCGAAGCTGTAAGTTTTGACCTCTATAAAAGGAAACAGGAATCCTTGGTGTGTAACTGACCGTTGGTAGATCTGGTTTGACGGTCATCACCACGTCCTCTCCTCGGAATTTTGATCTTCTGAAAGGGCTGGGTGCAGATTATGTGCTTGACTACGTTGGTTCCATCTCCCTACTTCTTGCATTATAACTCACGAAAATAGAACAATGTAAACATCGGTCAAACAATTCGCTCCTTGACAAATGACAATCTCACTAAGGTCCTCGACACAAACGCCATACCACCCACCGCTCAGATCTGCGCCGAAGCACTCTCGTCCTCTTCTCCCAATTCTGTCTATGTCAACCTTACGGGCATTAACTTTCCCCGCAAAGATATCAAGAACGTCTTCTTCCTGGGTTACACAACCATAGGGGAAGAGTTCGAGTACATGGGTGAGGTATGGAAAGCAGTTCCCGAGGACTTCGAGATGGCGAAGAGGTTCTTTGCGCTGACTGAGATTTTGCTTGAGAAAGGTTTGATTAAACCTCATCCTGTGGCTCTTAGAGAGTCTGGACTGAAAGGGATTTTGGATGGGCTAAAGGAGTTTAAGAAGGGAGGTCTCAGTGCCGTGAAATTGGTTTATCGAATTGGTGAAGTGGATTCGTGAGCATGCGTCCTTCCTCAGAGCTGATCAAATGTTGATTGGCAAGCTGGGCGGTTTAATGATAACTTGGCGCCAATAGAACTGGTGGTACGACGCTCGTACGATTTGATCATCTGAAAGAGCTACAAAATGTTCACGATTCCCTTTAAAGTTCTTTCCAAAAACATAGGAAGTCTTCAACTGTGTCATTCAATATCGAAATTTATCTACTCTGGCCATCGAACATGATTATATGGTGTCGTCTCCCAGTCCACATGTACCAATATGGCTGATGTGCTATATACAAGCGGTCACTTGGCTGTGGCTGGAATATTCCTTCCCGGTTTCCATGATAGAGAAACATCCAAAATGGACTTTTCAATCAGTAGCAATAGATCCTCACTCATTGTTATGAGATGTTGACACTATGGTCTCAGGCTGAGCATACAACAACCACTCTACTGAGGCGGATATCACTGGCATGGATGCAGGTTATGATTACAAGTTCAACACCGATGTTGAAACCGAGAACGACAACTAGCTTTCTCCAGAACCCTGATGGTCTATGGGCCCTAAAATTGAGATGACAGGAGCTTCGTTCGGCGCTTGGAGAGGTATTTGCCTAGTGTAAGAACCAAAAAAGCTTTGTGGCAACATCAAACGAAATGGACAAAACTCTGGTTGCATATGATTAAAGCAGCTGTTTTCGTGGGTGCGTGTCCTCTTTCCCATTTTTACATCATACTAAAAGTCCAGGGTAGGCATTGGTCTCGCTTGGTTTCAAGGGGTGGGTTGATCTTCTGGGCAGGCGAACTCGCGGCTCAAAGTCATAACAAACGAAACTTTTTGGGTATTTGTCACCAGTTTAAAGTAGCTGCTTTATGAAAAATGCGGATTCGTTTGGATCTGAGCTCAGCCACCCCGTCATTCCTAGGCTGCCTCAAAACCAAGGGCTCGCACCCAGCTTTGACAGCGATTGAAGCAGCTCTTAAGCTATTGCTCGAGCCACTTTCCCATGCCAACACCAGATGAATCGGGACCGATGTCAACGAGTATTTTCAATAAACGTTTCACTTGAGAGAACTTCGCAGAAGAAACGCGTCCTGAAAGCTTGACTGAGCTTGCTGAAGTGGACGTCTCCACAAAAATTTCGCTTAATAAGGGGTCTCCAAAGCCGGGCCCCCTTCCGCCAAGGAATACTGAAACGATATATACGACACCAGCTCTTGGGCCCAAACTAACTTTATGACGACTTTGAGATGATCAGCATCATATTTCTTGGCTCTTGTTTGACCCCCTTGTCCGGCAAGTAGGAGAGAGTTGATGCGCTGACCGTTGCCCGCTGGCTCAATATGGGCACCAGTGATCCGATAAACGCCGGTTCGAGGTGAGAACTTTGTTGGTAGATCTCTGCAGCCTTTGAGACTTGGTTGTGGGGTGCTCGAATAGTGCGTTCGCCCCCAGGACAGTTTAAAGAGTCGAGTGCCAATATTCTCCGTTTTTGGTCATCATCTCTTCTTCTTTTACGATCACCACATTCTTTCTTTTGTACCAGTTGAGCTGGATTTTTTGTTTGTCGTTTTTGTTTCCTTACGTCTGCTGGGTCAGAAGCATTTGGGCTTACGTTTCATTTCTGTTCTTTCGTAACCATTTGGTCCGGTTCGAGAGGGATATTAATTATGAAGGATTTAAGAATTGGCCTGGCAGGTGCTCAATCCGGGCCAACCGCCTTCACGACAACGCTGGAAACTACAGAGACCAAGGCCCGACACAGGCGGTTTTTCAGAAACAAGCAAAGGAGGGATTTAGCAGAGCGAGAGAAGAGACAGTTTCCTCCAGAGCCGGAAGAGGAAGAGGAAGACTCGCCTGCAGAGCCTCCTGGACCACCAGGAGAACCGGAAGTGGACAGTGTTAGCAGTCCTAGCGCAGACAGTGGTTCAGATGCCAATGTAAATGGTGACACCGACGACAGTTCAGAGGAAGAAGAAGGTTCAACAACGCTGCCTCAAGCAACACCTGTAAGGTTTCAATTTCGACTAGTGCATATCTGAGACTAATTCTAAATAGGCTGCTGTGACTGCCGAAGCTCCCTCTCCAACACTGTCATCTACCACTATACCAGTCATAAGCCCTACAGTCAACTCGAATCCACCTCTATCAACTGTACCACTCCCCACACTGTCGCCAGAACCAAGCAGCAGCTCCAGCAGTTCCAGCAGCTCCAGCATCTCTGATAATATCCCTGCCACCTCTTCATCTCTCACTCCAAGTGCCGTTCCAGTCACAGCTTTGCCTGATAATTTGCCCACGTCGATACCTGCCACCGCCGGCTTCCAGACATTAATTTCATCGTCCAGTTCATCACCAACATTATCAAGAGTAGGCTCTGACCGATACCATGAATATCCCTAGGCAATACTAACAGTCTAATAGCAAGTTTCTACTGCCGCTAATCTACCTATTGCAGCAACCGGCGCAGGTTCCGCAATGGCTGCAGGCATTTCTGCACCTGTCGATGGCAAAATGGTCGCAGCTGTAGTTTTTGGCATTGTCGGTGCAGCGTTCGCTATTCTTCTGGTTGTCTGGCTCTTCATCAGGGCTCGGCGTGCCAAAGCAGCTGCTGCCGCCGACAACACCGAGAAGCCGCCTCTGGGGCAGATCATCTTTGGCGAAAAGTGGAAATGGAGCTCAAAGTCGACGACGACGAGTGAAGGACGGATTTGGGGAGAAGCAACTACTTCCGGGGTAAGCAGTCCCAGAATCCAAAAATCATTCTTGATATATTAACTCGAGGCAGGCCCCAACAGAAGCAGGCGACTTCGAGGCTTATATTCCGCCACTGATGCAAAAAGGCGGGAAGTACGACCCAGATAAACCACAAGGCTATAACAACTACAGCAATACCGCCGCCTCGTCACGCCTTCCAGAAGGACGACCCTCGACTTCCTACGAAACTCGGCTGCAGGATCCTCGCACGTCCTTGTACCCTACACCGCCGATGCCTACGAAGGACAAAGCTTCCGTCACTAGAGCGCCGCCGCCAAGGGTCGGTGAGGATGGATTAATTTTAGCTCCCAGTCGCTGGTTTGGAAGGGATTCTGCCGCGCTATCGGTTGTGAGTATACCAAGATTCAGAGATATCAAGTCTTGGGCGAGGGATCAGAGAACGAGAGTAGAGAGTAAGTCAAGGTGGAGCGAAAGTACTGTGGAGCCTGTGCCATCGCTGCCATCTGGCCGATACTCCAGAATTGATGATTGAGCAAGCTTATCTTCAGGTATGGTACTTGGTAATCTGGTTGGAGCTGCAGTCATAATGAAATGTAGAATAGAAGTGCTGTTTAGACTTGTAAATCAGACCAAGATTGAAAAATGACCACAAATCCTTCTCCTTTGCCTACGAGATGAATTAAATCATAATAACCAAGCGTACTGACAATCGAGGCAGTCGGGCCCATATCTCGCTGAAATGAGTAATTATCAACAGGTTAAGAAGCTATTGCATTTCACGGAGAGAAGTATAAAAGGGAAGATGATTTCGTCCTTGAACCTCGAACAGAATAGGAGATACAGTACTCGTATGAGATAGCCAGAGTGTGGTATCCGTGAAGAACAAGCGGCACAATCGTTTGCCAAGATGCCTGAACGGACCGTAGGGCTTCGTACAAGTTCTGTCCAGTAGTTGTGTTAGGTTATGGTCAAACTGTCAGATAATATTCCGCTCACGCGACCAGTTGCTGAAGATGGCAGAAACATAAGAATGACAAAAAAGTTTCGGATGATGATGAAACATGATGTAGGTTCATGGTGCTTCAGTAGCCATGTCCAAGCACGGCGGCCTTATGTAAAGCCGTATGGGGCTCTGTTCATGCAGTCTATGCTCTCCACACTGGTAACAGGGCATGAGAGAGTCAGTTCACATGCTTTCTGTCTGGGCTGCAGCATGAAAAACACTACCACTAGGTTTGCACATCGGAGAACTATCCATTGGATGTGCACGTAGAAATTGAAATGTAAGGAATTGGCAGAAACGAAAAGTTGCAACGGGTATCATATCTCTTTCCATCCCTCATGCTCCCTCATGAATTTCCCACCGAGCGATAAATCTCCCTTATATCAAAGCTCTCGACCTCGCCTTCAGCCACCTCTCCCACAATCTGTGCCGGCCGCCCCGCGACGATCGAGAAGCTCGGAATGACCATATTAGGCGGCACAACTGTCCCATCCAATATCTTCACAAAATCCTTTATGATCGCGAACTTCCCGACCACGACATTGGCGCCGATATTGACATGCGTACCTACAAGTGCGGCTTCGACCACGGAACCGGAACCGACGAAGACGTGGTCTGCGATCTTGAGCGGGTAGTATGAGAACATGCTGGACACCGGTTAGCTATTGAGAGCGTAGTAGAGGGCGGGGAAGACGTACCCCTTATACAGCTTCCCAGGCGGCTTCAACTCGCAACCGCGGCTGAAGAAGCAGTACCGCCCTATGGCGACTGCTACCGGATTCCCTTGCTTCTCGCTTGGATTCGAAGAGGGAAATGACCGCAGGAGGTCGCCGCGTATGATCACTTCGGCTTGGATGACCGTCTTTCCACCGAGGATGATATTGGTCGTTCCTATGATTTGAGAACGGCGCGACACCTTATTTCCTGTGTCCTTGATCAGATATTAGCACTTCCCTGTAGCTGAGTACGATGTGAAAGAAGTACCGTCTCAATATATTCGCCTTTCGCGACCTTCTTGGACATAATTGCTACATGACCAGCTATGTAATGTGTTCTGTCTCTAATGTTCTACTTCAATATTTAGATATACTGCCAGGTGGTGAGAGCTCTTGGCACGATTGACTGGTCCTCCTGATGTCAAACGCACTCAAAATGCTTTCGTTCTCGAATGCTCACTGCGCAATTTGAAGAATTCCTACGGCGATCGTGCAATAAAAAGTAACGTGCTATATTTAAAAGCTTTGGATGGTCGACTGTGTAATATCCATGGTACATCACTCTTTCGGATAGTGGCACTATTCTAGGACATTTAATTGGGATCCTGCACATGGCCGCATTAAGATAGCATAACATCACATCGTCGCGCCTCATCACCACACTATAATTGATTCAAGCCAGAACTACTTGGATCATGGCTGCCCTGGCCATATCGCATCTGCCAATTTTCTGACAAGTTCCAATTTCTTGATCATATCCTCCTTTCCGACATTGTTCCCATCACTGTGGCTTGCAAATCCGCATTGAGGACTGACACCCAGTCGATTCAAGGCTTGTTCCCTGGTCTCCCCTGTTCCTTCCGCGATCAACTCAGCAGCCTGATATACTTTCTTCTTCATCTGCTCGATATCCTCCAGTGCGGGAAACTTGCTCGTAATGAGACCCAATATCACATTCTTGTGCTTTGGTAAAAACTTCAGTGGCTCGAAACCGCCAGCTCTAGGCGTGTCTACCAAAGTTCTGGAGTCAGTTTCTTCCTTGAAAAGTTATGAACATGAAGAGAGCAATAAGATATTTCCTTCCTTCCAAGATAATTTGCGTCATCGAATTTGCGTAAAGAAAGGGAAGTGAGAAATTTCGGAAATAGAAAACAACTGCGCACCATATTCAAGGTAGTATGTGTCAACGTTTAAGTCGCGAAAGAGCTTCGTGGCGATAGCATCATAGCCGCCTTCAGAAAAGTGCCGTCCTCCGACAAAATTACCACGGCAAAGATGAACTCCGATGTGGAAGTCCGCTGGCCGCTCCGAGAGGCAGTCATTGTACAACTTTATGTACGAGTCTAGCAAAGCATCCGAATCTTCGTTGTTATCCTTGAACCCTTGAAGCATCTTCTCTGAGCAAAAATAGGCCAGATTAGGGTCATCAATCTGCACATTACGAAGTCCATTATCGTACAGGATCTTCAGCTCCGCACGGTAAGCTTTCGCAATATCGGCGAAATATTCAGCATCAGAGGCATACACATCTGTTGGATATGCTCGGCCAGTTTTATAACGCAAGTGATACCACTCTGGCGCAGCGAGGGTGAGCTTAGCTTCATGTTGCTTCTCAGCGGGAAGCAGATTCTTCAAGTAATTCCACTGGTCGACATAAGTGCTTCCAACATGCTTGATCTTGCCGGTACATATGACAGTCTCTCCGGGCTTGTGTCCACTTTCGGTAAATGCTGCAATGTCCGGAACGTACATCCGGAAGATATCAATATCTGGCTGCTGAATCTCTTCGAAGCCATCTAGTCCTGGAAAGAACGTGCCCCTGCATAAAATAAGTATGGATATATACGCCAATAAAATTCTTTAGGCTTACCAAAACATATGACGTCTGTATTCTCCATCCGAGACACCATGAAATCCCAGGCCCAGCTGCTTCTTGACGATTTCCTGGATAGACGCATCTTCAGCTGCCTTCAAATCCTTTTCCAGGCCCTTCTCCCCGTGATCAATTTGATGCCGAACCTCAAGAAGCTCAGAAGGTCTCAAAAGCGATCCGAGATGCTCAGCCCGGAAAGGAGGTTTTTGGTGAAGAGACATTGTAAATAGGTTAGGGATTCATCTAATGGAAGTTTTGGCCAGTACAGAAGTTGAGGCAGTAACAAGACAATAGTAGGGCCACGCTGATAATATATGATAAATGATGCTTGCGTCGCAGATCAGTCTTCCAACTACTTGGTGGATACAGATGACTCGTTGATGGAGCGCGCCATACGCCGCCACTCTCTGCTCTCCATAACTGCCGACGACATGAAAACGCAACGCCCAAGCGGGGAAATATGCGTCTAGAACCACATCTGCAAGCTTTAGAAGCATTAGAATATATCAACCGGCGAATCAAGAGGCATGGCGAACAAATTGGCCAGTAACAAGAGCTTCAGGAACCTGGAGTTGGTGCTTCATAAGAACTTAGAAAGCTTTTTAAAGAGAAAATTATTTCGGATACCAGAAAAAGAAAAGAACACCACAGGGAGGCACAGTAGTTTACTTCTCTTCTATAATAATGTGTAATTTTAGCCGTTGAGATTCAATGGCTAATGGAACCAAAGCTCCTTGACTCTGAGCGAAATTATGATGACGTCCTTGTCTCGGTGATATTTACTTTGCATGTTTCGGAGGGAGATAGGAATTCTTTGCTTATGTTGTTCCTACAACCATACCATATTTTCGCTCATTCTTGCTGTCTCTTTGTTCTAATGTAAGCTACGAAAGCTGACAGTTAGCAACTTACTGTAGACTGGACGAAATGCAATGACATAAAAAGCCCAGTATGACAGACAGACGCCGTTTTTGTCTGGGGTGAGGGGTGAGTCGGCGTCTCGGCTGGGAAAACGGTGCGACGATGATGGTTCCCCCCCCGCTTGTACAGGCTTGGCGGCGAATCCTTAACCTGACTGCTCAACTACCTAAAACTAGCTTTTCGGGCGCGGAAATACCCCCAATAGCTGCTTACTATGACTATGACTGTTGTGATGAACTACCATTTTCTCCATCTTAGACTTTAGACTTGTGCTTCCAACACCACGCACCTTGAGCTACTAAGTCAATCCTTGCGGGTAACAGGACGCAGCATTAATGTTCGACTGTGTGACCTAGGATACTGGAATCCGTCCTTTCCGGATTCTATATGAATACATTCCAATTGAGTTCAAGCCTCAAAACGCCTTGTGCGTCCGTCGCTAGGGCATCATGGTAGATTCTGTGGTGCCGACTCAGGCGGTTACTGGTCCCCTACCTGCGGCCTCGAAGCCTCACGGTGAAGCTTCAGCAGTTCTACCAGTAGCTGAAAATGTCATATCTTTGGTTTCTGACACGCTGATCCCAATGCTCGGAGCTTCTGCAATCACTACCAACGATCCTCCCAAGTCTGCCAATATTTCAATCGAAAATCTGCCCAACGAACTACTCACAAATATATTTGCGAATCTGGATAGTGCAAAACCTTCATCGCTGGGCCTTTTGGAGGAGCCTACACTTGAATTGACAAAAGCAAATCGTGCAGACCTGAAAGCTGTATCACTTGTTTCGAAACGCTGGAGAACAGCTATTCTGCCAGCTCTTTTCAGACATAGTCGTCTCATTGTTGCAGCATCCGAATCTAAGGATGATCTTCCGTGTATCTTAGGAGAGGAGATCGCACCATTCCTGGGGTTTGTTAGAAAGAATTCGCTCAAAGAAGTTATTTCTAGTTGGGTGCTGGGCGTTTCCGACGAGAAGATTGCAGGTTACTCTGACAGAGTGCAACGGTTAAATGAGTTTGCAGGCTTCTGGGACCTAATATTTCAAACAATCGATCCCGTTGAGCTCATTCTCATTGCTCCTCCAGTGGCGCTTGGTGCTTTAACATCATGCAGTGTCAGCACCATAGACGCAGGAAGCTTTGATGCTCCTTACCATTATTTACAGCTACAGCGACCTTCAGATGTCCTTGGAACAGACATTGATAATGGAAGCTCGGCGCCAGACCCAAGTAGTGATGATAAAAAATGTGACGTACCGCTTGATAAACTCGCAGAAAGACTTGAGCCAGATCCAAATCATGCACCACAGAACGCCCAATCTCCCGCACATAGTCACGATGAGCAAGCACTCGGGGAATGGGGGGTAACTCGTGCTGCAAAGTCAGCACTGTTCGAGGTTCGCCCTTGGACAACTTTACTTCTCAATGAAGGTTCTTTTGTTAAGGCGTATTCTGCTGACGAATTCTGGCTGAGACAACCACCTTCCGTAAGTTTCTGTAGATGTTGTTAAGTATGGTTTCCTTTCTAACAGTTGTATAGATCTTGCCTGAGCTTCTAGGGGTAGATCAAACGTTTCCACTGAAGCCATATATCAGTCCGACCATTCGAGATATGTCATATATTGGCATATTCCCAACTGTAACACATTTCGCTACTCTGGGACAGCACATGCCAAGGTTGGACCGTTTGTATCTGCAATTCGTACCTCGAAATGACATTCTAGAGGACGAGACAAGGATGGACCAGGTTGAGTAAGAGCCATCTTAACGCTATCCTTAACTACACTAAAAAGAGGACGAGATTCCTGGAGCTAGGTTCGCTTCCATTGGCTTTTCAATGATATCAGAACCAGCCGTTCCTCGGAGACTCTCTCTGAAGTGTTGTTAGCTAACTTATTCACAGAGCCGAAGACCCCTGGATGGAGCGGAACAGCTGCTATGCTCTCATCATGCGCGAGCTAAGCAACACCCCACCGCTCGGGAACTACAGATACCTCAAAGTCTTCGAGTCTGGCGACGCCGCCGATGAAGGCGCATGGCGAATGGCCATCGAATTCGTCAAGCGCGCTGGCGCCGGCTGGTTCGTTGAAGGACCCGGCGCGTTCGTCAGAGAGCTTGATGACGCCATGCTAGCCACCGATCCCGAGGACGAGGATGATGACCGTTCAGCATTGTGAGTCATTTAACGCACATCCCAACAACCCAGGCTTTTGAAGGCTGACTGTGTATAAAAGTCAACGATCGCTGCTGAGGTGGGCTTGGAATGGCACGACAAGTCTCCCCGTTTCGGCGTACCCAATGTATGAGATGCCGATGGGCGGCATGACATGAAATAATGGTTATGAATTGACGCGGAATGGGATGTTTGTTGCACGATATGCTAGATAATAGTGTAGTCAATAGTTTAAGGTGCAAACGATGGTCCTTTCCCTGCATATTTCTAATCGATCCGGCTTCCCCAACGGAAGACCGCTAACCTCATGAATACGATGAGTCCTGGTAGTAGTGGCGTTGGATGTAATGAACAGATTGCAAAAAGTGGCTGTGACATTCGGTTTGCGAGGGCGATACCAAGTTTGTAAATCTAGGTAGCCTTCATCAAGACATCAAGACATCAATAACCAACAGCTACGAGTATGGCCTCCTTCGGCATCGTTCGTACGTCAAATGTTACACTTCTCATCGCGAACACCTTCTCTATCACCATAAATTACCCACGTTACATTCAAATCACGAAAGCTTTTCAGCCCTTTAAAAGTAAGTTCGAAGAGTAATGCACTTCATTTCGTTTCATGTCAATCTATATCTAAGGAACGAATGCATGGCACTTATCGCCATGGATAGATGGTGTTAATATAATTGAAAGCAATTTATCACAGAAACCAATCGACTCTCATGTGAAACCGGACCAGATCAAGGACTCTCCAGCTGCTTCTAGAGATACAGCTTATGCTCCAAGGTCATGTCGTTCTCGGGTTCGAGACCAACGCAAGCACGGAAGATGTTAACAAGCGCACCGCGTTGCTTGGCGAGAGCATTGATAACTGGAGCTCCCGGAGGAACCATTGGAGCCTTGAGCATATAGCTGAGAACGCTGAGGACCGAGTGGAATTTCTTGAAGTCTGTCGTAGCAGTACCATCACTGGACTTTGCCTTCCATTGAATGCGGGTCATTATCTCGGCGATGAGAACAAGATCTATGATGAGTGGGGATGCAAGAAGGGAGTCTTCGCAAACATTGAACATCCTACTTTGTTAGCAATGAAGGAAGGAGCCATGTGATATGAGACCTACGAAATTGTTTGATGTCCACCCATGAAAATTTCAGCATAGTACTCGTCCAACGCACGCTTATTATCACCCACAGCTGGCATATACTTGATGACAACAGTGTGGTCTGGGTGCTCACCCTTCTTGTACAGAACAGTATTGGCTGCGACCATGTCGTCAACTACGTTGGACTTGGAGATTTCCTTGGAGCGGAATTGCTTCTGGGAGCTAAGGTTTTTGCCATCATTGTTGCCAAGGTGGTTGTAGCTTGCAATGGAGGTGAGCTTGATACCAGCGTTGATCAGGAAATCGACAAGGGCTGATTTCATCTTGGTTTGACCAGACTTGAAGTCGTCCCCTCCAATGAAGGCACCATGGCGCTCAGCAAGCTCAACACAACCAGGAACGAATGTATTTTGGGGAGAGCCATTAATAAATGGAACACCTTCTTGGATACAAGCGACCGCAAAAACGGTCGACGGAGCAACTTCGAAATGGCTAGTCTCGATGGCCTTTAGGAGATTGTCAGCGGTGTCGTTGACACCCTCAATGAGCTCAGCGAAACGCTCGGTATTGGCAGTCCAGAGAACAATGACTGCGTCCAAGCTATTGTTGGCCTTGAACTCACTGGGTAAAGTAAGCATACACGGTTGGATCAGCAAGGATTAACTCACCGGATATCCTTGCGAATCTTCTCAACATGGGCGTTGCATGCAATGCTCCCTTCAAGGACGTTATCGGCACGGCCCTCCTGGTTAGCCGCAATGAAGTCAGGGTAGTAGATGCTGGGAAGGGGAACCATCTCGGCCATCTCCTTCTTGACCTGGGTCTTTAAGGTTGGCTCAAGAACAGCAGCACGGTCCATAGCTTGAGCAAGGTTCAAACCGCTAATATCCCAACCGCCAATGACAAGGTCGTTGGGGTGGACCATTGGCAAGATATCATGGAAGGGAATGTTGATATCGTTTGCAGTCCTAGCACAAGTGCCCAACTTCATGGTGGAGCCCATTACGAGCGAACCATAGTAATTGGCAGCACGAGGGCCTTCACGGGTGTCCCAGACAAGACCGCGACGGTTAGCAAGAATACCAGCAGTAACAGTAGTTCCGTTGTTACCGCCCCAGCCTACCAACATGACGCCGGTCTTGGGGACCTTGCGATCAACCTTGAAGTCATAGAGGGTTTCCTTGGGAGTGGCAACGAACTTGCCATCAGCAGATTGTTCAACTGAGGTCGTGCGATAGGTATAGTTGGAGATGATTTGATCAGGAGTGTAGGTGACATTGGGAGAGTTGACAATGAATGTCTCCTTGTTGTGGAAGGAAGTAGCAGATCCGTTCGAGGAAGCAGCGCCGTCATCAGCATGTGGAGCCATCTTTGATCAGATTGGCCTGAGGTTGGCTTTTGAGTGATGATTTAATAAATGAGTATAGGGAGGTTATTTGGAAGAGATTTTGATGACTAGTGCAGATGATGAGAGTCGAGGAGGAGTGGTTTCTTTGTAATTATTGGATGTTTTGTTTCCTTGACAAGAATGAAGCTACGCTTTTATCTTGTAAAGGGTGAGTCGGAGGCTCCTGCTGCTGATGAGCAACGAGCTCCTGCGAACGGATGGTGCGAACTGTGAAGCGTGGTTAGCGAATACTCCATTCCGGAAAGTGTTTATGAAAGGAATAAGGTGTAAGGAAGATAGCGGAACGACGATGACTATGTTGACAAGTAGAGGGAGAAGGAGCAAGTGAGACTTACGAGTTAAGAAGGTTTGAAAACATAAAGTTGTGACCACTAGAAGTGATCGGTTGGAAAGGGGTTAAAACCGAGTTTGTATTGTTCTTGCTACTGTGACTGTGAGAGTGAGTATGGCAGGCAAAGTTAAAGGAGAAGAGGAAGAGGGAGACGAAAGATAAGGGGGGAGAGATGGGGCTTATGGATCATCGTTATGTGGTTCTTGTTCTGCTCGCTCTAATCTAATCTAAGGTAAGCTGCATTTGCAATCCGACACCAAAACACCAAAACACCAGTACAACCAGAGAACGGGACCCCGCCATCACAACCCCTCCAAGGCTGTCGAAAGGCGGAAATCTAAGGCTGGCCAATCATCTATGTCTCAGACGAACCGCTATCACCAACTGGGATGCACTTGTGTCAAATTCGCTGCCACATGTTATCATCAGTGTTACGCAGGCTACACACCCACAGCGAATATGCTGTGCGATGCCAATCCTCTCCAGGCACGATGATCTGGCGGGGCAATCAAATCTGAGTGAGGGCAGCACACTGTCAATGTCACGCGAGCAAGCAAATACGTCGACCAGACCAGGCTTAACTGCTTACAAGAGTGAAGAGAAGTAAAAATACCACCACCACCACCAGCACTACCACCCCATATCTTTCTGTTGAGCACCTCCGTCTATTCCCTAGATTGCATGGCCGCTATCGATTTGAGGGCTATTAGTTTTATATTGGATGACCAATCATATCCAAAGAAGGATACGAAGAGCCAACGGGCTGGGTAGCCGCGGGTAGAGAGAACTCAAAAGTCTTCCGAACCTGCCGATGATGATAAGGGGCATATTTAATTACAACAGGTGAAGACAATAAGATTTTGAAATAATTAAATCGCATACAGAATGATCCAGAGCTTCGGGAAGGCGAGTCAGGCATATCACTGTTGGCATATCTAGAAAGCGGTTTGGACTACAATCGGTGGCGGAGCTGTCCGAGGGAGGAGATATCCCTCTCCTTCGAAACTTCCGCAGCGAGCAGAGATTCCGTCATCGAAGATGCTTGTCTATTCATGCCAAACACTGATGCCTGATCAATGGTTGTCGCGTCTGCTCTTGGGTGACGAAGGAGAGATTCGGGTGGCGCTTTCTCACATCCGTCCCAGATCAAGCCAACACTGAACAGCCGACCTCTCGAATGACATTTTAGCGGTGTGAGACTTGATTCCACTTTGAACCGGGAAAACACAATGGTTGCCTCTTTCAATTCTCCTCTATAGTGGACCTCCCCTCTTGTTCACGGGCTTTGAAAGGACGAAAATCACGAGAAACAGACTATTCATGCGGTGCTGTGATGAACTGGCGGTCAAAACTTCTCCAAGTTGCTTGCGACAAAGGCCAGCAAACGGACGAGAATGCATATGTATATGCACAAGAACACCTAGACCCTTTGGCCATGTGAAGTTTGACTACTGTACATACCTTGCCTCGGCTACCTAGTAGGGTTCAGTGCTGTAGCACTCTCAAGGGCTTGGTGTAAAGCCATCACTCACCGCAACTTGGCGTCTTTGAGCGCGGGCTCACCGAAGGTTTTACTTGAATGGAGATGTATCATGACGGAGGAGAAAACAGACAGAGGGTAGGGAGTTACATTGTGTGTGCAGGCGGAGGAGGAGGAGGAGGACAGCAATGCTTACGTATATGTAGGTGTGTTGAGGTGTGTGATGAGGCTGCTATTCGTCTTACTGAGTCATGGGGGTTGTGCGGCTACTTTACTCCAAGCTTTTTCTCTGTAACACCTCTGGTTGAATAACCTGGGGGGTTGCCAACAGTGGGTGTTGTGCCTGTATCTGTGCCTGTGCCGTGCCTGGTTATTTTAGCGAAACCTTGATACAGTAGGAAAATAAAGCCAGAACATGCAGCGGATAATGCAGGTCATGCTGTGCTACTGTACATTGTTGCTGTACAAGCGCAGTGCATGATTGAATCCCATCCCAATCCACTGTTTCTTGGGTCAAAGTAGTCTCTACCAGGGGATAAAGGCAAAGTGGCGGTCGAAATTCTAACTACGGTAAGAGAGCAATTGATGTTCGTGTCGTGATGCCCACGTTGTGTTGGCGGGCAGGGACGAGCGGAAGAAGCGTGGATAAAAAAGATCTGAATTTCGTAATTTGGGCTCACTTGATCTTTTTGTACTCATCAACCCACAAGATGAGATTCATCTTACCAGTCAAACCCGGTCCTTTCATCGGTGGCGACTTATTCGGCGCCTTGGGCGGATGATCTTCCCTTCTTTTTTTTATTTTAATGATTACCATGTTGCAATGAAATCGTTTTCGGATGATTTTATGGGCGATCATCATTACCCCTGAGTTTGCGTCCTGGCAAGCCCATTTCAAGGCCCCCTGATGCTACTTAAGGCCCCAGTCCAGGAGAGTACATTACAGCAGTACTCGACAGTGAATTTGCTTGGAAGTCCTTCCGGCGAGTTCCTTGGGCAATGCATGGCCGGCCCTCAATTACGGAGGTAGAAGGAAAAGCATGCGGGATTGGCTCCAGCGCCATCAACACCTGAAATTATTCTCACTCCCCAAGTGCCGCCGACGGCGGTATCGGACGGCAGCGGCATGCTGTGACTGGACAGCCTTATTTTCAGGTGTGTCCCGCTAGTTCTACGCGGGTATGATGAAGCGCTTTGTATGTTGTAGTTGTGGATGAAACCAGCCGTGAGTAAAAACAGGCTATACGGTACGGACCAGTTCTGACGATGGCTGGGAGCTTTGACAAAGTGGAGAGGTCAGAAGTCGCATTTTTCATTTCTGACTTTGATGCTTGTGAGCGAATTGGGACTGGCAAACCCATGTCCCCGCCGCCAAGGGTTCACTCAGAGCGGAGAAAAGCTGCATGTGGAGGTTCGAGAGGGAGATGGATGGAGGGTTCGCCCGTTAGATTATTGCGTCCATTCTCTGTCTATTGTTTCACCTCTATGCCGCCTCTTTTCTGGAAAAGTATTTTCCTTTCCTTTTTGCCCTTTCTGCAGCAAGGCAAAAAGTAAAAGCACGCATCGTCCTCACCAAGGTGATTTTTGTTTGCAACCGTCTATCAAGTACTTATACGTATATAGTTCGGCGTTTTGAAACATAATTGACCAGTGCTCTCACGTATATCTTGATTGTATTGCCTATCATGGGCAGGAGTTTCATCCCATTGAGATTGGGTTTTTAATGCCGCCTATCAGCAATCCCTGATCTTGCGTATTGTCCAATTTGAGCTCAGTGCACTCCGTATTGACAGGCATACCTGGGATAGAGCTTTCGAGTCTGTGCCATTTCCACCTTAGCCTGCACCTACAGGGGCTTGTCGTCCCTCTTCTTTTTCGACACACATCTGCAACAACTGAACTTCTCCACATCCTCTGTTCGAGTCTCTTCACAGCCTCGTCAGTATTGTGGTCTTCGTGTTAAGCTACTGTCTCTACAGTTACAGAGGTTATTGAGCACTTTGCAGTGGACGAGAAGGCGCAGAAAGAGATCTGTATCAACACATCCGAGACATCCAACAGGCGAGACAACCGCCTTCATATATCGCATCCACGCATAACAAAGCTTTTTGATTTAGCCCTATATTGTCCCAAGCAATTTCTCTCATCAGACAAAGGAATAAAGGAATTATCTGCGGTCATACCTGACCACAATCAGCCGGCACCGCGATCGACCTGAGCTTATGCTTTCTTACTGGTGACAATAAATGAGGAGTTGACTGAGATCACTCGTGGACTAGAAGAAGATGGCGGACTATGGAGGCAGCATGTTGCCTACGATAAAATGTTCGCAATGCTCTCGAGACATAGCAATAGAAAATATGGGCGATCACATATGTGGTGGCGCTAGTCAGCGTAAGTCGAGCAGCAAATGAATGTTAGCAGCACTGATTTAGTATGTAAAGTGTCTTCGTCACCAGAATCATACGGCAACTTCAACAACATACCAAAAACACAAAATTCATCAAGCAGCCATGGGAATTTGAAGCCGGCACGTGCAATGCCTCCCCGGGTTGATACATCAGCCGCAAGTATGTATACTAAGATATAAACGGTAGATAACATGTATTGACATTTTATAGATCGACCATTTTTAAGACAGGATCAACTCACCCCAGTTAGCATGTCGCCATCTAGAAGCAATTCTCCACTTTCCTTCAATGATAAAGCACAATCTCCCTTTGGAAAGCTTACTGGTCCGCAGCGCAGTGCAACTGCACCGACTATCAATCACCCTCCGTCTCCCGAGATGCTTTCATCGAACCTTGACTGCGCTTTCCCACCTTTTCCCACGACAGCAGCAAGGCCCGTGACACCACAGCTCTCTGCTCGTGAAGGTGGCTACGGTGGTTTAGCAAAGAACGATGCGATGTTCGCACCGCTTAGCCCAAGGAATGTATCCGAGGGACCGCTCCTGAAGAGAATGAACACGATTGCGCCTGGACCTTTCGACATAAATGGACGAAGAAACGCTGATGGCCAATCTGGTCGAAGAGTCCACGAAAGGCAAAAGAGCATGAAAGATGGATATCCAGCCAGCAGAATGGCGGATATAGGTGGAGATATCATGCGACCGAACACATCATCTGGGCACACCAGGAGTTCTGGCTCGAAAGGCTCAAGGACAGGACTACCTAAAGCCCCTACGAAGGTGTCGTATGGCGGATTCGGAGGACGAACTCCAGACGATGACGGTAGGCCAGAATTCCTACGGCCAGAGGACAGGTCGCAAACATTCCCGTTGCGAAGCGAAAGCCCTTCATACCGAAGGCCCTCAGAACCCGACACCAGGATGCGAAGACCATCGAACGAGTCCTCTGGAAGACGACCAAGTATTAATGATTTGTCGCACAGGAAGCCTTCTGTAGGCCCAGATCTTTCGAGGCCACTTCCTCCACGAGGCACAAGCTTGTTAAGGCCCAGGAATGATAGGTCAGATTCTCGATTGGAGGATGCGCCACCTGTACCGAGCAACGTGGATTTAGCAGCAGAATTTGGAATCGGTAACCCATACCACACACCCTCAGGATCACAGTCATCAGATGGTTCGGCTTATAGCGAAATAAGCAAAACGAGTTCCAGATCTAGCCCTCCGCTATCAGCTCGGCCTGAATTGCGGAGGGACAATTCAAACGCATCCAATAAAATCGACCACTTGATGTCTGAGGTTCAGTCTTCGCTAGCAGACCTTCAGCCAAAGGAGACCTTCTCCAACTCACCACCAAAACAGGCCAAAGAGCAATTCGCAAGGGGAATGGCTCCTCCACGAACTCTCGCACCGGCATTCCTCTCTCCAGAGTCTCCCATGGATCCTGCCATCCAAGAGGGTCGCTTGTCTCCGCTACCTCCACGTACCCAGACACCACAGCAGACATTAGGAACACCTCCACATACAAGTCCACAAAGACCCGCCAATGGTCGCCGACCTACTTCGAAAGGCAACTGCAAGGGATGCACGAAGCCAATTACCGGAAAATCAATTTCGTCAGCAGACGGACGACTGACCGGGCGCTACCACAAGGAGTGCTTTGCTTGCACCACCTGCTTGGAACCTTTCCAGACTTCAACATTTTACGTGATCGACGATGCACCATATTGTGAAAGGCACTATCATAAACTGAACGGAAGCGTATGTCGTACTTGCGACAAGGGAATAGAGGGACAATATCTGGAAAGCGAGAAGAAGGAGAAGTTCCACCCAAGGTGCCTGACTTGCGCAGACTGCAAGCGGACACTCAGGCACGACTACTTTGAGATGGATGGCCAAGTCTATTGCGAAAGAGACGCGTTTCAGCGCGCTCAGAAGCAACGGAGGTTTCTCGGTCCTACAGGCGGCACAAGTAGAATGGAGAGAAGGACGACTCGATTGATGATGATGTGAACGAGATCTATGATCTTCGATGTATAAAGCACGATAAAGTGTACAGCGCAAGTTTGGTTTCTTCGGGATTTAACGACCCGGCGTGGTCAATTTATACCCTTCCGTTTAGCATGGGCATGCAGGGCATGATCTGATTTCATTCATTTTGGGATACCCTCACTAAAGCATATAGCTGCATGATACAATAGTAATATAATGTGTATATATAGTTTGGATGTGTACTATACATAGTTTGTTTCCCAATCTTGCTGTGCCTGTCTGTTTGATGCCCTGTCCGTCACATCAACCGACGATTCACCAATCCGCTATGTCGTCCTGATGTTTCTGAACACGGCTGGCGTATCGCAATGATCACCCCAAGGAGGCCCTAGACGTAAGGTTATCACTTCGTTTGTGTCTAAAGACAAGCACCTTGATCGACATTCGAGCACTTGTCTCACCAGTTCTTTGTCTGCACGTTGTAGATCGCCCCGCTTAATCAACCTGCCTACCCCTGAGGTTTGGACGAACCCTGAAGAGACCATGGCTAATAAAATATATCTTGCTTCAACAAGCATACCAGCACGTTACAAATGTGACACAAAGGAAAGGAATCAATGTTGCTCTACCCAAGTATCCGTATACTTAAGAGGTCGAAAACACATGATTCAGCGCTTTATAATTCAATTTCTCTTCGCTGCCCCTGAATATTCATGCCAAGGCCAGGCAGTAGCTGAAAAGCCATTCCGTCCCGAACCTCGTGTCTTTAACTTTCCCTTTCACATTCCTGAACTGAACTGAACCACATGAAGTAATCATTCGTGAGCATGCCTCCCAGGTTCCGCACCAGTATCGTAGTTGCATTCGCGCTTGTCTTTTTCTATTTCATCTTCCCATTTTCAACGAATGAGGGTTCGCATGTGGTAGATATACTGCCTGGTGCTGGATCTGCGGCTGGCAAACATGGAGCTGGAGGGCAGAGCAATTTATTGCACGATGAGGGACAGCCTAATCTGCCAGTTGCGTTGACGAAGGAGTTGCCAAAGCCAACGCCTTCGATTGACTCCCGGCCTTTGAGCAGCAGCATTGCAAGTGCAAAGCCAGCAGCTACAAAAGCCGCAGAACCAAGTGATGTTATCACGCAGGAGCAATTCTTCAAAGAGTCGGATGAGTTGGGACAGTATGTTATTCTCTGCATCAGTTTGCCAATATTGAACTTGTCAATTACTTACAAATATTTTAGGGAAAGGACTGCAAACAAAATTTTTGGCACCTCGTTAAAGGACTTGATCGGAGTTGGCAACCATGCAGGCTTTGCAAATGCAATGCTAACACCCACCGAATCTTGGACATCATACAACGATGAGCCTCCCTATACCTATAACCCCTATCCCGATTACAATGATAAGGCTTGGAATTCTACCAACAAAGGTACGTATGTACCGTGTGATGGGCCAGATGGAGAGGTACGAGAAGTGTTGGTCTTCTCAGGCCGTCCTAAGGGTTTTGAAAACCCACCGGTGGGCTCCTATGTTCCGCTGGGAATCGACAGTAATTTATGCTTTGAACGTGAGTCTCGTCTAGGCGCGTATGGGTATACAGAAGGCGAAGCGGCACAAATTCCAGCAGACGCGAAGCGCGTGCCAAAGAAAATTGATTGGGAGTCTGTAAACTGGGGACGATTACAAGAGTATTGTGTGGCGAGAAACGCCGATCGCTATGTGCAGCTCGAGCAAAAGCTCCCGATAAAGGACGATATTACTGTTGCCAAATCAAACCCACCACAATCCGCTAGTGGCAGTCTGAAGGCTAGAGGAGCAGAGGGCCAGAATGGAACAGTGCCGATCTCCAATGGAACAATTACTGATGAAGCCGAGGCACGAAAGCAAGGTCTGCATGGACTTCCTCAAAATGATATAAAAGCAAAATCTCGAACTGCAGTTCTCGTACGATCTTGGTCTGGGAGGAACTATACTGAGAACGATAAGCAGAACATTCGTGCCTTGGTCACCGAACTATCACTGCGAAGCGGAGGAGAATATCAAGTATATCTGTTAGTTGGAGTCAAAGAGGATCTCCCTATCTGGACGAATGCTACCGTACACCAGCGGGTTATTCAGGACAATGTTCCAAAAGAGTTTTGGAATATGACAGTCCTTTGGGACGAGAAAATAAACAAGGAATTATATCCGAAGGCTCAAGCACTAGTGGGAAATGTTAATAAGTCCCAATGGCAGCCTCTTCAAAATTTTGCCCTTGAGAACCCCGAATTTGAGTTTTTCTGGAACTGGGAACTCGACACCAGATATACAGGCCATCATTATAATCTACTTGAGAGACTTGCTATATTTGCTAAGAAACAACCGAGAAAGGGACTATGGGAACGCAACGAGAGATTCTATATTCCCTCGCTTCATGCTGATTATTATGACTCCAAATTCCGCAAGACAGTTGAAGCAGCTTCTGGCTCAGAAGTAGTATGGGGAGCGGTTTCGATTGAAGGCGTGAAACCTGTTGGGCCAAAACCTCCATTGCCTTCGTTTAAGGAAGACAACTACAAATGGGGTGTAGGAGACGAAGCAGACTATATTTCTCTCGCACCTATTTTCAATCCCGTTGGCACAACATGGCCTGATAAAGACGACGTTTTTGGATACAAGGGAACCAGAGAAACTCCACGACGAGCCAGCATCGGAACGCAAGCCCGGGTGAGTCGGACTTTACTTGAGGCGATGCATCAAGAAAACAAGAATGGAAATTTTCTGGGCCCTGAGATGGCACCACAGACCGTCTCATTACTTCATGGATTGAAAGCAGTCTACGCTCCCATACCAATATTTTTTGATCGACAGTGGAGTGGAAAGAAATTGGACAAATGGTTTAATCCTGGACCTAAAGGTGTGAGTGGAAGCACCGAGGAAAGCCCATTTAGTAAGGCAAGAGAAGGGAGATTCGCTGGGAGCACATGGTTCGTCCAGGCCAATGCACCAACGCGGCTGTATAACAACTGGCTGGGGTGGGAATATGGCGGAACTGGGGGTACAGAGGTTTGTGAAGATCCCCTTTGCTTGGAGATATATTACGCTAACGAACGAACAGTGGGAAAAGAGCCACGGGAGAGCTTGCTTACCACCAATGCTTCTCCAACCTATCAAAGATGTGGCTCTGCCACCTCCTGAGCACTGATAATAATCGGACCTTCATCCTTCCGGACCTGTAAGGTATCTACAAGTTACATTTGAGCAATGGAGTTTGGCATTCGGAACTAAAAATTAAGGCGCTTGGGAGGAACCATTTGTATCATATATCAGCCCGGCATACAGCTACCATAGTTACATAATGTATAGATCGAAACCCGTGGTATGTTCTCCCTAGCCAATTGGCCTTGTGGTCTCCTTAGGATCGAGTATTCAGCTGGTAAACATTGCCTTGCAGATGAGGAGTGTTTACTTCCGTGATATGGCTCGCTACCCGTTGGCAGATTGAGTTGTCGGTCATTCTCTCGGCCCGAAATATGGTTGTACAAGTATGCAGATGCAGGCACTCGCCACAAAATCATCAAAAAGTATCACCTATTCATAACCTTGAGAAAGATGTAGGCAGTCAGCCTCCAGTCAGAAGAGATTCTGAGCAATACACAATGCCGAAAGCTCAGCCAGGAAGCATGCATCTTAGTCCGTCCCCGCCCAATTCCAATATCGCCAAACCATATTTTGACTGGTCGTCTCGCGTTTTCTTTCGCGTTGATTCTCGCTTTTTATTTTGTATCTATTTTCCTCGAAATTTTCCAGCCAAGTAGCCCGGGCAATCGATGCTCGATATGGGAGCTGCATACAGTGTTGCTTAGCGACCTAGCATGGGAATGCGGGCTAGAAAAAATCTAACCCTCGGGCCAGCAGATCTCAGTCCAGTAATATGAAGCTATTCGTGCATGTTCACGTGATAATTTTCGGATTGGAGGCTGTTATGATAGGTCAATGTGAAAGCTGCCCCTCGAACGGGAGAAGCTGGGGTAGCTACCCCGCAAGTCGGGCCGTTACACTGGAAGCTTACTGGAGCTACCGTAGCTGTTGGACTGTTACAGTGGCAAGGCAAGCCTACTGTAGGAAGAGCGTCATAGGGAAATTGTTGTAGGTCTTCATTCCGGCCGCTTTATGCCCCAAAATATGTTTATTCGCACCTACCAAAAAAAGCCACGGGTAAAAGACAAGAGTGCTTTGGGAACCATACAGTTTGTCGATATAGTATCAGTCTTGGCAAATGCGGTGCTCCACAAAAGGATCTCAGTCGAGGAGTTTGCATCTCGAGGGAAAACCGACAAGGTCAGGGACATGGACATGAACCATGGAAAATGGGAACCTGCAGCTCATCTCGTCATGCTTGTCATGGGTTGGGATGAATTGGAGGGGCACAAAAATAATTATAAGTATCCAGCCTTGGGCCACCTGTATGATGCTATCCCAACTTTTCGGTCTTTATCAAGATGGTACCTCTACTTTCCTGGTTGTTGACAACGGCCGTCTCTGCCACTGCCGCAGCGAGCGCACTCGCACCTCGCGCAGGAGATCCATTGGCTTCTTGTCCGGGTTATAAAGCCACGAATATCAAGACGACATTGTCGAGCTTGACGGCGGATCTTACTCTTGCCGGGAAAGCTTGTAATGTATATGGAGATGACCTCAAAAGCCTGACACTCACTGTTGAGTACCAGACTGGTAGGCTATGCTTCTACTCCCTTTTGTACAGAGACAAAAGCTAATTCTATCTCGTAGATGATCGAATTCACGTCAAGATCCAGGATGCCGCCAATAGTGTCTACCAGGTCCCCGCCTCTGTTCTCCCACGCCCTGGCGGAACGTCTAGCTCAAAAAACGGAAATCTCAAGTTCAAATACAATGCTTCCCCGTTCTCTTTCTCGATTGAGAGAGCCAAGACCGGGGAAGTTCTGTTCGATACTTCTGCTGCAAACATCATTTTTGAGTCTCAATATGTCAGGTTGAGGACTTCGCTGCCAGAAAACCCAAATTTGTATGGCTTGGGCGAGCACTCGGATCCTTTCCGTCTGAACACCACTGACTAGTAAGCTTCCCAATTCTCCAATATCTCGTTGAAGTTGAGACACTTTAATTTTGTGCATCCGGCACTAACAAATCCGGAGTGTGCGGACCCTATGGTCGCAGGACAGTTACGGTATACCCGCCGGAGCCAACCTGTATGGCAACCACCCAGTCTACTTCGAGCAAAGGACGACGGGCACACATGGAGTTTTCTTTCTCAACTCAAATGGCATGGATATCAAGGTCAACAATACAAACGGAAAGAAGCAATATTTAGAGTATAACACACTCGGAGGCGTCCTCGACTTCTACTTCCTCGCAGGCCCTTCCCCTATCGCTGTCTCAAAACAGTATGCAGAAGTTGTTGGCCTGCCTGCCATGATGCCATACTGGGGCCTAGGTTATCACAATTGCAGATACGGTTATCAGGATGCTTTCGCCGTTGCGGAGGTGATCTATAACTATTCGAAGGCCGAGATTCCTCTCGAGGTGATGTGGACCGATATTGACTACATGGACCGTAGAAGAGTAGGCTCCACCCCAATCTGCTCCAAAAGATTGTGTCTAATTTCATAGGTATTCTCTCTTGACCCCCAACGATACCCTCTCGAGAAGATGCAAGCTATTAACAAATATCTCCATGACCACAACCAGCGCCAAATCGTCATGGTCGATCCGGCAGTGGCATATACAGACTACCAACCATATCTAGAAGGCGCCAAGGACGACGTATTCCTCAAGAGAAACAATGGGTCGTTTTGGCTTGGTGTAGTCTGGGCTGGTGTTTCCGTTTTCCCTGACTGGTTCCATCCAAATACTCAAGGATATTGGAACAAAGGTAAATTTGTCTAGTCTTCTCATACCCCCCGGCAAAAGCTACTAATGCAAAAACAGAATTCAAGACTTTCTTTGACCCGGTAACTGGCTTTGATTTGGATGGGTTGTGGATTGATATGAACGAACCATCAAACTTCCCTTGCAACTTCCCTTGCGACGATCCATATGCCGCGGCCGTTGGCTTTCCCCCAGTGCCACCGGCTGTGCGAACACCTCCTCGTCCACTCCCAGGATTTCCCTGCAGCTTTCAACCTGTCGGAACTCCATGTACGGGAAGCGCCAAACGAGAAATTGCGGCACCTGTGTTTGCATCGAAAGAATATTCCGCTGAAATTGAAGTAAGACAGGCACCTCCAGGGCAGCAACTCGGTCTGGCGGGAAGAGACTTGCTGTTCCCCAAATATGCTATTCATAATAAGGCAGCCTATAATACAGAGGCCAATGCTGCGGGCGGAGGAATATCTAATCACACAGTGAATACGGACGTCATTCATTATAACAAACTCGCCGAATACGATACTCACAATATCTATGGAACCAGTGAGCATACAATATATTGAAAATACGTGGAAATCAGAGCTAACCTATATAGTGATGTCGACTACTTCTCGTGGTGCCATGTTAAACAGAAGACCAGATGAGAGACCATTCATCATCACTCGCTCAACGTTTGCCGGTGCAGGGACAAAAGTCGGTAAATGGCTTGGAGACAATGTCAGCAGCTGGCTGGGCTATCGCATATCCATCCGCACCATGATTGCTTTCACAGCCATCTACCAAGTCCCGATGGTAGGTAGTGATGTCTGTGGATTTGCCGACAATACCACGGAGCAGCTGTGCGCCCGTTGGGCTTCCCTTGGTGCTTTCAGCCCTTTCTATCGTAATCACAATGGAGAGGGAAATATTGGGCAGGAGTTCTACCAGTGGGAAAGTGTTGCACAGTCAGCCAGGAAAGCGATCGACATTCGCTATCGACTGCTGGACTACATCTATACGGCATTATATAAGCATACCCAGGACGGAACGCCTCTTATCAATCCTAGTAAGTACTAATTTCTCCTCAGAACTTAGAAGATTGGACAACCGCTCATCATTTCAGTGTTCTACATCTACCCCAATGACAAAAACACCTTCCCTCTAGAACTCCAATACTTTTACGGTCCCTCTATCCTCGTGTCGCCAGTCACCGAAGAAAACTCTGCTAGTGTCTCTGTCTACTTACCCAAGGATATCTTCTATGACTACTACACTCACAAAAAGATTCAAGGAAAGGGCGCTAACATCGTTATCAACGATGTGGATATCACATCCATTCCAGTGCACTACCGCGGTGGTGTGATCGTCCCCCAGCGCGTGGCGTCCGCCAACACGACTGCTGAGTTACGAAAGCTTGACTTTGAGCTCATTGTGCCAGTTGGAAGTGATGGGAAAGCGAGTGGAGAGTTGTACTTGGATGATGGATTGAGCCTTGTGCAGAAGGGGACGACATATGTCAAGTTTGAATTTGATGGACGCAGACTCAGCATCAAGGGCAAGTATGGATATGATGCAGGTGTCAAGATCGCTAGCGTTACCTTCTTGGGTCTCGGCGGAAAGCCCAAGGGATTTGACATTGACGGAAAGGGTGTGAGTGGATGGAAGAGTAATGACAGCACCGGCAGCTTGATAATCCCGGTCGAGAAATCGTTTGGGGATTTCACAATTAGTGTTAATCAGTAGATGGAAAAGTTAACCTTCTAATATAGAATCTGGCTTCATCGAATGCGGCGTCTCTGCTCTGAGCACTCGTCCCTTCCTAGACGGACTGACTTAACTAGGTAGGTCGCCCCCACAAAATTTGAAGACTACATCACTAGAGAATATGGCTGCAGAATTGTTTTTTTTTTTTTCACTGTACGTTTATCGGTGTCATTGAATCTCCTAGATCTTCTTTCCGGTTCATATTTCTCGTCCACACTTCTCCTTCCAAGACAGGTTGTTAAGAAATCCACCCTTCTCATTTCACGTTGATCGATATGCTGCCATTTAAGAAGTCAGTTAAGCCCAAGAATCCATCGCTACAATCATTCTATCAAAGAGAGGTCAAGTTACAAGGAGGGGAAGACAAGTCAGCACAAGGGCCGAGGCGCCCGGGCGACGGCTTCACAGAGGCTGAAATAGCAACACTTGACCCATTGAAAAGAGAATGGAACCCAACTCGTGAATATGAGGAGGTTGGCATTGGGGATCTAGTCCCGGGACCAAAAGCCGTCATGTTTGTCGGCAGAGTTATTAATACTACGACGATCATTGGGCGAAACCCGAAGCAGCCAAAAGCTGCGGGCTGGCATTATGTTACTTTGAGAGATAATACCGCCGCTATCTCTGTATTAATTCCGCGCTCTTTCCATAAAGTTAAAGAGTAGAAGTTTGCTAATTTGTTACTTCGGCCCACAGATCAAACTATACTTCTCTAGCAACCGATATTCATTGAAAGTAGGCCAACTCCTATCAATCTGGACAACGTTCATATCCGATCCCTCGAAGACCGAAGCAGCAGTTATCAAAGGAATCGAAGTCTACGCAAACATCTTTCCGGGACGAGTTACCTCGGACCACCTCATGATTCATAATAACATCAGCACCGATAGCGCGTGCCGCATACCGTTAGGCTATCGAAAAGAACAGCCACTTGCAGGGCTCATGACACTCGCCAGCTATATAGGAGGTGGTCATGACGGCGTCGCAGACGCGAAGATTCTCGTCTGTGTCAAGAGCATAGGGGCCAAGAAACGTGTTTCTAACCGCAATGGCAGCGAGAACGATCTTGTGGAGGTGTGGCTTATGGACCATACAGGCGAGATCCGGTGGACCGTGTGGAACGACTTCATTGAGACTGTGAAGGAGTGGCAACCTGGGAAGACGATACTATTGATATCGAGTCCAGGTTATAAGGCTGGGTATGCGGGCAGGGTGGATTTAGTCGTCACGAAGGAGACCTTCGTTGATGTTGAACCGCAATTTGGGGATGCGCAGTGGTTGAGGCGATATGCCGAAGGACGCGGGAAGAAGGAGTGTACGGACCAGACATTTCCGGAAGGTGTGTGGGATGTCCAAGCTGCAGAGTATGGAGCAAATGTTATTTTGTTTAAGTTAGCGGATGTAGATGAATGGTATGTCTTTACGTTTCACAGATCCCTTTAGCAATAGCTAACAATGCCCACAGGGTCCGAGAAGAACCTCGCCGAGTCTTCACAGGCCACATTAACGTTATCATTATGGAACTATCGCTCGTCAAGAAACACTACCAAAACATGCTAATGTGCACTCAATGCTGCGGCGTTGCCATCTACGCGAACACCCTTCAAACTGCATGTCCCAACTGTTCGAAGCTCCTGAAGCTCTCTCTCAACCCAAAAATCATAGGCACTCTCTTGGACGAAACGGCTTGTATCGCCCCTGGAAAACTACTTTGGAGCGAGAAGGCCTGGGGAGAGTTGTTGGGAAGGAGCGTCAAGGAGGTTTGCGAGATGAGCATAGATGAGATTAGGTGGTTGGAGCAAAGGATGATTTTTTTGAGGTGTCATTTGGTGGTTGGCTGGGATGAAAGTGTGGGTAAGTTGGCAGTACTGGGTATGAGAGCTTAGCGCTCCACTGTTGGCAAACAAATTCAAGATATAAGGCTGTAATATGTATCATGAGAGGGAAGAGGAACTTGCTGATATCGCTTTATTCTTCGCTATATATTACCTGATTGGCAGAGCCAGCTCGAACCTAACACTAATGGTAGATGTGTATGTAAAGCAGCCGCATTAATAGTCTATATTCTATAGCGGATTTAAACTATACTCCATCCTAGGCTGTAATACTTTAAAGGAGAACTTATCGTTGGTTGCTAAGCTAAGCAAGTCAAGAAAAAAAAAGGGATGGGGGGCTCAGACCATCTTCCACAGAATCACTACTGTCTGAGGAAATCAGTCTGCCATAAGTCCATTGATAGAAGAGGATATCGGAATGCTCTGTGGTAGTGGCACATGTGCCTAGCTTGATGCAAAAAGGGATTGGCAGCTTGAAAGGGGAGCTGAGGTTGGTAGTCCGCTTAAACTATAGATTTTCTAATCACACACATACACACCCTCTCGACATGAGTGTATTCTAGACCTGGGTCTCGCAGGGTGTGTCCGAGTAGCTTTCTTGCACAGCGCTCATTCCCAATCCTCGTGGGATTTCCCGCCCGCTCTAGAAAGTTCAAGCATAGCGCTCTATTCTCCCGATGGCGTGTTTCGCGCTCATGATGTCTAGCGCGAGTTGGTCATGTAATCGCTTCCGTAGACTGGCTGTTCTGACTTGGGTTTGTGGATTTTAAGATGGGGAGCCTCGCTTTTAGGCTGGCGGTATCTGTTCAGGTAGCCATATTCCGGTGCCTTGCCTTCACCTTGGATTTCCAGAGGCTCACCTTTGGCCATTGTGAGTAGGGACTTCATCTTTGGGACCGCCTTAGCGTGAGGAGCTAGTACCCTGTCGGTGGGTAAAAGAACATGCTCTCCTCGATCTCTACTTTTCTTCTTTTCTTCAGCCAACCTCGATCTTGAAGAGAAAGATTGTCGGCTACAATCTTGGTCAGTATGTTCTTCTGTTCCTTTCTATCCTTGACAAGTCCGTCTTGCAGAGAGGATCTTAAGGTTTCTTTTCCTGAAAAAAGCTAATTTGATGCTGCAGTCGATAGATCAGTACTTTTGAAGTGCTTTTAAGCCTCTCAATCATGACGACCACGGTAAGGTATGCTCTCTTTCTGTAGAACCCTGACTTATATCGAAAGGCATCTCCAAAGAACATCGTCATTGACGAAGATGGTGATTTGACCATCCGGTTGTACAGGTCAAATAGACTTGAGCCGATCATCATGCTAGCAGATGGAAAGCGCCTGAATGGTAGATTCCTTGCTTCCTTCAAGGTCTCGCGTCAAACTCTCGTAGATAACTCAAAGCAATTCAAGGCTGAGCTCCAAGGCCACTTCGCAGAAGCCACTCGGTCAACCGTCGATACTAGGGATGGCACGGCTACCAGCCTCGAACTCTGGTTCCGCTCCATCCATAACAAGATGACAGACGAAATGTATGCGATACCGATTGAGGAGATATGGGAAGCATTGCAAGTAGCCGATTTCCGAGACTTCGCTGAGACCTCACTGAACTCTTGGTTTGCCGAGTATCTGAACCGCAAAAAGCTTGCTGAGCTTGATCTTGATGATATGCGTCAACTCCTCTATCCTTGCAAGGCATTCAACCACGGAGCTGGCGCAACAGAGATCTCCGACGCTTGGGCTTTCATGACAAAGACACTTGCATACAAGTCGGATTGTCATATCACAGAACTTAACCCTACATGCCATTACGGCTTGCATCTACAACATAACGAGGTAAGGTTTTAAAAATATTTTGGAGGTCGCAAACCTGACAGTTTCTAGATTGGTGCAATCAACGGCGCCAAGGGTAGTTTGAGGACGAAGCTTATCAAGGCTGTTCTAGGCGGCCCTCTCGACGCCCTCAGCGACGCCAAATGTGACTGTAGTGCAGAAGTTCTCAAGCGGTACATCAGAAGTCTCAAGAAGACCGGTCTTTGGCCCATGGAGCTGCTGCATAAGAAATCAATCGAGGAAATCTTGGACAGCCCTGGCTTTCTCAAATTCGAGTGCGAGCTGCCTGACGCCGCCTGTGCCACGTGCAAATCACTATGCGGTCCATCTTACATCTCCAGTGCTAGGGCGAGGATTGCAACGGATTTCGATGGCTTGTGCCTCGACTGCATGGATCTCTCGCGCCCAAAGATCGATGGTAATGCTGATATGGACTACTGGTACCATGACACGTCTAGGGAGTGGGATAGGAACTGCCGCATCTCTCACAGGCAACCCACGTGGTACTTTTCCTTCATGGGCAGGGAGCAGGAGATGAAGCTGCATCGGAAGAAGAAGAACGAGGCGTTTCAGAAGCGAAAGCGCGAGCATGAGGCACGATGCAGTGGGTGCGACATCCTCTGGTGCGAGGCTTGAAATCTTGTGATGTTCGGTTTGGTGATTTGACGCATGATGCAGGGAGTTAATTATGGAATAACCTCAAGGAAGCATGAAAATGTATCTCGTGAAGACAGACCGGGTTTCGTGGTATACATAATATGGAGAGAGATTGCTATGCGGTTGCTTGTCTTTATCGATAGCACAAGGGTGTAACGCAAACTTAGGCCTTTTCACAATCAAGAATCGCAACATCCATCGTCTTGTTTTTGCACTTTGAATATTTAGCATACGTTGCTTCACCCGCTTCACCTTCTTTGGATGCAGGCTCTCTAGAACACGCGCTTTGTGGCCTTGCACGCTCAACATCTTAATATCTTATGGCCCAATAGTAAAACCAATGATAACCTTCGAAGTGGACACCTCTACCTTGTCTCGGGCGATGAGTTGGACTGGATTCACTAAATCTGGCTAGGCACGATACATTTCATATCCTACCAAGCAACTAGCTAGGAGAAACAATTCAGATTTTTTACAACACGATCGCGAGCGTTATAGAAGCCAGCTCATAATCACAAAAAGGTATATTCTCATTAACTCATATACAATACAATCCTGCACTGGCATATTACCAACTCCGTATAAACCTGCCCATATCTAGACATTTGCAACTAAGCCGTGGCGGTCGCCGTTCGAGCACGCTCCAAATTCCTCCCTGCCCCTGACTTCTTCCCTTGACCCGGTCTCGCCAACGTATACTTGGCAAACGCACGAGCGAGAGCCTTCTTACAGCTGACCTTCTGACTACCAACAAACGAGTCGATGGTGACGGCGATAGCGCGATCGACGTCTTGTGACGAGACATAGTCTGAGAGCCGCATGCGGCAGAAAGCTTCACTGATACGCATGATAGCTTCGAGATGACGGACCTGTGCGTGTTAGCTTGGTCGTTTAAGAAACAAGAAATGAAGCGAAACTTACGGTGATAGGATATGCCCCAGTTGCTAAAGACTCTCTCCGCATATCGGCAAAGAGCTTCGACACTTTCTCCTCATCGATATTGTACAGCTTAGGCTGACATCTTTCTCGGGCATAAAGAATGAATTTTCGGAGCAATTCTTGAGGAATCTCTCCTTCTTGCTTTCGCTCTCCTCCGTTGGCGTTTCCGGCACGTATGCTTGAATCATTTTCGACTTCCATAGCATCTTGGTTCGCGTCAACGGCTTGAGCGACTGGGTGGGAGCGACCATGAGATCCAACCACGAATCGAGCAAGCCGCTCGTCTTCTGTAGGATCCACAGCATCACGAACGACGCAAAGGATATCAAAACGCGATAGAATAGGCTCAGTGAGCTCAACATTGTGCGAGAATGGAATTGTTGAGTTGTAGCGCCCGCCAATAGGATTTGCAGCAGCAATAATACCACACCGTGCTTGTAGCGTAGTAACAATACCCGCTTTAGAGATGGAAATAGTCTGTTGTTCCATGGCTTCGTGGATAGATGTCCGGTCTTGGTCGTTCATCTTGTCAAACTCGTCGATCAGACACGTTCCTCGATCTGCAAGAACTAAGGCGCCGCCCTCCAATGTCCATTCACTAGTCAAGGGATCTTTTCGAACACTGGCTGTCAAACCGACGGCACTAGCTCCTTGACCAGTCGCAAAAACAGCCCGGTGAGCAGTTTTCTCAACATATTTTAGCACTTGTGATTTTGCTGTTCCTGGATCGCCAAGCAGAAGAACGTTGATATCACCACGGATGTGATGTTTTCCTTGTCGCTCTTTGGCAACGCCACCAAATAAGGATAGAGCCACCGCTGTCTTAATATCAGTATGTCCGTAAATGCTCGGCGCAATAGAGTGAATGATCTTGTCAACGATCTGTGGATCTTTTGAAAGTTGCCGAATCTGATGTTCGTCCTCTTCAGTAAGTCTAAAACCAGCAAGTTGGTCGTGTGACTTAACGACATTGTTGGCCTCAAGGATTGTAGCGAAGACGGGGAAGCCGTTGCGATTGTTGAGCTGAGCGTCGTAGTTATTGCGGTAGACACCAGTAACTTCAATCTCCTCACCTGGCTTGGCTTTATCGATCAAATCCCACAAAAGGATAACTTCTCGGTGGCGTGGAAGACGGCCAGCCGGCACTGTCCCAGGAGATTCTTGTAAAGTCAACTTTTGATAATTCCGGTAAACGGTCTTTTCCGAGTTGAGATTGAAAGGTCCACGGGATTGGCAATTCTGGCAATAAGAGATTTTGACCTCGACGTTTGATTCCTGCTGAAAAGGTCCCAGCCTCTCGCCACACTTGCCGCAATCAAACATGACATACTTGAGCTGTGGGAAGACACCACTTCTTCGCGTAACCACACCACTAACCCGAACCAAACAGTTTAAGTGAGTTTGTCGTAATTGGCGAAGAGTGTAGTGGACTGGTAGGTCCGAGATACGCACATGGATCTCTGAGTGAATCCGCTCGTAGTCGGGATAATGTAGAAGAGTGACTTGCATGGCAACTTCATCGAACATCTTGAGCATCTCTCCCGGTGCATTAGCAAGATAATAAGCTAGCAACGCCTTAGAGTTTGCAAGGTGTTCGTATGAGACTTCCAACGATTCTGCGTTGATCTCACCCAAGGTTCGGATCCGGCTACCATATACTGAAACTCCGTGATCATCCGTGTACTCTGTTAAAAACGATTTGAACTCTAGCTTCACGGTTCTTTGCACAGTGTGCATAGCTAGCCAGTCAATAATGCTCGCCGCCTTGATATCTCCTAGAGCCTCAAGTGAGAGTACTTCCTCCATGATATCATCCTGCATGTCTTCATCCTCATCCTCATCGTAGTCTCTACGGCGTCTACGGCGGCCACCCATGAGTTCGGCCATATCGCCGTCGTCTGCATCATCGGGGAGGAAAGCTCCTATGCGTCTCATCTCTTGATCACGTTTCTTCATACGGGCCTCAAGTTGCCTTCGAGAGGCAAGATCAAGCTCATCATACTCGCCTTCGTCGTCAATGTCTCGGGCGTCATACTGATCATTTTCTCTGGTTTTATAATCGCGCTCGAAGTTGTCCGCAAAAAGGTCAATTCCGTCCTCGTCTTCAGCCATCTCATCCGCATCGTCAATGTCGAGGGCAATTTCGTCCTCAATATCGTCCTCATCGTCAACACCGTGCTGGATGGGATAGGCAGGAGGAGAGGATCGAATATCACCAGCAGGACTAGAAGCGCCGTAGCCTGATGGAAGGTCCTCCTCTGGCTCTCGAGAACGCTTCCGACCAGTTCTGTTGCTTGGGCCACGGTTGGCAGAAGATAGGTTTTGGCGTAATGGGGAGCTATTAAAAGCACAATCAGTTGAATTCACGGTTGAGTTGGAGATAATTTAGTGCTACGAACCTCATGATGACTGTATGATATCGGTAGTTATGAACATACACAGATGAAGTCCAAGAGTTGGTATATTCAAAAGGCCTCGGATTGTTGGTTGTGCACAGTATGAAAGTGGAAGAGGTTGGCGCATAGATCAAGGTGGAAAGGGGGGAGGAACCAAGTTTTCGAAACGCGAAACGCCAAACTTGCGCGAGTTGACGCGTCCTGGTCAACGTAATTCAATGCAACCACTTTACGCGTGGCACCGAGCCAAGGCTCTTCAGCCGTCCCTACCAGTTCACAGCCTTCTTTCAATATCAAGACAGACTTCTCGTCGTCGATATTGAATACCTCCATATAACAATCTCATTTCATATCTATTTCTGTTCATCATCTACACCATGGATCCCCCACAGGCTCCAAGCTCCAGCGCTCGCGCTGAGGCGAAACAACGAAGCCTGAGCACTTCCTCCCAAAAGTCTGATGATTCTCACACAGCAGCGGAGTATGCGCGACAGCAATTGAGCTTGTTGACATACACGAACATACTAACAGTCTTGCAGATTCATCGACAGCCAGCTTCAGCTCGAAGCAGACGCGCGTGAAGCCTTACCATATGTGAGTGACCATTGCCTACGCACCGCCAACAGTTACTTTTACTGACCTTCTGGCAGAGCATTGAAAATTGCACAAGACCCCTTGGTTCTCTTCGTCAGATTCTGTTCGCCTGTTTGACATGTAATCCTCCTCCTGTCAATGCTACGGATCCATACACTCCTGCCGGTATCTGTTACTCTTGCTCAGTACAATGCCACGGCGAGCACACACTAGTAGAACTATTCAATAAGAGGAATTTTACTTGTGACTGTGGAACCACGCGCCTACCGGTCACGGCGCCTTGTACCTTACGCATAAACCAAGAAACAGGCATGAAGGGAGATGTACATTCGGAGGTGCCAGAGGCAAACAATAAGTATAACCAGAATTTCAAGAATAAGTTCTGTGGCTGTCAATTAGATTACGATCCCTTCATGCAAAAAGGAACTATGTTTCAATGCTTGGGATTAGGTACTACTGAGACAGGTGGCTGCGGGGAAGACTGGTGGCACCCTGGATGTATTGTAGGCTTAGGCTCGAACTGGCATGAAACAGCGAGTGAGAAAGGGACTGCGCCAAAGCTAAAGAATGACGGTGTTTTGCCATCTATTGTGGAGGTAGCAGAAATTTCTGTCGATGATCCAGGCTCAGCTGAACAGGTGGACTCTAAGCGTGCGGAGGAAATAGCTGCTCCCGTACCTTCGGAAGCTCAAGGTGATGGGGAAGACGATGAAGATGAAGTTCCTTTACCCCCTGGATTTCCTGATGAGGATGACTTTGAAGGCTTCATCTGTTACAAGTGTGTTGACTCTAATCCTTGGATCAAGCGATACGCGGGAACTTCCGGATTTTTGGCGCCAGTATTCTACCGAAGTGCTGCTCCTTCTCCGGAGGTAGAGGTACCTGCTAAGGCTCAAATTTCCAATGAAATTCAAGTCTCAAATTTGAAAAAGCGCAAAACAGTTGACGACGATGATGCAAACTCACCTACCCACGCCAAGCGAGTGAAGGAAGATGGGGGAAATTCTACAGAAACGAAAGCTCAACAGGTTGCATTGTCAACAGCTACGCTAGCAGGCTCTCCTACCACCGGCAAATCTTGCAAAATCAACGAATTGTCCCCTTCACCTTCAGGTCGATTCTCGTTATTCTTCAAATCAGATTTCCGTGATCATCTTTGTCGTTGCTCCGACTGTTTCCATAACCTTGCAGACCACCCTCAACTTCTTGAAGAAGAAGAGACTTATGAGCCTCCTGTTTCTGAAGATGGCGATGAAGCTGGGGGTAGTACAATTGGAAGCGGTAGTATATATGATCGTGGAGAGAGCGCTCTAAAGAATGTTGATCGCGTGAGGGCGATCGAAGGAGTGATGGCATATAATCATTTGAAGGATAAGCTCAAGCCATTCTTCCAGCAATTTGCGGAAAGCGGCAAAGCGATCAGCGCAGAGGATATCAAGGCACATTTTGCTAAGATGAGAGGTGATGAGCAGGCCATTAAAGAAGCGGGCGAAGGTGCCAAAGTCAGTGATCATAGGAAAGAACAGGGTGGATACTGAAGAAGCGTGAAACGAGGCTGCACGACTTGTAGGATATAGTGCATACATAATGACTAGAATTGAAAGTTGGAGAAACCTATGAAAGATATTGCTCCTAAATTCACTGCAGATACGCACATCTCGCAGTCTGAGACATATTTATACCATCTCGCGAGTTTCTGCTATGCAAATAGCGTCCATGTCATTTGCCCCGGTTTCGTAACCTCATTAGAAGCACAATAGAATCCGTACAGTGATTATAGCTAGACATAATAAACATCTAGTTCCCTTACGCACCTTTATATGATTATTGCTTAGTTATTAGGTGCTTAAGCACCCATAAACTAGTGATGACTCTGGCTAGGCCTTCGGCGCTTAAAATCTTTGTGCCGACTCAGCTGTGACAGGGAATACGACTCGCGAATCGTGGACATATTCGTTGTACACCTCCTTAACACTCCACTTTCTATACGCCCAGACCTGCCAAGTCATGCATTCGAGCGGTATAGGTCGGCAGCTATCCACCAGCGCCCTGGTTCTTGACAGGGTCCTGATGATATCTCAAAAGCTTACCATATCTTCAGCGGAAATCCATCACAGAACGTGGCCACTTCTCAACGTTTTCCCTTGTAGACCCCATCAAGGTGATATGAGATGGACATCCAACCTGGTCTAGCACAAAGCGGCTCGAATTCTGGCCATCAGCAGAGGATATCTGAGGTAGACTGGGAACAGCTTAGGCCGATTATTAAAGATTTATATATTCATGAAAATAAAACTTTCGTACAGGTAGCTGATATTCTGAAAGAAACTCATGGTTTCCGTCCCACGTATGTCACCCAAAGCTTGATCCAATGATTTGGTCGGAACTTTCAGAAGACGAGACTGACAACAAGGTTACTAGCAAGCGCCAGTTCACCAAGAGGATTTCAAAGTGGGGCTTTCATAAAAATGCTTCGCACGAAATCAGACGAGCTGCGATCCAGAGCCTTGGAAGTTCCACGGCGAAATGGCGTGAAACTATCGAGCTAGAGGGCAAGATTGTCAGTGGGCGTACGTTGGCAAGATGGAAGAGAGAAGCGAGGCATGAAAAGAGAGTTCGCGTTGCCGACCATAATGCTTTGAGTAAGTAACAACTATGAAATTGAAGTGAAAATCCAGCTATTGCTAACCTATGGAGGTGAGGAGGTTGAGCGTCTCAAGAGCAAGGATGGAAGGAATTTCATACCAACCCTGGATAGTGAAGGGCATTCGTCAATTTCGTCACAGCCGTCAAACCCCTCTCACACTTTTCAAAAGCACTGGCAATCTGCAAGAGATATTGAGGAACACCTTGATTCAGATAATTGGCCATGGGCGGCTCTTGATATTATGGGTTCTCCCAGACTCTCCAGAATGTTCGAGGAGCTGAACATTCATTACCCTAATGACATAGAGCCTTTATCACTCTCCGGACCACTCTTGGCTACAGATCAAACTCTCTGGCCCAAAGAATATATTTCTATGGCCGAACTGAGAATAAACCCGCAGCAAAGCAGGACTAACGAACAAATGATGTACAGAAGGAATAGTCTAGTCAATGCTACCTTGCAGGCACCTAACTATCAAACCAGTATGTAGATATGCTACGTGATCACTTCTGAGGTTTCCACATACAGATATCTCCCATTCCTTTAAGTAAGTTTAGCTGACGGTATACAAGGTGTTCCATTGAGATATGCAGGCATGGACGTCTTCATGCCGTCAGGCTATTATGTTGCACCTGACCCGTTCAACGAGCTCTATCCATTTCCACCATCATTTAGAAGTGGGATTGTGCAAGAACGCACAGTGTCGCAGTCTTACGTAGCTGAACTTCCACTGCAGGCAAGAATCACTCATTATGAAACTATACTAGGGAAGTTACAAAAACTCTTCCCTGCCGATCATTCCAAAATTATCAGTTTGATGGAGGATTTGGCAGATGCATACCACAATGCCGAAAGAATACATGAGTCCAAGAATCTATATGATCAACTTTTAGTCGTACGAAGACGACTCAATGGCCCTGAATCACGCGAAGCATTATCTGCGTCGATAAAAGTATGTAAACAGCTTTTCAATACAGGGAAGTTCGAGGCATCTTCCCAACTCCAGCAAAGAGTGCACTCGGTCATCCTCCAGAGATTTGCAACAGACCACGAGTTGTTGCTGGAGAGCCTGTACATGAGGGCAGGAGCATTAGAGGCCGAATGTCAATATTTAGAAGGCGAGAAAGTTTGGAGACAGCAGCTGCAAATAAGTCTGGCAGGTCTAGGTCCCAAACATCCTACAACAATAAGAGTTATGGGGCATATGGGCCGATATCTAAGCCGTATTCCGGCGGTTTTCGACAATAATTCCATAGCCAGCGTGGCTGAGAACCTGCTCCGCATTTGCCTACAACTAGAAGTTGATAATGGTCCAGTAGTTGGCGAGACTCGAGCTCGAGCTTTCTATGACAAAGTCATCGTCTTGGTTACTTCATTACGTTATTCTCAAAGTTGTGCAGAGAGTGCACGAGTAGCAAAGTCCTTCTTCAAGGGTTTGCAAGCGACCCTCGGTGACGATCATCCAACTGCATTACATTTCAATATGGAGCTCGGAAAAACCTATCGAGAACAAGGGTTGTTCCAGGAAAGCGAATCTTGGACTCGGAAAACGCTTGACATACGTTTACGAGATAAAGGAGAATTTCACATGTCCACCCTAGACAGTATGCATGATATGGCAAGGACGTTGGTCAGAATGGACCGCTATGAAGAGGCGATTCATTGGCTTGAAAGGTGTTTGAAAGGCTCTCTCGAAGTTTTCGGCCCTGTTGAGTATGCGACGAGAGAGTGTTATGAAGATCTTAGAGACTGCTACGTCCACCTAAAGCGCTACCAAGATGCATCACAGCTTTGCCAACGGATGATCTCTGAGATAACTAGCGCTAAAGGTGATACCCACCGCCATGTCATCGATCTTGAAATATGGATGCGGCAATTTAAGAAGACTAATGACTATCGCGAAGACGATCGAAAAAGGTATCAGTTAGAACATCCAGATATGACGAGCACTCTGGCTGAAACCGAGCGAGCGAGGATTCTCAAGGTCTGGCACACAAATCCTTCTTAAACTACAAATATTTGAACAACAAACAATATTTTAGACTTTGGAAACTATAGTGCAGCCGTCCTATAACTTTATTGGTTATTGTAGTACTCGGCTTTTACGGTGCCTACAACAGATCAGGATTTGGGGCTTGCTTACGGCATACAAGCCTTGGAGGTTTCGCCAGTGATGTGGTATGAGGTCTACATCTTCATCTATGAGTCTGTCATGCTCGTACTCCTCATTTCTGATCACGAGAATCCACGGTTCGAATGTGGCCTGTTTTACCTACTAGTATATCATCTATTGACAGCAGGTTGACATAGCCTTCAACATTATCGAGAGAATCCAGCTACGCCTTAAGCAAGACTAGAGCTCACCATCAATCTTTTATATTTCGGACAAACATATTTTGCACCAAATGAGGTAAATCCTGCTTAAAATGACTGTCCACAGCGGAGGCTGTACTTCAAACGGGGTGATACGGGAGGCCTCGGATCGGAAGTTAAAGCAGAGACAGGCGAGGAGCGTTAAGACTAGTGATTAGTGAGTGAATGTCATAAGAACTGATATGAATATAAAAGGCTAAGCAGAAATAGTCGAGTATGTGGTGCACATGACCTGTCACCTATCTTCGAGAAGGAGTTCGGCATTAGGCACAAGGTTCTTGCAAAGGATATTGAGTTTCTAGCGCTGGCTAACGGCTCAGGATTGGCGCTTCCCGATGACAACGCTTGGATTAGGTTGTCAGCGGAGAGTGGTGAGGTAAATTGGGGAGATAACGGAGGACAGAATCATGGTGAGCAGAAGGATAATAATTGGAAGTAGAATCGGCGTGAGAAGAACCGGAAATGTGGCAATGCACAACCTTAGAATAATCATCATGTACTTCAATCAGCCACAATGGATGTTTCGCTCTTACTTCTAACTGGTTGCGGATACCAGGACTACGAAAGTCCATGAACTTTATATAGAGTGTTCGTCAGCATTTGCAGTATGAGCAATGATACACACCTGCCTCGGCTTTAGCATACGAATCATCTACAGTGTATTTCAAACCCATTACCTTGTTTTGATCAGACATTTGCACCACTTGACATTTTATCGAACCACTTCCAACACATCTGCAGCACCATCTGCAGTAATTCGTTACCTAATCATGAATTTGCTTACCGAATCTGCGTTTCTCCAGATCTCCTCGTTAAACATCGAAATACCCGCCTTGGCATCCAGGGGCTAAGTGGACGGGCAGTATGTATGCTGGTTATTACTTTTATGTAACGCGTGAAATCACCAGATTGGAGAGGCGAAAGGTCGTGATTCTGAAGGCTAAGTATAAATTGTCTTCACTGCTCTCAAAAATCTTGTAATACTTGAATATTTCCCATGCTCTCTCAAACCTTCAACTTAGTGAACTACCATTTTCCTCCAGAGCAGGTAATATCACTGAACAAATCTAATGTCTCCTCCTAAATTCCCCTTCGCAAGGCCGTCTGGCACCGAGCCAGCTCTCGAGTATGTACAGCTCCGCAAACATGAGCCTGTCTCGCAAGTTGAGCTTTTCGATGGGAGTATTGCTTGGCTGGTAGTGAAGCATAAGGATATACAGGCTGTATTGACGGATGATCGTTTGTCGAAGGTTTTTCCCGTATTTCTCGGGCAGTGGCCCCAAGCTGATATTGAGTAGCAAAGAAACAGACCGGGGTTTCCTGAATTGAGTGCTGGGGGGAAAGAGGCTGCGAAGAATAAGCCAACTTTCGTGTGTTTGATGTGTTCATGCAACGCATATTCGGTGTATGCTAAGTGCTCTAGGTTGATATGGACCCTCCAGATCACATGCGCCAGAGGTATGAATTTTCCAGTTCTGGCTAAGTCCGTGCTTGAAACTCTTGTTGACGACGTATAGGGGCATGGTCGAATCTCTCTTTACCTATGAACACATCCAAAGCACACGTCCACACATTCAAGAGACCGTAGACAAGCTCTTGGATATTGTGATCGCCGAAGGAGGATCCAAGCCGTTCGATCTCGTCGAAAAATTCGCTCTCCCGCTTCCTTCCTATGTACGTTCTCCTACTCCCCACCAAAAAATACCTCTGTAACACCACCCACCAGATCATTTACGGCATCCTCGGCGTTCCTTTCGAGGATCTGCCTTACCTAACCCAGCAGGCTGCCATAAGGTCGAATGGCTCAGGAACTGCAACCGAAGCTGCAAACGCCAATGCCTCCCTCCTCTCCTATCTTGAGAATCTTGTCTCACACCGTCTAAAGGAGCCGAAAGATGACCTCATCAGTCTCCTCGTTCGAGAACAGCTTATCCCAGGCCACATCCAACAAGACGACGTCATACAAATCGCCTTCCTGCTCCTCGTGGCTGGGAACGCAACAATGATCTCCATGATCGCGCTCGGCGTCGTCGAGCTCCTAAAACACCCGTCACAACTCTCGCTCTTCAAGAGCGACCCCGAGAAATGGGCCAAGCCTTTCGTAGAGGAGCTTTGTAGGTACCATACCGCGAGCGCGCTGGCGACGAAGAGGGTCGCGAAGGTGGATATCGAGCTTGGCGGGAAGATTATAAAGGCGGGAGAAGGGATTATTGCTGCAACACAAAGCGGCAATAGAGACGAGGATGTTTTCCCAGACCCGGACGTCTTTGATATGGAGAGGAAGAGGGGGACCGAAGAAGCACTGGGGTACGGGTGGGGAGAGCATAGGTGTGTGGCAGAGTGGCTAGCTAGAGCGGAGTTGGAGATAGCGTTCGGTGAGTTCATGAAATAGATGAAGGACAAGTTTAGCTAATAATGTGATAGCGACACTTTGGAAGAGAATCCCGACGCTGAAGTTGGCGATTCCATCTGATGAGGTTAAGTATTCCCCGCCTAGAAAGGATGTTGGAATTAGTGAGTTACCTGTGGTGTTTTAGTTGTCAATATCAACACTGATGAGGAACGGGTGCGCTATCTGTATCTACTGTTTATTAGCACTTAGTAACTGATCTCTGCTTCGCTAATAACTTCCAGCGACTTTACCTAGAATAAACTTGTAGTGATATGTATAAGTGCATGTCTAAACTTGAAAATACTTCAGCCAAATGCTCTTAAGAGTCAATATTCTTCATTGTACATAAATCTGAAACTAGTATTATGCCTCTCGAATAATTGCGTAATGTGCAAACTCCAAACGCCTCTCCTGTATGTACTCATCTAAACTTGCTGACAATGACGGCAATGATTAAAAGTACCAGAACCGTGATGATGCAAATCGTTATAATCCTATTTGTAGCCATCCTAAACAAAGTCAATATACTTCTGCGACATTACTGCTACAGGACGCTAGGGATGATTTACCTACGAGCCATACCCCTTAGAGTCTTCACGCTCCTGTCCACATATCCTTCGCTTTCCAAGAGCACATCGCCAGTGTGCTGTATGGTTTCCCGCTGTCTGTGTAGATCAGCAAGTGTACTTGCTCCAATAGCCTCGGTTTCATTGGCCAAGGCCTGACTGGCTTTAAGCCTTTGTGAGCTGCGGTCCAGTCTGTCTGTACCAGAGAGAAGCTGTTGACGTTGTTCAAGTTGTACATCATTTGGATTATCTGAATACCGAGAGCCGAATAGAGCCGAGCGATCATCTGCTAATGTTCGGAGCTTCTGCTTTGCTCTATCAACGTCGGACTAGCATTGCGATCAGCACTATTCAAAAAGCCATTGGTTTTGCTCCACATCCGTAGTATCGCCTCGTTCCAGCGAGCCATGTTATATTAATCTACTTACCTCGTGGTTTCGGAAACGTTGGTTGACTTTTGTGCGTGTAGCTGATGGAATATTTTGTTTCTCGAGGCGCATTTGATCCAGCAACTCGTTGGCCTCTTCTATTGCTCGCTCCGCCTGGCTAACTGCGGCCTTTCGTGGCTCTCCATGAAGATCTGGAATCTGGTCTAACTTCTGGTTTAGATCTGCCTGCACTAGCTTCAACTCGGCCTCGTAACTGCTGAATAGCTCCGATCCAGCATCAGTATCGAGAGGATGCGACATGTTGGTTCTGTGTAGAGGTTGAAGTCAGCCATCTTAATGTCAAAGACACAGGTATCCTCAACCGAGCTTGCGCCATGCCGCCAGTCATGAGGGTCTACGGACGCTTCATTGACTGAAATTCCAGGCTGGACTTACTGGAATTCAAAGGTATGTATAGTGAATCGAGTTGTGATTGATTTGGACGGGTGAGTTGGAAATAGGTAACCATTCCTATCTTGACGATCGTAAGGAGACAATGACGACCAGCCACTCGCAAATAAGCGGGTCACGAGGCTGAGTATTGAGATGTGGCTTGACTCGGTCAACTTGACCCCTCGCCTCCTTCACACTGGGGTAGAAGGTAGAGGGACCACTAGGAAATGTACAAGGTTGAAGTGGAAACACATCGTGAAGCTAGCCCTGCACTTCAAGAAGAAACAATTCCACGAAACCAGACCGTTAATGTCTCGGATTTCAACCCCCGTAAGGACTACTAAGTATACATACAATTCTCACATCCTGTTTACATTTCTTTTTCGCGTTTTCTAGGTTCTCTCTAATATCAGTTTTACGTTCCACAACCAGCCACTAAGTTTTGGCTTGCATGCATATCACTCACGTCACCAATGCCTTCTGTTGCTGCAGCTTCCAATCCGTCGACTCACACACAATCCGATAAGCTAATGTGATTCTCCTCTCTCTTTTATCATTGTCTTTTCCTTCTTGGTCTAAAAAATATATGCTATGGCTCCCCTAACACCACAGTTCCCCAGAAAGAAGGTCGCCATCGTTGGAAGCGGTTCTGCCGGAATTGGTGCACTCTGGGCGCTGAATCGAACTCATCACGATGTATACCTATACGAAGCAGCGGATAGGCTTGGGGGCCATACGAATACAGTAGAGTATAAGCACGGGAAATACAAGACATTGGTCGATACTGGCTTCATTGTGTTGAACACAGCTACTTATCGTACGTCAACTTTGGCGCCAGCTCGAGTATTGGAAACTAACACCGATTAGCTAATTTCATAGCATTCCTAAAAGCTATTAAAGTGCCAACAGTACCTACAGAGATGACCTTTGGTGTCTCACGGGATCGCGGGGCTTTCGAATGGGCAGGAACATCACTTTCTGCAGTCTTTGCGCAACGGTGGAACCTATTATCACCTCGGATGTGGAGAATGATCTTCGATATAATACGCTTCAACCAATTTGCTCTCGACTTACTGAAAAGTGAAAACCAGAACGAGGAATATCCATTGACGAATGGCTACCAACATGCGAAAGTCCAAGAGTCAATTGGAGAATATCTTGAGAGGGAGGGGTACTCAGATGCATTTCGGGATGACTATCTTATCCCAATGACTGCTGCGGTTTGGAGCACAAGCCCCGACAAATGCACACTGGAGTTTCCAGCAGTGACTCTGGTTAGGTTTATGTATATTTGGCCCGAAACTCGTCACCCGCCAAAATGAGTTACTAATAAAGTTCTAGGTATAATCATCACCTTTTAAACACAATATCAGCCAGACCGCAATGGTTGACACTACCATGGGGGGCCAAGAGTTACATCGATGCAGTCATGAAAGGCTTTCCACCAAACCACATATTTCTGAATACCCCTGTAGAAACGGCTACCCATACAGACGATGGCCGAGTGCGCCTCCACCTGAAAAATGGAAGATCGGAGATATACGACCATGTTATCCTGGCAACCCATGGCGACCAAGCGGCTGCGATAGTTGATCCTGAAGCTACTACGAACGAGCGAGAAATCCTCTCCGGTTTTCAAACCAGCAAGAACATTGCGATTCTACATTCCGATCTCTCTCTCATGCCAAAAAACAGAGAAGCATGGTCATCTTGGAACTACGTTACCGAGTCTTCTGCTACGGGGTCGAATATCGACCAAGTATGCCTAACCTATAACATGAATATTCTGCAACACATTCCCACCGCCACCTTCGGTAACGTCCTTGTCACACTGAATCCGCTTCACCTCCCAGCACAAGAACTAGTTCAAGGCCGATACACATACTCGCACCCCCTCTACAATGCCGCAGCTATACGTTCTCAAGGTCTGCTCCCGCATATTCAGAATAAGAGAAATATCAGCTACTGTGGGGCATGGACGAAGTATGGCTTCCATGAAGATGGATTCTCGAGCGGACTGAAGGTTGCACAGGATCATCTCGGTGCGACGTTACCATTTAAGTTCAGGGATAGCACATTCAGCAGAGGCAACAAACCGCGCCTGCGGCTACGAGATTTGGTCTTGAGGTTGCTTTTGATATTGATCCAAAAAGTTGTCCAAATGCTTGAGAGATTGGTGGGAATTGAAAGGTCAGTAGGACAGAGATTGCAAATCCAAGTCAATGGGATGCAGAGGAAACCTCAGTGATGAATAAGGTATTGATGGGAAGGACACTCGGTGGCAAATGAAGATAATTGTACCACAACCAGAAGCGCATTGTTCTCCGTCAGAGGTAGTGTAGCAAGCATACCTACCAATTGAAAATGATCGATATTGAGTTGTTAAATTTTGTTGCATATCGTCCGGATGAGTCCTATGCCGATGCATTGTAAGCTAGCAACTTATCGGCGGAAATCTTAAGCGGATGTCACCAAGGCTGAAAGTTTACGCGGGTTATTAACGGCATAAATATTTCATAAATTCTAAAAGCTTTCAAGATAAAAGCCATACTGAGCATTATGTGGATGGGCTGTGAATTTTTGCTCTCATTTGGTGACCGTGAAAGGCGAAAATACATGAGATATAATTTGCCAAACGTCGATCCAATTTTCCTGTAGGCTTGTATCTATACTAACATGCAACTGTGCACTACTTCATCCCAACCTTATTGCGTCGAGAAACTTGGCCTTTCATATACTTTGGGTCTATTTCGGACCACGCTCTACATGCACAAATGTTAAAGCACCATTGAGCGTCTGCCCGCTCCATAGCTTGGCCAAAATATCCCCCCAAGGCAACTAGCCAACACCGTGCTCCATTCAACTCTATGTAGCATACAAGCGGAGGTACATTGCATGATGTGTGCTAGAGGGGTTCCAAAAACATCTTTAGGCAGCTAACAAAGAACAGAGAAAGCACAAGGAATTCTGTTGCATAGCCCAAGCATAGGCAGAAAACGCGACGCACGTCCAAGGGAAAAAGGTTTATGATATAGCTTTAGTTTCCCTGTCTATTAAATCATCTCCGTGAGGAAAGTATAGATAGCCATCTAAGCCTCTATGTATTTCTTCAGGCTCCTCAGCCTCTCCTTCGCGCTCTCTAGAATGGCATCTTCTTTGCAAACGGCAAAGCGTAACCAGTCCTCTCCAAGATGTGTATTTGCTTCAGTGTAAAATTCCGTTGGGGGGATCGCCGCCACACCCACTTCCTGAATCAAGAACCAACTGAGCTTGAAATCCCGCGGGCGGTTTTTCACATGATTGGGAAATGGATAGTCCGCTGGGACCTTCACTTTCGTCATATTTACCAGCACGAAATAGCCTCCTTCAGGTTCAGAGTAGGGAAGTCCAAGCTCTCCCCAGATTTCGTTCAGGATATCCATTTTGCGCTTCATATCACTCTTCACAGTCTCCCAGAAGTTGTTCGCATCAGCTTGTTCAAATCCAACCGCTGCAGCTTCTTGAAGGGGTGACACAGTCGCGAAGCAGATTCTCGTATGAGCCGCGGCGACATACTGGATCAGGTGAGGAGGACCAATCAGCCAGCCTACACGCCATCCTGTTGCGTAAAAGTTCTTTCCTGCCGAACCAACTGTGAGAGTGAGTCTCTCTATTTCCGGTGAAAGTGTTGCGATTCTGGTGAATGGGACGTAGTATAAACGATCGTAGACCTCATCGGAGAGGATTATGATATTGTTCTTAACGCAGAGATCTGCGATCTTGAGGAGTTCTTCTTTGGAGAAGACTTTTCCTACAGGGTTGTGTGGCGTGTTTATTACTATCATCTTCGTCTTGGATGTGATAGCTGCCTCCAACTCGGCAAAATCAATGGTCCATTCTGCAGATGAGGTATTCTCTGTTGCCCCTTTCTCGGGTGGATGCAGAGGAACATATACAATCTTGCCTCCAGGCATTTCAATGTTGCTAATGTATCTATGCAATGTCAGCGCCGGTATTTTTTAAAGATAACCTTCAGCTTACTGGTCGAAGAAAGGTTCAAAGAGAATAACCTCATCGTCTTTCTCGATAAAGCCCATGAACGCACTCAACATTCCTAATAAGGATCAGAATATATTCTCGTTCATGAGCCTTTCGAGCGCACCTTCATTTGCACCCGATGTAATGGTAACCTCCGTCTCCGGGTTAAGCTTGCGGCCCCATAATGGAGAGTATGCGTCAGCGATTGCCTTCTTCAGTCGTGGCCGTCCCTTAGTATGAGAGTATTGGTTACATTCAACCTTGTCTAGAGCATCTTTTGCCGCGTTCAAGATATACTCTGGTGGGTTATACTATGAACAGCGACATGTTAGCGGCAGGTCCTAGCAGACGGTGCACAGCGCAGAGGAATGAAGAAAAAGTGTAAGGAGTCTTACTCCATAAAATCCCTGGCCCAAGTTCACGATAGGCTGAATTGGAGAGTTGGCAGCAGCTTCGTTAACAATTGACCTTTGAACTAGAAGTCAGAATGGGTTCAAAATGCGGAATATTATCCTTCGATACAAAGAGATGTTGTCAGCAATGGAGACTGCGCCAACCCAACGACAAGATTTCTCTACGACTTGCAGCAGTTATTGTGGCCCTTCACCAAGATGACCTAGGATGAATCGGAAATGATCCTCTTCATACATACCATACATCTTGTTTACTGGCAGCGACTCTAGACGCAGGCTTCAGCAGTGCTCGCTCATCCGCAACCATCTTGGAAGAAAAGTGTCTTCCGCTATCGGCAGCAGAACGGTAGATGGCAATAGCGTTATAAATTCGAGTTCGGGCAAGCTGATACACGGATCCTCTTGGGAGCATAGAGGATTGGACTTGAGAATTGTTTGCCTGCAGATAGCCTTTATAATTCTCTCAAATTCTGTCACTTCAATGACTCAGCTAGCGCCCTGCAGTAATCTCGTAACGCTGTGTTGCTGACAATAATTTGAAGTCCTGAAGCCAACTTCCCCCACTATCAACAGAGTCCTTGGAGGGGTAATCTATGGCGCAATTACAGGGATTAATTGATACCAGCACCATGCGAAGATTGCGCCAGGCACCCAACCTTGAGCCTTACAGCTTCCTCACAGTACGTATTACACTCCCTTCACAATACGCGCAGCTACAAAGCCTGTGCAGCACGCAAGACGACATATCTTTCTCCTTAGTTGCTGATTGAGCCGCCGCTATTGAAAGGCATAGGAGCCTTCGATGAACTGCTTGCCCTGATTAACTTTAACGCGTGAAACGCGCGAAAAATCTAGGGTACCTAGCCGGTAGGGTCTGCTTCTCTGCTGTTCTTATCTCGTCACCGTGTCGCAACATCATCCAATATTCTACCAATATCACAGACCACTGTGCTCTGGGTGCGAGCATGTATGCTCTGGAGCCGTGCCTGCCGGATAAGAGGTGATCTGGGGATTGATTATTTTGCGGCAAGCCAGCTACAAATTGACAGAACCTCGAAACTCTTATGGCTGCCAACAATATATCGGGGCCCAATGGCCATCTTCCCATCACTATCCGATTCACTACGTCTACGGCTGATCTGCTATTGGACATAGAAGAGCCCAAAGAAACCACCGTAATTGCTCTCAAGCATCTCATCCGATCGAAGCTCGATCACTCAACATCCAAACACCGCTTCCGCCTAATCCATAGCGGAAAACTGCTTAAAGACGATGATGTCTTAGCATCCGTCCTCAAGATACCCAGTCCGCTTCCACCCGTTTCGGATCCTAAAGGCAAAGGCAAAGCTATCGAAGTTCCCCCTCTACGCGTTTATATCAATTGTGCTATTGGCGATGTCCTGACATCTGCTGAACTGTCCACAGAAGCTCTAGCAGCTGCTGAATCAAGAAAGAAGTCAAGCAAAGATAGGAAATCCAAGAACTCGTCTAAAAATGTTCCGCCATTGTCCACGACCACACCTGCACCGCAGGGATTCGACCGACTTTTATCCGGTGGTTTTACTCCGGCCGAGGTCAATCAATTACGGCTTCAGTTCCTCTCAATCCAATCAAGTATACACACAGAAGCCACAATGCCCTCTCCAGCAACCCTGCGCCGTATGGAGGATGCGTGGATAGATAATAATGCGGGTAATTCTGGATTAGGGACTGAAGAGGGTGGGTTCGATTTTGGAGATGATGGTCTCGGCGGAGGTGCGCTTGATGATTTGCTTTATGGCAATATAATAGGTTTCTTGTGGCCTCTGGGTTGCGTGGGTTGGGCTATGAGAGAAGGCGGTGGTATATGGTCCAAAAGACGGCAAATAGCCGTGTTTACTGGGTTCTTGTTGAGCCTCACCTTTGGGGTCTTGAGAGTGATGTCTTGATGCCGCAGGCGAGTCTGAACACTCGAATAATGGTGCATGAAGCCGGGCATACTGCCTATATTTCTCCCAGAAAACTTGAGAAGAATGGATGTCTCACCAGAACACGACGCAGAATACTGACGGAATGCAAGGCAACTGTTTCGCCATACGCTCCCCATCAATTAGATGTGCAGAAATTATAGTCTGATAAGGTCAAAGCAAAACACTAGCTAAGTAAAGCGTTGCGCAGATTTGTCCGCTCAACGGACTCAGAGCATGTGGTATGAGTATTTCTCCCGTAGGAGACTCCTACAAGACAGCTAGCTTTGAATAGGTTTCAATGGTCATATAATCGAAGCCTTGCTCACACCATTTTGCCAACGAGCCAATATGACATTAGGATTTAGTGCTTTCCAGATAAATCGATAGAGATATATGAGAGCTCTTTGTTTCGTGCCCCTGAAGCCTCGCTTAGCATTAGTTTATATACACGTGACACTGTCATCATATCAAGTCCCCACTCTAGTGAGAGTTCGATCAGTATCACGAGCGCGTGCCCCGAACTTGAAAACAGAGACGAAGGAGGACGTGTGTCCACGAGCGATGTGCATGTTATAGCGTGAGCTTTGTATAACCATCTACGTCTAATTAAGGTGGCCCGGGCCTGCAGTTTTGTCACAATTCCATCCCACCAATATCCCTAGACTGGTGACAGTCACAATTAATATTGGTATTCTTATACATCTGAAATGTCATCGGGTGGAGGCATTGGCTTAAGAAGAAATGGCAAGAAGCAAGCTTGCGAGGTCTGCCGTAAGGCGAAGTACTCACCCCATGTCATTTATCATTCGCAGCATGCTGACCCTTTCATTATAGATTAGCCTGTGACCACAGCCTGCCCCATTGCGGAAGATGCGTTAGGCGGAAACTGACTGCAAAATGCATTTACCATCCTGCGCCGATGACGAGGCCCCGAGGAGCAATAGTGGCTTCCTTGGGGTCTGCGCAGCATACTCCTACCACTTCAGGCGGTTCAAGTCATGATTTATCTTCCCCTCAAAGTTTAGGTCAAGAATCTCCGACTCAGCAGATTATCGATCCTCTGACATCTGCTATAAATAAAGCAACTGATGGCCCGCTTCTGGGATCAGATGATGCTACACGGAATAATCCACTTCATCGACACATGTATTGGGATAAAAATGCCACATTTCAACGGTCTGCGAGGTATTATGGTCCAACAAGTTTCTCAGCTATATTCAGAGATGCCAATGTCTCAGAAGATATCAATATTAGTGAGGATAGCCGCAAGCATCCGGCCACCTGGCCCTTCGGACAACCACTTCTTGGACGGAATAGACCTTCGGCTCCTACAGTGCGGATGGACCAGGTCTTGAAGGCCATAGCGAATATTCCCTCTAAGGAGATATGTTTCAAACTCCTAGGAATGTATAATCCCCTCGTTCATCATTCGATGCTGGATGAAATAATAATGCGACACTGCATTGAAACCCTATGGTCAACCTTTGGGGCTGAGCTGGCTGAGCCTCGCACATCTGAGAAGTTATCAGTAATAGCTAATGTTTGTTTTAAAAGTGAAGAGAGGCCGTTGCCACCTGTAAGATCTTGCCAACTTTCGTGGTGGACTCTATTCTTCGTGACTGTCAATGCCGCTGAATATTAATGTCGCACCTGCTGACGCAGCTATAGGCACCTGAAAACGGATATGCCTGGATTGATGGCTTCATGGGTCTGAATTTACGATTTGAGATGCTTGGACTGTTGTTCGGCTTCTTCGGCTACTCCTATCAGTGCTTGCAAGAGTACGATGAGCTTTTTAAAGTGCCAGAAAACGATGGTCGTGATAGAAAGCAGACGACTTGGAGAATGAAAGAATGTAAGTATGAGTCGCTTGCCGTTCTACACTGAGTTGCTTAAGAGCTTTTTAACTCTCCAAGCAATTAAGTGTACGTTGACGTGGCAAAAACACAGAGTTCTTGAGTTATTATATCACGTCAAATTTAGCCTCAAGACGCTAACTAACTCCTGTCATGTGTTTCTAGGCGCCGAGGTATGTTTCAGGATGTGTGAAATGTCAGAGGAGATCAACGAAATCTCCTTAGCTTTAAGTGAGTTGTAACGTCTGCATTTTCCCAACATGGTTTTCAAAGCATACTACCAAGCTAGCCAGTCATCGATTCTGTAGATACTTACAATACTTGATAACAGAGATGTGCATCGCTGTATTAGAAACCGTTTGCATAGGGGATGAAAGTAATCTTTCCCGGCCAATATGTGCTCAGTCCAAAGAATTAATACGATTCAGGTTTCCAGACTAGGCGACAGGTCGGCGATATTGTGGTCTGCGCTATTGCGGCAGGCCTACATAGGATGTCTGATTACGGGCCCAACAATAAAATGACGCCTGCCTCAGAATATAAGAGGCGATTGTGGTCTGCTATCTACTGTGCTGATAAGAATCATGCTGGTGAGTAAGTACTGGTAACCAACAAGCAAAACTAACTCTGGTAACATCACAAGCTTTCAATGGAACCCCACCAGCACTGAGGTAAACGAATTTCTATTGTATTGCAATTTGCCATGTGGTAACACTTGAAAGCTGTCTTAGAGCTCTCTAATTTCGTGGATTTTTTTTCTCTTATTTCTTAATGACAGGCCCTTGAGCTCTCAGCTTCTCTATCTTGAACCACAGACTGTAGTACTGATAATGGCTAGTGCGAGATACTGTATAGTTCGGCTCCCGCTAGATCTCCCTGAAAATTATCTAGCCATGTCCCCTGAGGAAATGAGTAAAGCGGTCGACAAACTTGACGTCAACGGTTGGAATACTGAAAGTCGAATTTATCGCACGACCTTCTTCAGAGCTTTCAGCCTAATAGTAGATATTCGGGAGCAAATTCTGGAAGCGTCTCTTGGAGTAGATGCCCTTGTCCCAGCATCAAGAATAGAGTAAGAATTCGCCCGTTCTCTGTATGGTCAGTTATTTACTCGCATAAGTGATCTTCATCGACTATGTCAAGAGACATATGCAAACTTCCCCAATCAACTTCGCTATTCTCCACGCGAAGAATCAACGAGTCCAAATGATGCTGGCCATCTAATGGTTCAAGCATATTTGTACCTCAGTTTGCTTCAGAATAGCTTTCTGATCGACCGAGTGGCTATCGCGCGTGGCTTCCAGAACGGCCAACGGCTTCTTGATACGGCAGTGGAAATGATGGATATAACAACGATGTTCTGGAGAAAGAGAGATCAGCTTATGATATATACGTCATTATTTGATTGGATAATCACTTGTTACGGTATTCCATGCGCTGGCGTCGTTTGCGTTGAGCTTCTTAAGCAAGCAAATGGGCAAAGCGAACTTGTATTACCCCGCTCTTCAGCTATTCAGAAGCTGACAATATTCATTGCCTTCCTGGAATGGATCCGACCAACTGATGGAAATTTTATGCTTGCGGGTAGGCTGAAAAAGGTGTTGCAAAGAATTTTGGATAGGGTTCTTGATCCACCAAAAGAAGTTGCTGGTAATAGTGATGTGGTAGAACTTCCATTTGACCCCATGTTTGAGCCGTTCGGAGAAATGGATTGGCTTAACACGATAGACTGGACCCAAGGCTCTTGGATAGAATGAATGAACAATACAGTGATGCTCAAATGTGCTCTGTGAAGGCGCGATGGTTTTCGCGGTGGATGTAGGTGTGGACCTCACCTCATCAGTAGGAAGAGCAGATCCTCCTCCGTTACAGGTTGCCAGAGCCTGCAGGAAGGAATTATAATTGATTAATTATTATTGACTATCGAGAATCATCCATCGTCATGCACATCTTCTCAACTGAGATATGCCTCCCATCCCTCACCTGCGGAATTATTCAAGTAACAACTGTACTTACAGGAAAGGTGCACAGGATGAATCATTCTCGGAAAACATCCTACTTCACCCGGAAGCTCTCCTTGCCATCTTTACCAACCAAAAGCAAAATTTCAGAATCAGCGAGTACGCAGATATTTCCGCCTTGGATTCGCTCATCACTTCCCTACAACATCTGAAGATAGTAAGAAACTTCCTATAACGCCTGTTATTTGACCATCTTCATGTGAATTCCCGATTCCCCAACTCCAAATCATGGAAAACTCTTATCGGCGCCCTGCGCTGAAGAAAGAAACTACGTGCAGCTGTTTTCCAGTGAGAGACATGCTTGGACTCATTTTTATTATAAGCACAGATCTGCAGGCTGTTTACACCATGGCTGTGGGCGTATGTTTGCGACTCGTCCTGAAATGTAAGAATATCATCAGCAGACAAATTCAGGTGTGATGGTAGAGAAGGAGCATCTCCAGCCAAAACATTGTCGTCCAGAGAGAGAGAGAGAGAAGCAGAAGAGGAGCCCGGTCTTTCTAGTGTGTTTTCGCAGCCTGAACTCAACAAAAGCAGCAATTGAGTCACTCACGTGTGCATCCATTGTATGCTCTCTATTTGTTAGGTTACACTAAGTTAATAGCTGTTAATATTATACAGACAAATGTTGGATGAACTGTTAAAACATTAAATTCGTGAACGTTTCAGGTGTAGACCTCATTTCCCACAGAGGAGGAAAAGGAGGTCCATGTTTAAGCGATACCAAGATGATGTCAACACGTGACTTGGCAGCGTTCAGGAAAATTCGCGTTTGGCACTTCTCACCAGATCAACGGCAAATACAATATGAAAGTCCATAAGGTTGGGACATCAGACCCTGTGTCTTTCAACTGTATCTGTCCTGCCCAGTCTAATGGCGGTGGTAGTATCCTGTTGTTTTACCGCTACTTCGCTGCCCCTCCCTCGCTGCCCAAAATTCACACTCCTCGAATTAGTGATCTTGAACAGTTAGCAGCCTTTCATAGAGACTTGTGTGAGAAGCTACACCTTGGAGGTAAGATTCGGATCGCGACGGAGGGGTTTAATATTACAGTTGGAGGCACAAAGGATGAGATCGAGATTTACATGGAAAGTTGTATGCTGCACTGGAGTTTTGATGGGTTGGACCTTGATACTAGGGAACAGCAGGAAGCATTCTTCAAACCAAGCGCGGGCGGATGTGCTTGTGCTTTTGAGGGTGCGAGTGTAAGAGTAGCAGCAGAGATCACGCCGCTTGGTGTTACGAATTATGTGCCGAGTGATTGGGATATAGTGAAGAGCCTTACGCCGGCGGAATTTCACGAGAAGTGCTGGAAAGATGAGAAGAAGGTCCTGGTTGACGTCAGAAATCACTATGAGAGTCGGATAGGCTATTTTGTTGATCCAAAGACTAGAGAGAAGGCTATCACTCCCGAAGTTAGGCGGTTCTCGCAGTTTCCGCTTTATGTCAAGACCCATATGTCAGAATTAGAAACAAAAGCAACCGATGCTGGGGCTGAGAAAGGGAGGAACATCATGACTTATTGCACTGGAGGGATTAGATGCGAGAAGGGAGTCAGGTGGATGGCTGAGAAAATGGAGCAGCGGGAAGGAGATGTGATTTGTACTTTGAAGGGCGGCATTTCGGCTTACCTGGCTTGGATGGACAAGGAGATCAAAGCAGGGAGGAAATGTCCCAACGATTCGCTCTTCCACGGAAAGAACTATGTTTTTGATGCAAGAGGATCTATTGGACTGGAGGAAAGCGAAGGATTGGAACCAGTTTCTTCCTGCCATGTGTGTGGCATACGATCAGATAGGCTGAGCAAGTGCTGCTCAAAAAGGTGCCATCTCGTTCTGGTGGTTTGTGCTCCATGCGAGGAATCAACTCGGCCAGTATGTTGTCAAAGCTGCCGAGATTTAGACTCAGAGCTCGCTCTTAATGCAACGAATCTTCCAAGGAGTCAGAAGCCAATTTGTGTTTGCGAACTGGAACGCGAAGCAAGGCTTTGGGGCGATCGCCTAATTCAGTCAAAGAAGCTACTGAAACGGGGGGATGGATTTGGAGGCGTTCATGATATTAAAATACAAGTCAAGATTATTGACTGAGTAAGTTACCGCAAAGACATTCTTTGAAAAATATCGAAAAAAACTGGAACTTGCAACCCGCCTCCGTGGCTGTCCATCAGTCAGATCTTAAGCCTAGATAACAAAGGCCGACTTCACAATTTTTTTTTAAGAATATCTGCCATGATGATGTGGTACAAAAGCAGAAGGCCGTGCATAATAAATGTGTAAGTACTTAGCCTACAATTATGGAAACGGTGTTCCTTTGCTTCTCTGCCACCTCTGGTCAAAGGGGTCACGAAAACATGCTTGATACCGCAACAGACGCTTTCATCTGAGGGAAAGGGCCACAAGTCTACAGCTCATGTTTCACTGTTTCTGCTCTTGATGCATGTCAGGACATTACACATCTTTCAGTAACTTGGATGCTTGTCTTGTTTCTTTTGTATCGCCTTTAGCCTTGCCCTGGTACTATTCGAGAAACGAAGTGTTATTGCCGGACTGCATAAAAGATGATACTTAAGGCTTGACACCTCTTTACGTTCTGGTGATATACGTAAGACCAGCACTACAGATCAAAAGCATATGGCCAATGACCAAAAAGGACGAAATGACCAGAAAATCAAGAGAAGAGGCCGTGGAAGATGCAGGTGAGCAGGCCGAAGAGGGAGAAGAAGCCAGCTCTATGTAGATCCCTCATCTAATGTTGTGAGCGCCTGGGCTGGGTTGAGATTCGGGAATTGATGGCAAGTGTCCTTTGTGTATGATATCCCTGCTTCCCAAATATTCATGGAGCGATCACTTCCATGGCTGGCAAGAATATCAAATAAGGTCTGGCATCCAGTAGCATGCTAAGTGTTTCCGTTGAGTGCCTCTACTTTGGATTCACCTTGAGATCACAAAGAGCATGACAACCAACCTCCGATACTTCCTGCCTTAGAACCAAAACCGATACTGGGTACTACAGGCACATCGATTTCTTAACGGGCACCATGGATGCCTGACTTTTGCTATCCAAACCTCCCGCTCATTCATCCTCTTCCCCTCAACATCAGACCAAGCCCACGTGCCTCGCTCCCTGATCCTCCGCTCCCCTTCCTCGCCCCTCACCATCCGCATCTTTGAATCCAATAGGTGAAACCAAGCCTTCCATCCCGCTGCAATGCCGTCCCGCAGCCCCATTCCCACAACAAACACTCGTGCCTCCTCTGCTCTCACACCCTTTCAGATTGCTCGGCTGTCCCCGCGCGCTATCGAATATGCAGGTCGTCCCTTTCCTCTTTCCTTTCCCCGCGCCTGCTGAGGTGCGTATGGTACAGCAGAAGGAGGTGCCGCGGAAACAGTGGTCTTGCCTGCTAACCTGTGCTCATTACATTAGAAGCGGGGAAAGGAAGAAAGAGAGGGGGGTGTACGGCATTGGTGGATTGCAAGTCTTGGACGGCGAGCAGACCAGAAGGATCGCCGAAGAGTTTTATGCGTTTGGCGTTGATTGCGAGGGCCATCAAGGTGGTAATGAGGAGGAAAATGAGGTTTCGCATGGTGAGAACCTGGAATACGTTTTCCTATTTCACGTCACGTAATGTGTGAGGGAGCATCAGAAGAGTAATATGCCATACGGATAGGCAATAGTCGTAGCTGACGAAGCAGAGAATATTAGGAATGTGAATCAAAACATTCCGAATTCCTTGCGAAGAAGCGAACCCCTTTTATCTCCTCGGACCGCGAAGGGACATCGCAGGAATGAATGTAACGACTTTTGCTTAAAACAAGCCGTCATGTCAGAGTTCATCATAGTTGTATAATGGTATCGATTAAATAACCATCCTTTCGCCGAAGCGCCTTCCCACTATATGGGCAACACTCGCTCAATAAATGGACAGGGGCCTCCATTCCTACACCGAGACATGTTTCTATATTTACATCCCTACTACGAACATCAATCCATATCCAACGGATATTACCACTACAAGTGACATGATGCTGGCAGGCACCCCACGGCTGATGAAGTGCTTGACTTGAAGGTATCGTTGGCCTGTTTGAGAATCTTCCATCATGATAGCAGCTACTTTACGTTAGTACGTATAGTCACAGACGCCTTCGTCTAGATGAGTCCAAAGAATGACTTACTCATGTTAGGGAAGCCACTAGTGGGTAATCCCATGGCAGCGCTGCACATCAGTGCACCGCTCATTACCAAAAGGTTGGGATGTGGCTCCTCCATGCCCATTCCAACGCTGTGAACCAGTGGCAAGATGATTAGTGCGGCAACAGTGTGAGAAATAAACGTTGCTACAACCAAGATCAAGCAGGAGAAGACAACCATTACGGCATACAAAGACAATCCTTGCACTTCATTAGTAATAGCATTGGCGATGGTATGCAGTAGACCCGAAGAATTGACTGCTTTGCCGAGCGATAAGCCGCCAGCGGCCAAAATTATGATAGTCCATAGAAAGTTGTTGAAGTCTTCCTTGGTAAGGATGCCGGTGCCAAAGAAGAGGACAATAGGAATGATAGCCACAATGCCCATTTCACCAAATAGCCACTCGAGTTGATGACTTACACACCAGAGAATAATGGTGGCCAGTGTGACGAGCGAGATAAACCACTGAACGCCGCTGAATTTGTCTTTCACGGGACGAACGGCCACGATAGTGGTTCCTTTCCCAGGTCGAAAGGTGAACAGAAGCAAAAACCAAATGATGATGATGGATATTATGCCTACAGGAATAGCGATGAAGAACCACACAGCCCATGATGGCTGTGGATCCATTATTTGGAGAGCGACAATGTTCTGCGGTGAAGCAATTGGTGAGAGCATACCACCAATGTTAGAGGCAAGGGCAATGCCAAGAATGAGCGCCTTTGACATTTGAGAGTCGGAGGGCAGGTTTCGTAACATGGGCTAAGATGATTAGCAGATAGATTCCCCTTCAGTTCGAGAGCTTACCTGAATAATGGAGAAGCATAGCACTGGAGCTGCAACATTGCTTATCCACATGCTTGCAAATGCTGCCACAAGCATATTCGTCACAAGTACAGTGCGTGGTCTGGTACCTGCTTTGCTAAGAACAAATGTGGCGATCCTCTTCGCTATATCATATTTCGACAAAGCGGCAGCGATTGTGAAGCCACCAAGAAGCAATAGAATAACTGGTGTCCACATTGCTGCAACTATGTATTTAGTTGCTGCATCCGCGTCGAGTCTCCGATGAGGCTTATCTTCTGACCTGACCACTCTCAGAACCACAGAGAGAAATGGTATCAGCAGAGAAGTGACAAATAAGGGAATGACCTAGGATCATTAGCAAGAAGATACAAAACTTCAATGAGCTTCATACCTCAGTTGCCCATAACAAGCTGACGAAAATCAGCATCGCTAAACAATTTTGCTGTTCTGGCTTCTTCATGATTGGAATAAAAAGAAGCGCGAAAAACACTCCAATTATGACAATCAAAGTAAGCATTGTTGAACTGAAAAGCCAGGTTGGGCACCGGAATCTCCCAATTGGAGTTTCAAGCTCTTTCATGTTTACCATATCATCATCGTCCCCTTGAAGACGGGCTTTTGCAGGATCGTTGTCTGTTCCAAGAAGAGTCCTTCTCAAACCCATATTCGCAGCTTGCGCTTTCCGCTCAATGCCAATCATCTCACGCCAAACTGTATTTCTCTCCCATACTACATGCTCACGAAGGTGTAAGCGTAACTCCTTCTTAGCAAGAGCCACATCGTCTTGAGTAACAATGGATGCATAAGCTTGTTCCATGCGACTAATATTCTCTTCAATATGCTTTATGGTCTCTGGAAGGAAAGGATGTGCCGTAGATACATAGTTCTGGACATATTTAGATTTCAGACTCCGGTCTAATATTTTATCGTACTTTTTCAACACTTTGGTGAAGCCGGTCTTGTTTAACTGGACAAAAGATTTTAACTCGCAAAGCTGTACATACAGGCTGATTGCTCGCTTCTTTAAGGTGATACCAGAGGAGTATAGAGCGGAGAAAGCCTGCTCAGCAAAATCGTCATACGCTTGGCTGTTTCTTCGAATCGATTTGGTAAACTCAGTTGATGCTCTCATATCGTCGACAGCTCCGTCGCGTCCCAAATTTGCGTCGTAAGGTGTACTCTTACTCCGTACGCCACCTACTGGCCTTGTAGGCCTCTGCAAAGCAGTGCTTTCATCATCATCGTCGTCCTCGCTGTCCTCAATGCCTCCATCGACTGACTTACTAATCGTGCTCGTCCGCCGGACTCTGTTCGTGAAACTTCTAAATATGCTACCTTGTCGCGGCCGATCGCTTGTACGCCCACTCGTTTCAGGTCTGCCATCTTGACCATCAGGTTGGCCAAAGTTTTCCGCCTCATACGATTCTTCATCCCGCAGGAATTCTGACACCTCGCCATAAATCTCAAGCTCCTTCAGTTGGTAAAACGAAGATATCTTCTCCAATTCCACATCCAAGGCTCGTGAAAACGTTTGATCTGGGTCAAAATCAGGTTGTATTAGGGGGGTATTTTCCGCATCTTCACCCCCAGCTGGCCGATGTACGCTTTTCTCGAGCTGGAAAATGCTGTTTCACTCTTTAGCAACATGGCACAAATTTGGGGGTCACAACAGGCTTACAGCTTCTTCAAATTACTATATGCGATGTAGTGACTGCTCCAGTCTGGTACCGCATTGAACTGGATGCTGTGAGAGAACTTCATCTCGTCTACCTCCTCCAAGTCCCGGAGTTTTTGAGCCCGTTTGATCGCTTTCTTAGTTTCCCTTTCCTTTCGCTCCTGTATGCCTTGAAAGTCTGCAAGCTCAAACTCCTCGAAATCTGCGAGCTGGTGCCCGTTTCGTGCAAAGGCACTCCCTCCTCTTCCCAGCCTTGTTGAGGTTCGACCTGTGGTATCGTTGGTCCCGGGTGCACGGCTGTTAATCGACGTAGAGGAGGAGGGGTAACTGGAGGGAAGTGAGGAGTCTATCTTGAGAAATTCGAAGTAATAGAGGTAGATACGACTAAGGACATGCTTGGTGGGCCGGCGTAATCTTTCAGTGCAGATACAGCAGCTGTGGAGCTATTTTAGGTGTAAAATGCTAAGACTAGTGCGAAAGCACCTTGCGAGAAAAGGCTCCTTATAGGACAAGAAACCTATCGTTTCTTTGGACTACTTTGGATGTTTTGGTGAGGCCTAAGTTTGAGCTGATGGTAAAGGAAGCTAGAGAGAGCATGCTCAAATGACGAGATGTGATTCGTGACCAGTTCCAGAAGCCTAAAATTCTCGATGGGCCAAGAATGCGCACCCACGACGCCTCAAACCACCATTTCACGTGCGGCAATAGTGTGGGGGGAAGTGGTGGGGGAAGGCGCAATGACAACAGCTACCCAATTGCTGCGAGGCTGCACTTATCCTCTATTAGCCTCTCAATGTATCGAGGAAATCTATCATATTTGCAAGAAACATGAAACAGGGTAATCATTGTTAGATTTGGTAGAAAGTCACTCGAGTCCTCGGAACAATCTGATTGTCACCATCATTAGCAGCGTTAGCATGCCTCCCCGAGTGCTGATATTTGGCACCGGCAGCATTGGCGCAGTTTATGCCTTAATCATTTCGCGGGCAATCCCAGAATCTAACATTGTTGCAATTTGCAGGTCTAATTACAATGCAACTGCGAAAGATGGATTTACGATTCATTCAACGATGTGGGGTGAGAACCAGAAAGTCAGACCAACTGTAGCACGTTCCATCACCGAGGCCGTGGCGCTGAGTCCTGTACCGTTCGACTACATACTTGTCTGCTCTAAAGTACTGCCAAGCGACCCATCTACAGCGGAGCTCATCAAACCTGCTGTCTCTGAGACTACAAGTATCGTTCTAGTACAAAATGGTATTGCCATTGAAGAACCGTTTGCAAAGTTGTTTCCGAACAACCCATTGCTGAGCACTGTTGTCTACCTACCAGCCACGCAAACGGCCCCAGGCGTGATTCAGCACAGAGATATCGCGCATCTTCATATCGGGACATATCCAAGCAATGCTTCGTCAATAGCCAAGGATGCTGCTGCAGCTTTCGCGGCAATGATTACGGCAGGCAACGGGACAACCGAGCTTCACGAAGATGTGCAATTAGAACGTTGGTCAAAAGTTATTATGAATGCAGCATGGAACCCGGTCTGTGCATTATCCAGATCTCGGGACAGGTCATTCTTGGACTCGAGTCCTGACGCCGAGGACTTCATCCGTGATGTTATGCTTGAAGTTGTTTCAGTAGCTAATGCCTCCGGCTTCACCTCTCTAAATGCCGAGACAGTGGAAAGGCAATTAGGCATGGCGGTTAGACGCCAAATAGGTGTTGAACCTAGTATGATGGCAGATGCCTTAGCTGGCAGAAATATGGAAATCGACGCCATTGTTGGCAATGTGATCAAACTTGGCAAGGAGCATAAAGTATCGACACCTTTGCTGCGGACACTATACGCGCTTGTCAATGCTTTGGATGATAGCTTTACGAAATTACGTCAGGTAGATTGAAAGAAGTCCTGATAAAATTCACGAAACATAGGTATCACGATATAAAGAAATGGAAAAATATTTATCGTTCCGGGATGTGATTTTATAGGAATGGCGCTTTCCCAAGACCCAGTTAGATGTTTGAAAAAGGTTGGCTACATGAACCACAATGTTGAGCATCAAATATTTTGTAGGATCAACTTTTGCCATTGCTTTAGCACTTCTTGATAGATCTTCCACTTCACAGCCAATGGCATGTACCTCATGTGTTAGGTATGAGTTCATTGTTATAAGATACTTCTCTTCTATTCCTGCCCCAGCGAGCCTGGAAAATCCAAGTTTCGCAATCATTCTATATTGTATTGTTGCTAAAATGAATACGAAGTCTTAACGTAATCATTATTCTCCGGCATTAAGCCTCTATCCGAGCCGAGCCGAGTATCCTTTTGAAATTTATTGAATAAGATATAGTATGCATTTAGACTACCAGGATATCATCTAAAAGCAAACAAATAGGCTTAATGACGACCTCAAAATTAAATAAATGAGTAAACATATAATGAGGAAAGAGCATACATGCTTGGGATTGGGACCTAGTTCTGAATTGGTTGACAATGTGTATAGTAGAACAGACATTGGTAGAGCCACCTACCTCTTTTGGCTTCATGCCTTTATTGTCTCATCTGAGAATTCTAGAGTCTACTGACCCCGCACGGGAACTATACTGGCTCCCCGAACTGGCCTTGTATTCATTTCTTCAGATGGTTGATGAGCCCACGATTGCTAAAGACTAGTATTGAGTGACTTCCATAATTGGCACCAACTACACCTACAAAAAGGCTGGTTCACAGTGTCCACTTAGGCTGAGATACTCACTCTCCCATCACCCGATTTGAGTTCATTGCTCAGCAGAATCCCTTTCCCTTTGCTCCCTTCTTAACCTCTTTCTCCGTCCATGCCCTAATTGCAAAAATATAAGCCCCAAGCTGGCCACTAACCATGCTGTAAGGATTGTGAAAGCCCAGCCGCTGCCAATCGCATTAACCACTGGCAGAGCGGCAGCAATACTGCCGGCTGCCATGATACATCTAAGTAAATTTACTGCAGCGGTGGCTGACGCAGCATCTCTCGGGAAAATATCAACCACCAAAGTTGAGATGATACTAATGATGGACGTAGCAGTCCATCCCATAACAAACGTGCAAATAATTGGAACCGAGATGTGTATTTTATAGTGTAGAGTCCAGCCAAACACCAAAACCGAAGCACATTGTAGACCGCTATAGAACCAAACTGTCCGGAGTCGGGCACGTTCCAGAGGGAAGTCTTCGATGGCGCCTGTATAACTGTTTTTAACTTTGGCGTAATCATAATCAAGCACCTTTCCGGCCACAAGGGTACCAATGATCGATCCACCGCCGTTTCCCAAAAACGTCAAGCCAATGCTGAGATCACTTAGGTGATAGGTTTTCTTGAAGAGAGTTGACATCACAGTAATGACTATCTGCCATACTGTATAGTAAATTGCCGTAAAAATGATGATATATGTGACTTCGAGGCCGATCAGAATTTGAAACGATCCGAGGAAGTTGACTGGTTTCTTTTTTTCTATCTGCTGCCTGGATATATCAATACTCTCGGAATTCTCCACATCCCTTCGCTTTTGACGATAACGCTGGATGTATGAAACCATGGAGGTCGACAAAAAGCCTTTGGTTGGAACCGATCCGTTGCCGACTAGCGACCGGAGAGTTTCCGGTAATACAATGATCAGGATAACGAGAAAGACGCCGCTATAGATTGCGAGGAACCAGAAAATGGCTCTCCATCCAAGAGTCTGAGAGAAGATGCCTCCAAGAATCGGCCCAACCGCTACAGGAGTAAGCAGGCCACTCTGATATATTCCCATATAGCCGCCTCGCTCTTCTCTTCTGGTTATGTCGCCAATAACGCCGCTGCCTATCGCGATTGTACTTGCGCTTCCTGTGCTTTGGAGACACCTCAGAACAAGCAGCTGAGCAAAGCTCCGTGTTTCGGCAAGCCCAACGCAGGCAGCGAAGAATACAAGGAACGTGCCAATGTATACGGATCTCCTCCCATGTACATCTGCAAGCGCGCCCCATATGCTGGGAGAGAGGCCTTGAAATAAGAGATAGGCGGTCACCGTCAAGTTGATCATTTCAGGCGTGGTCGACAGGTCTGCTGCTACCGAGGGGATCGCTGGATGATAGATATTGGACGATATGCCCGAAAAGGTTGCGGCCACGGACACCACCGTTATAATGAATGCCTTGTGCCGTGAAGAGAAGATGCTGTATGGTAGGTCCGCCTCCGGGGAGACAACAACATCGTCTCTGCGTCCGGCCATGATTTACAGTGTTCGGAAGCTTCAAGGACATCAGAGGGATATCATACACTTACGAGCAGTAGGTGAGGTGAGTCATCACTTAAGAGCATAGATATATGAAACATGGACGCCGATGTAGGGACACCCCACTTTCCTGTGGCCATGGCTGTGTGCTAGACGCAAGAATCTCTCATCGTGCATAGGTACGGAATTTTCTGAGCCGTGGCTGCAAAACGTACTATATCATTATGATTTCAACAACGAAGCTCGACGCCCGGGTCCGTGCCTATTTCGACTACTAGCCAGACTCCGCAGCTAAGTCATAAGAGGCCGACCTTAGCACAAACTACCGGCACTTAATTCTTTTGGTACAATTGAGATTTTAACATTGAAAATTTTTGTAGTAAAGCGAGAAGTTATCTTAGTATGTTTGTGTTGAGTGTTTCACAATTGAATAAACATTGAAATTGACACAACAAATCAACAAAAGCAATAGCCGTACTAAAAATTGGCACACTTATTTCCCAGCTCTAAAGCTAGAGAAAATCGAACGAGAAAACATCTAAGCAATGCAGAAGACAATAGAAGCAATTCAGCTTAAAACTTTTGTCTTTGTGTAGGAGAAATCTATAAAAATATAGCTTGCAATTTATACAGTGAACTTTGTCTTGTTTTCTTCGCCTGCTTCTTTCGCAATTCTCTTGACTACATCTTCACCAGCCTCCTGGAAGATATCGTACCCCCACCGAGCGGGAAAGTTAAATCGCTTGTGTCGCTCTAGGGCGTTTAGTTCAGCCATCTCTTCCGCAGGTATTTCGAAGTCTTGGAAATTGCTTGCGATTCTCGATGCTGTCACGGATTTAGGCAGTACGACATGCCCACGCTGTACCCCCCAACTCACGAGGACTTGACCTGGATCCTTTCCCAACTTCTTTCCAACCTTGTGTACGATCTCATCATCTACCGTCCGCGGTTCACCGGTCTGGTTGTTTCCAAGGGGAGAGTATGCTTCCAAAATTATGCCTTTGTTTTTACAGAACTCAAGAAGGGAAGGTTGTTGAAGGTAAGGGTGGGCTTCGACTTGGTTTGCAGCAGGGACTACTTTGCAGGTTGACAAGAGTGATTCAAGGCGGCTAACGTTGAAGTTTGAGACTCCTATCGCTCTCGCTTTCCCGGATTGAAGCAGCGCTTCCATGGCTGTCCAGGTGGTAGACGGTTCTATATCATCGAGCTCGAACACACCTTCCGAATCCAGTGGAAACCATTTATCACCGGGCTTAAAAGCACATGGCCAGTGCATCAGATAGAGATCAACATAGCTAGTCCCTAGATCCTTGAGAGTTTTATCTAAGGCGGCTTCGACATCCTCTGGTCTGTGAGTATATTAGTATTTCAAAGATAAGACAATTTGTGAAGCCTCTGGTGTGTCTGTACAGGAACTTTGGCACCTCTATAGATAAATAAAACAAGCACAAAGCTTACCTATGTTTGGTATTCCACAATTTTCCAGTTATAAAGATATCTTCTCGTTTGACACCACTCGCCTGGATACCAGAGCCGACCTCTGCTTCGTTCCGATAGATTGCAGCACAGTCAATGTGTCGATAGCCAGACTTTAAGGCAATCTCGACAGCCTTTTCAACCTCCTTTGGCGCTGCTTGCCAAGTGCCAAATCCCACAGCAGGTATCTTTGCGCCAGTATTGAGAGTAAAGGTCCGGTTCAGTGCCATATTGTCTAAAGTCGATTTTTAAGGGCGGTGCTGAAATGGTGTCAGGCAGTTGCCAGAGGACTTGTGTCTACGTTTTGCAGAAGGAAGTGCCATCTTGGAGTTTTATTGACTATGCTATCAGAGTGGTGGTCCACAGTCATGAGTGGGCAATTGTATTAATTGGTTTCGGTCTAGAAACACAACATATTTCCGACACCTACTGACTAGCATATCCTTACGTAATCATATTTCCGAGGTCCAAGATGGGTGTGCCGACAAAGGGGTGTCCAAAGCCCCTCATTTTTTCCCGTGCTAACGATGTTAGTGGCGTTCTTCTTGCCCGTCTAGCTATGATTGACGCACTACATTTCTTTTATCCTTTTCCATTTTCCGCTTTCCCATCAAACAGATTTCAATGCTGGTCGGAAACCTCGTGTTATCACGTGCTCCATACTCCTCATACCCCTGCTTTAAGACAGACCAATGAATGCATATTCTTCTCCGCATACGGTTCCTGATACGCCGTCAAGTTCTCAAGCTCAAGGCGTAGATTCCATTTCGGTGCCTTCGGCGGCCGCCTATCATGAGAGGGATGGGAGCCAGGGCCGATCAGGTGCAAAGAGGAAAAGTCGAATACTTTCGAAAGCAGAAAGAAAGAAAATTTCGCGAGCTTGCGATTCATGCAAAAGGTTAACCTTGTCGCTCCTAGAAATGAGGACTTCACTGTTGTTCTTTGTTTGCCAGTTCCCAGGATTCTAAAATTTTTCTGGTGCCATGACATTTCTGAACATTGAAGTTCTTTGCTCAAATCTTCTCAAATCTTTCAAATTTTTAATCATGTAAACTTACAGTTTATGTACAGTAGGAAGTTGCGGTGCACTGGCACACAACCATGTCAACGATGTACAAAAAAGTCTTTGTTCTGTCAATATAACTCTGAGCACAGAAGGGGTAGACCTCCATCTCCTGAATTGATATCTACTCAGGTATTGCCTGAGACGAGGTTACAAACGCCTATATCGCCTTCTTGCGAGATATCTCAGGAACCAGAAGAGACCCGTTTCGATGGCCATTATATTGGTCCAACGTCCGCAATTGCGTTCCTCTATCGTGCTCAAAGAAGATTCCAACAAGACTCCGCTACGAAGTCCGGTAATCCAAGCAGTTCCTCGCAGGTCTCCATTTTCTCATTCGGCGATGGCTATCAGGCCAACTACTCTGTCTCGGAATTAAAGTACCCAGAGAAGGAGCAAGGAAATGCGCTTCTTGCTAGATATTTCGATTTTGCAATGCCTACTTACAGATTTCTACATCGTCAAACAACCGAACTTTTGCTGGATCGTTTCTACGATGAAACTCAAATAGTCTCGAACAATCACAAGCAACCTCTCTCTTGTGCTGAAGCTGCTATATGCCTTTTAGTGCTAGCCACTGCGTCGCTATATGGGAAGGAAGTGGATGTGCTAACTGACAAGGAATATGCAGATGAGACGGTCCTCAGGTACTATTAAATATATCAATTATCGCTACAAATGGTTGACATCTTTTAGTGGCCAACTTTTTGCCGCTGCTGAAGCAAAACTTTCAAGTGAGACTGGTCGCGTGCGATTGGAATCTGTGCAGGCAAAGCTTGCCTTATGCATATACTTGCTTGCATCATCTCGCATAAATCAGGCCTGGTATACTTTTGGTACGACCAGTCAAATGATCATGGCGCTGGGCTTGCATAGAAAACGATACACCCAGTCCTTCAGCGCATCAACCAGCTCAATTGAGATTGAAATCAGGAAGCGTGTTTTTTGGAGCGCCTATACGCTAGATAAATACCTCAGTGTTATTCTTGGCCGCCCTCGAATTTTCAGGGACGAAGACATTGATCAACACCTACCGGAAAGATTGAATAACAATGACCTCTCTACTGCAGGGTATACGGAATTGTTCAAGCCATCCAAGACCTTGTCTGTGTCTGACGCGCCGGTCTTCCATGCGAGGTTCGTTAGTTCACAGCCTTTGGAAAACGATACCCAAAGCTCTCTATGGCATTGTGCTAACTTCAAAGTAGATTGGCAAAAATCGTCGGGTCAATATCAAGTGATCTATATCCCACGAATAAAGATGTAGCAACACCATGGACCGAAATTGCACAGCAACGAACGTCTGAATTGAAAGCATGGAAGGAATCACTACCTGCATTCCTCGAGCCTGACAAGGTAGACCCCTCTATGCTCATTCCGATTTATCAACGTCAGAGCACTGTATTGAGGTTGGCTTATCTTCACGCGTTGATTCTCGCCAATCGACCTCTCCTGTTAGATCGCTTCATCAATCTAAGCAGGCCATCTCAATACCCAGGTAACTTGGTGGGTGGCCTCAAAGAATGCATTGATGCTGCGGTGGCCGTCGTTGAGACCGTCAATGGTCTTTTAGATCAAGGCAGAATGCGAAAGCCTTTCTGGTTCACCCATTATATCAGCTTTTGCGCCATCTCTGCTCTTTATGTTTACACGATACAAAGTAGCGGTCAGTCAAGTGGCCAGGAACAACATGAGGCTTCTTTGCAATATTTCGAGGCTGCAGATCGCTGCCAGCGCGCAATTTACGCCACGACGGCCTCGACCTCTCCCTTTCGGCGCTACAACATTATTCTAGATGAACTAAAGAAAGAGGTCATTCGCTTGACCTCCCAAGGGCAAGACTCTGGAGGCTTTGCATCGGGTCGTCAATTGGAAGTCCAGCCTCTCCAATCAGCAGACTTAGCAGAATCTAGAGGACTTCCCAATCAAGCGCTGGACATGCGCGATAGGTATTCAATAGAATATATGCCATTAGCACAGGACTTGCAGCCTTCTGCTTATGGCCATAACGACGCCACCATGCAAATATTTGATCAGGCATATCTATTGTACGGCCAGGAGGTCGAACTTGGCTGGGCAGAATTTGATTCATGTGTAAGTCTATATCCCGTTGAGATCTTCATCATAGAGCAATAATGAGTGACTTGGACTTTAGGCTATTAATTGGCCGGATGGGACATGGCTCTCCAGTTGAGAAAAAAGAGGCCGATCTTAACCAACTGCCAACATTTGGTCCTTATATCATAATTAATATCTCAACATTAAACATTTTCTAATAAGGCGAAAAGTCAATTTACTTCGTTAAAAAGTAAGTGTATGAAATTGCCTCACAATTATTCAAACATTGACAAGCATACAATAAAGTGAAATAGTAATAACGGCGTCAAATAAAAATTCCTCCTTCTCGGCCCTAAGCCAGCAAACAAGCGACTACGGGTAGCCAAGACCAAACTGCCGAGACGAGCCGCACAATTCTGTTTCCGAACAAGTTGACCACTTTTCCGAGACTTGAACATCTACAAGTATCGTTTCCGATCAGATACCTTCATTGAATTTCCGCTATGGGTCGGCTTGAACAAAGATCAATGGGGTGTAGTGGGGTAACTCCAGCTCTGGTATTAACTTACAACCTCCAGACCTAACACATTTTAGGTAAAAATGTATATATTATATAAAACCAGACAACTTTTGAAGTCATCATAACTCTTCCTCCGAGTGACTCACGATTAATTCTCATACCACCAGACTTAGTACACAAATATGCCGCCCTCGGCTATTGAGATTATCTCGCCGTCCGTCGAATGGGACGGCACCTGGAAACAATCATACATTAAGTCGGCACACATTGAGGATTCGAATAGCAATTTTACTGCCGAGCCAGAGCCAATTCTCACCATAGATGATCTACTCAGACGACGGGCACATGAAGCTCCACATGAAACAATCATTTCATATCCCTCGTCCGGGAATGACTATGTTAGCTATACCTATCAACAAATCGATGTCTTTGCACAGCGTGTTGCCCAGAAGTACAGAGATATCATTCCTCAACGGTTATCTTCATCGGATTCAGAGATAGTTGTTGGGCTCTTGGGGCCATCCAACTTTGAGTACTTCATAAGCGTCTTGGCGCTCAGCAAATTATCAGCTTCAGTTCTCTTCCTTTCCACCAGGATAAGTGTTGCTGCATACTCCTCACTTCTCAAAGCAACGGGAGCTAAGCATTTGTTGATAAATTCTACATTCAATGATGTAGCTCAAGAGGTTAAGGGTACCTGTGAGATTCCTGATCTTCAGGTCCATAATATTGCAACTTCAGAATCATACGATTTCGCCATCAATCAGTGCATCGACACAAGAATGTCCACACATCTCGACCCTGAGATTGAGACAAAGAAAATCTCATGGATTATTCATTCGAGTGGTTCAACAGGTATGCGGCGTTGTATTAATTTTAATAGAGCAACCTACTAATCTTCTCATAACTACAGGTCTTCCTAAACCAATCTATCAGACTCACAAAGCCGCCCTCAACAATTATGCCAACAATCTTAATATGAGAGGGTTCATTACTCTTCCACTGTACCACGCTCACGGAATCTCCAGTGTCTTTCGAAGCATTCATTCAAGGAAACAGATTTATCTCTACAACGCCGATCTTCCTCTCACTCAACAGAACCTATTAAGTACTATGCAAAAGTATTCTTTTGAAATATTCTATGGGGTGCCCTACGCCCTAAAACTTCTCGGAGATAGTTCAGAAGGCACTGCTGCACTAGCAAAGCTCAAAATAGTCATGTTTGGGGGTTCTGCGTGTCCAGATGCTTTAGGAGATAAGCTTGTTGAAAATGGAGTAAATCTCATCAGCCATTACGGAACGACCGAAACAGGACAGCTCATGACTTCTTTTAGAGATTCTGGAGACATTGCCTGGGATTATGTTCGTGCTGGTGATGCGGTTAAGCCGTATTTGAGGTGGGAGTTACGAAGCCCTGGAATCTATGAGCTTATCGTCCTTGATGGCTGGTCATCAAAAGTTGCCTCTAACAGACCCGATAACTCTTATGCAACGAAAGATTTATTTACGGCTCATCCCACCATTCCTGATGCGTGGAAATATTTTGCCCGACTCGATGATACCATCGTTTTAATGAATGGAGAGAAAGTTGTCCCGAACATGTTTGAACATCTGATCCGCGCCTCCTCAGCTATAATTGCTGAAGCAGTCATGTTTGGCAATGGCAAGACGCGACCCGGTCTCATGGTAATCTCCTCGGAGTCTGGTGCAGACCTCTCAAATGACGACTTTCGGAATGCGCTTGTCCCTGCGCTTACTGAAGCAAACAAAGACATGCCTGGCTATGCACAGATGTCTTTAGATATGGTCGAAATTCTCCCTTATGGTACATCTTATCCTAGAACCGATAAAGGTACGGTGATCCGAGCAGCTTTCTACCGAACCTTCTCTGAGCAGATTGAGCGTGTCTATGCCGCGGCAGACGTCCCAAGTGGAGAGCTGTGCTTGAGTGAAGAGGAATTAAAAACTTATATTCGTACGGAGCTTCTCAGAATCCTCCGCACCAATACCATCATCAAAGACGAGACGGATCTCTTCTCTATAGGGCTGGACTCGCTTCAAAGTATTCAACTTCGTAGCGTGCTCAGCAAGAATATCCAGACCAACAAGCAGCAGCTTGGTGCCAATATCGTGTTTGATTTCCCATCTATCAACGCTCTTTCTAAAGAACTCTATCGCATGCGAATTGGCGGAGAGTCTGAGGTCATTTCAGTGACAGACATGATGAACAACTTAATTCAGAAGTATTCAAGTTTCTCACCCCATGTCCCTACAATAAATGATAAGGAAGGAGAGTACTTGGTAAGTTAATTGCAATTGTTTGACGTGCCCAGAGACATTCTAACGTATTATCTAGGTTGTCACTGGAGCTACTGGATCCCTTGGTGCACATCTCGTCGCCCGGCTTGTCACACGCCTGGATGTGAAAAGAGTCTACTGCCTTGTCCGCGCCTCTTCTCTCTTGAATGCGCGCTCTCGCGTGAGGAACTCGTTGCGGAAACGTTACGTTTATCACAACTTAGATGTCGAATCACGCAGAAAGATTGTGGCGTTACCAGCCGACTTCAGTGACGAGTCTCTTGGTCTAAGCCCAGAAAAATACACAGAACTTACATCAAACATCACCGGACTCATTCATTGCGCTTGGAGTGTCAATTTCAATCTAGCTCTTGGTAGCTTTGAGGCAGATTGTATTTCTGGAGCTCATAATCTGATGGCATTGTGCTTGAAGGCTCATCGACCAGAGCCAGCAACGTTTAATTTCTGCAGCTCTGTGAGCACTGTAGCCCGCACAAAGGGAGGGTTTGTGCGGGAAGATCTGCCCGAAAGTCTTGAGTATGCTCAAGGAATGGGATATGCACAGTCAAAGCTTGTCACTGAACACATTTGCGTGGCAGCTGCCAAATCCTATGGCATACGTGCTCGCGTTTTGCGAATTGGGCAGGTCATCGCTGATACAGCCCATGGCATATGGAATGCCACCGAGGCAATTCCTTTGATGATCCAATCCGCCCTTACTATTGGTGCGATACCAAAACTTGATGAAAACCCTCTGTGGTTACCAGTTGATGTTGTTGCAGCAGCCGTTTTAGATATCTCTCTCAGCTCTGCTGGCACTTGCGTAACAAATATTGTCAACCATCAGTCCTTTCACTGGACTCAAGATCTGATTCCAGCACTTCACAAAGCTGGGCTTAGCTTCAAGGAGATCCACCAAAGGGATTGGGTCAACGCTCTCCGCACATCAAATTCCGACCCAGTGTCAAACCCACCCATAAAACTAGTGGACTTCTTCGCTAGTAAATATGACAATGATGTAGTTAAATCAGGTCTCACTTATGATACTTCTTTTGCCCGTTACCTTTCGCCAGCTCTGGCCGCTGCTCCTGTTCTTAACCAGGAATTGGTTAGCAAGTTTGTCTCACATTTCCTTGCGACATCTTGGGCAGTGCGGGCTTCTCAAAGCAAGAAACGCTTGATAGTCCTTGCTGGACCGTGTGGCACAGGCAAATCAACTGTGGCAGCTAGTCTTTCAAAGGCACTCGGCATTTCATGGATCGAAGGGGACCATTTACATTCAAGGATGTCCATTGACAAAATGTCAAATGGTGTTGCACTGTCAGATAATGACAGGTGGGCATGGCTTGAGACACTCAAAGCTACGGCTTTACTTGACTTTAACAAGAATGACTCAGAGCAAGTCATCGTCACCTGTTCTGCGTTGAAAAGAATTTATCGAGATGAGGTGCGGAACAGTCGTGTGATGAAGCCAGTTTTCTTGATGTTGCAGTGTGACGACCAGACACTGGAGCGGAGAGTGAGCGAGCGGGAAGGACATTATATGGGTGTACAGATGATCGGAAGTCAGTTGCAAAGTTTGGAATTGCCTTGGATCGACGAAGTCGACGTTATTCCCGTTGATACTATAGGATCCCAAGAGGATGTGCTAGCTGAGGTGTTAGACGTGTTAGAAAACCTGTAGATACTTTAAGAATAATTACAATGTGGATATACGAACTATGGCCTCTACTAAACAGGACTAAATACCATTGTCAATTCTAGTTTATAATCTGGTTTGAATAAAATAGAGTCCTTTCTAATTTGGCCACGGATTTCTGTCCCATCCACAAGTCCATGATTGTTGTGAAATCAATAACTCCTATACGAACTGGAGCATTGCGCAATTCTATCATAAAAACCTCAATTGCTGAAGTCATACTCAAGGCGATGAAATCATCACGCTAATGTGCCAGGTTGAGGAAATGTGCTGCGCAACCACAATTCAAATCAAATGACCCATTTTCGCAAAAGCTTCGGATGGTGCGTTTCAAGCCAGAAAACCCATTCCAGCTGCTGATTTTGACTGCACGGGTATTCCGCATGGGCATTTTCCATAGATCAGTTCATGGTAAAGAATGACTGACGGAAATGGAGCCCGAATGTCGAAAGCTCGGAGTTCCACAGCTTTGGGGAAACAAGGCTTGTCCTGCGACAAGCTGAAATGATGTAGCAACAGTGTTATTCAGTCATAAGTAAATATAAGAGAAATGTATGTGTTCATTCAGTGCTAGTCATGCTGTTTAAAGTTGCCGCTTTTTTAATTGCCTTTAAGTAACTTAGGTATAGAATCATTTGTGGCCAATCTAGCCTTCGCACTTCCATATTACCCACCTATCACCCGATAGTAACATCAATTACTCACCCTGAAAGTTGATGCCATGGCATAGTTGTCTAAGCTACAAATCAACTTGTGTAAGCTTGTAGTCCTTCCAGGTCGCCCGACAAGGGTACCAACCTACTCATCTCGAGTCATGAGGTCGTATTTCCGAAGGCAATCAAACTCGACAGGATCATCAGCTCCTTGCCATCTTCTCAAAACAACCATCTATCCCGTAATAGTCCGTGAACTAGGCGAGTTCTTACACCGCACTGCAGGATCATCCCATTTTCTAGTGCGGGGAACTCCATAATCCCCACATTGCGCATTTCCGCACCCCCAATTCTGTCTCGGAAATGTGCCATGAGAGATTCTCCACACAGCGAACTTCCCCAGACCATCAATTGATCTGGGGTCGGCATGGTCTTCGGGTGTGTATGGGGATGGATTAGCATATATAAAATGGTTATATCCTGCATGCAAATCTGGCATCCACCTTGATCCTTCCAGAGCAGATACAGGACGAAACCCCAGTCTCTTTCGAATTGAAGAAAACTCGTAAAAATGGCTACCATTACGTCCGAGAAGATCCAAGCTCCCAAGACAGTCGAGGATATCAAGGATGAACAAGCCAAAGGAGAGGTGTATGTGAGCGGCACGCTCCCAGAGAGCTTACGACATAAAAGTCCAGAGGAAATAACTGCCCTTCGGAAGAGACTTGTCCGCAAAATCGACATTCGACTCATGCCCATGCTCATCATCCTCTTCCTCCTGAAGTATGTTACTACCCACTCTCTTGAAAGCAATTGCTCATCTAGGTATACAGCATTCTTGACAGAAACAACTTCACAAATGCTCGGCTTGGAGGCTTGGAAGACGACATCGGACTTACTGATCATCAATACAACACGGCTTTGATGATTATGTACGTTGGCTATCTGCTATTCCAGTTCCCCAGCAATGTCATTCTGTCAAAATTCCCTCGTCCGGGGATCTACCTTTCCTGCGCTGCTGTCCTTTGGGGAGGCGTAAGTATCCCAATAGGTTGAGGAATATTTACCTTTCCACGTATGCTGACTGTGATCTAGGTTTCTGCCTCAATGGCTTCTGCTAAAACCTATGGAGGAGTCGTAGCTATCCGTTTCTTCCTTGGTTTCGTCGAGGCTCCATTCTTGTATGGGTACCCTTTCAAATAAAAGCATACCCACTTATCACGTCTTAGCCCCGGAGCACTACTTATGTTGACATCTTGGTATGTCCGATCTGAGCTCCCATTGAGGTATTTGACCCTGCATGTTGAGAAAGGTACCAAACTAATAATATATCAGAATTGCGGTTCTATATGCAGGAAACACCCTATCAAACTGCTTCGGAGGGTTGATCGCAGCGGGTGTTGTTGGCGGGATGGAAGGCGTCGGCGGACTTCGTGCTTGGAGATGGCTCTTCATTCTTGAAGGTGTTTTCACAATCTGCGTTGCGTTCGTCGCCGTTTTGATCTTGCCCAACTACCCAAAGGGTATGACCCCAGCAAACTCAAAGTCTCTTCATATTTACTAATTTCGTCTTTAGAAACAAAATGGCTGACTCCAGAGGAGAAAGAGTTCGCAATCTGGAGAATCGCCGATGAGGCAGCCGGAGTTGCAGATGGCGAAGACGGAGAGAGTGTATGGGTTGGGGCGGTTCAAGCCCTCAAAGATCCAAAGGTCTACATGCTTATCCTTCTCCAATTCTCCCTTCTCACTGGCATGGCATACACCTACTTCTTCCCCTCAATCGTCTCGACATTGGGCTACAACAAGGTCACCACACTTCTCCTCACCGCACCTCCTTATGCTCTAGCATTCTTCACCTCGCTCGGCAATTCAATCCACAGCGGTAGGACGAACGAGCGGTGCTTCCACATTGCCCTGCCGCTCACAATCTCCATGCTGGGAAACGTCCTCTGCGTGACCCTGACCTCGACCGCTGGAAGATATGCCTCGATGTTCCTGATGACATTGGGAGTCTACTCAGCTTTCAACGTCACGCTTTCCTGGGTCTCATCCACCATCGCAAGACCCAAGTCCAAGCGTGCTGCGGCACTCGCAATGGTGAACTCTCTCGCCAACTGCACGCATCTCTTCACAAGCTACCTCTATCCCAACTCCCAGAAGCCAAGGTATCTCACTGCCGGTATTACACTCGCATTATTCTGCGGACTTTGCGCAACTGTTGCGATTTGTTTGAGATTCTGGCTAAGCTGGGAGAACAGGAAGCTGGATCGCGTTGAGGGATATGATGAGGATGAGGAGGGGAATTCCGTTCCCAGGGGCTTCAGATATGTGCTCTAAGTGCAAGAATGATGAGATCTTCTGGCAGGATCCCGCCCAAGTAAATTTTTTATCGCAAGGCGTTAATTTGAGCGCAGTATTCAGTTTGGGCCTTGCAAAATATCAAATATCATATTGCATTCCAATATAAATAGAAACACATTAATGAGCTTTGATATTTCTCGCTCACAACTTCGTCAGATAAAATGATTGAACCAAGTTTCGTTTATATAACGGATCGATAACAACATGTCCTTCGCCTCTCCCCAAGCCCCCAGCCGCATTTGTGATATAGACCATCACCCAAGGGCATTCTCAATAAGCGAGCGTCCCACAGCCGTACCCGTATTGGACAATGAGCCGTAGAACGGGCGTAGCACGGTAGATAAACAGGTCGAAGATCTGGCAAAAGACGCGGGTCAGCGATTCTCCAGGACGGCTGTTCAAGCACGTTTGAGCACGAGAGTTGAGAGATCCTGTACTTGCACGACCGTGCCGGCTCGGATATTCCAAAACACCATCGATCCTGCTTTTGCGTTTCGCATTCGCCGAACATTTGAAGTTGAAGGCGGTATCCCGAAGAATGCATGGTTTTGGCATCTTATTGAGGATCCTGATGAAGTTCTCGGCATATTGGGAACGCTTTCCAGAACTCTAATAATCGTGCATCGAGCCCCACTCCTCTTCAACGTTGACATAGGGGTCTTTGGATACACGAAGGTTGGTGAGAGTTATATGTGCTCCTAATCTGTATCTGTGAAATCGTTCAAATTTATAGGAAGTTTGGCTTAGAAAAGCGGAAGGAACATGGCACGAAAGGCTCCTGATACATGGATCAAATCCTTCAAGCATATTTTAGCGTTCGTCTATAACGGCATTGTTACTCCAATCGCATCCCGAATCTATGTTCATGGGTTTATCTATTCCCCAGCTTGCTTCCACATTTCTTGTGGTAACGGGAAGCCCGGCTCGGAACCGGCCTTGTCCAAATCTTTCGAAACCTGCATTACTAATGATGCCGCATTAATCATGGTATTAGAGACGTGTGCGTATTTGCTAATGCCTGTCTGGCTTGATGGTATCTGACCGAAGCGCGTATGGAGGGCGGCAGGTGATTTGGGCAAGATGTTGGAGAAGGAGATTGTCAAGAAGGCAAAAGGTTCTTAGATGGATCCTATCAGCAATACTTATTGAGGAATAAATGGAATCCGTCCTCTCGTCACTTCAATAGTGGCCTTTTGCCTCGGGTCACCTGGTGGAATTTGCTGTTACCATAGCGCCATATAACTTACTGATATTAATCCCATATAATTTGTAGTTTTGCTCAATATTACAACGTGCAAACCTCTGGAGTCTCCCAGCAATAGACTACTGACGGCCTGTTTTCAAATGCTGATATAGATATATCATCTATTCAAGCACCAAATTTTCTGGGTGAGATTAACGGAAGCTAACACATACCTTTGTGTCGTACCTTTGTGTCACACCTTTCAGCATATCTCGAGCTTCCCAGACTGGAATAGAATGTTCATATTGTACAGTTTAAGGATATTTGCTCTAAGCCAGCGATCTTGATAGAAGTCGTAAAACCAAAGCAAGTAGCTAAATTATGATACTTCCTGGATCAGCTTTCCACCTGTACCTCCACCACCCTGCTTGATCCCCCCTTGGAAGACAGATCCAATCGGACCATCAAGCCATTCCTCTGGTACACCGATGCGGAGGCCGTCCTTGTTACTGACCCATCTCACAAAAATTGGATCAGCCTTCTGCTCTGACTCTGGAGTACCTTCGCCGCCTGTGGGTTGCAAAATGCTCCGTCTTGCATTAGTCTTGGGTGCTTGTTTCTTGAGGAGTTTGTTTATCGTTTCCATCTGCATTTATCAATAAATGAATCTAATGGTTACATTAGAATATACATACCTTTTCTTCTTCATTGCGCTTCTCGCTCAGATTCTTTCGTCTACGTGCCATTTCCGCGCGTCGCATAGCATGCTCCTCCGCCGTCAAGTGTTTCTTGACTTGAACCTCTATATACACGTTTAGCATTACATTGTTAATGAAAGAAAACCACTCACCATCGGGAAGAGCCATAAGATGCCCGCTTCCTCCCTCCTCTAGTCTCGCCCGCTGCCGCTTGGTGAGTTTCGTAAGATCCGGGGTTGAGGCCCGGCTGCCATCTCCGGGTGTCTCATCATCGCTATCGAGCTCATCCTCCTCGGCGTCTTCTTCAGCCTCAATTTCCTCATCGACCTCCATATCGTCATCCTCGCCCTCTGCATCTTCATCACCATCTACCTGCATACCGTCTTCCTCTTCAACGTCCTCAATGTCACTTTCAAGGTCACTCAACTCCTCGTCATCGCTCCCAGGGTGCATTTCCTTTTGCTCTACGGTTTTGTGATCAACTTTGGTTGGCAATTTTGCAACTATGGTAGATCGACCGGACGCGGCCTTAGACACCTTGATAACCGGAGGTGGTGGTGGTGGCGCCGTACTTTCTTCGTCGTCCTCGTCCATAGCGTCAACGTCGATACCGCCTTCCGCCTCAGAGCTCCCATTACCACCAAAATCAGACACGGAGGCTTCGCTTTCGCTCTCGCTTTCCACGACATAGCTTTTTTTCACATTCCTCGACCGCTTGCCAGAGACAATCTCTCCACCTAGAAAGGAGTCCCGGCTGTTGACCGCGATAGTTGAGCCGGGGGATGGAGTTGCTCGAGTTGCCTCACGCAATTTGTTGGATGATGTTTTAACGGTTAAACGCATGGATTCTGGACTTCGAGATTTTTCCGATGGGGGCCCACGTGAGACCGTAGCTGTTGCTACTTTTTCCGAGACTGTACGACGTGGTCTTGTCATTCTATCCGGCACATCGTCAGCAAATACAGACCTCGCCTTGGTCGCTGCTGACCGCTGACTGCGACGTGCTGACATCGAGGCTACTTCAATGGCAAGATCGGAGGTAGATAAGGAGTTCAAATGAAAAGTTGGCTGGATTGATTTTTTGTGTATGTTGGAGAGGAAGGAGATGAAGTGACTGAGGAAATTTTGGGTCACTGCCTCGATAAAATTGCAAGACAGTCAGTCACTTGAGGGCGCGTTGCATAGGATGGGCGCTTTTCCCGCAACGCTGATCCTATCACAACGTGGCTTTCTTTGTCTTTTCTCAGCCTTGCGTTTGTTTGTCAAACCTCAATTTGATCAAAATATCCTTGGCAACTAACAAACGTCGGAGGGCTGGCGCCACAAAAATAACAGCCACCACATCGGGAGCGACACAGGAAGATAAGCAATCCGATGCAAATGTCAAATGATCAACCAAAGAGAATGGTGATGGAAAGGCAGATAAATAGTGCAACAGCGGGTATTTTGAATGCTTACTCGTTCTTGCTGGGCTTGGCTCCAGCCCGGCCAGATTGCCCACTACGACCAGCCCAATCGTAGACTCCTTCCTCCGTGCCTTCACTGTCAGTGCTGAGCTTCCGTACGCGTTTGCTTGGTCGATCCGTCCTTCCAGACATGATTCAAATGGACTTGGCAAAGAGACCAACGTGCTATCCGGTACCAGTGGGATTTTGGTTGTGTTGGGACTTGGGGGGCTTGACTCTCGGGCAATATCCAAGACGGAATCTGGCAGCGGGGAGGTACCCAAAAGCGTCTAGGTATACAGTTGATGCTTAGCGCCTTCATTCCAATCCAAAAAATACAATGCTTTCGAACAGCAATGGAGCGAGGATGCTCAATATATTACCCTACGTTGCTGTAAACTTGCCATCCAACATTCACGATATCGTTCGAGATATTGGTTGGGGAAACCCGTGATCGCTTCTAATTGGCTAGTATATGATTAGTCAGCTAACCACAGAGCCGAGGCTCATGACAACAATCAATATATTGAAGATGCGCCAGCAGCTTGCAACCCATTCTCCATACTTTGCATAATGAGTGACTCCGACCCAGATAAGAAAGAGAGTGAACAGACTCCGGAACTGCCAGAGAAAGAGAAAAATACGTCTGTCGAAACAGATAAAGACACTTCACCGGCCGATCGACGAGAGATCGTAGCACAGGCAAAGAGGTTCCTAGAAGCCGACAATGTTCGCAATGAGTCGACAGACAAGAAGATTGCCTTCTTAGAGAGCAAAAGCTTACGGAACGAAGAGATACAGCAGTTGCTGGGCGTGTCCAGAAACCCAGAAGCAACGTCACCCTCTTCTCAAGTAAGCGTCTCAGAGCCTCCTTCATAGGCATTTCTAATTTTGAGCAGCCGGCCTCTGCTGTTCCACAGCCCAGTCAAAATTCAATAGCACAAGCCCAACCTCCGCATCAATCATCACAGCCTTCGCAGGCCCGAGATATACCTCCCATAATCACCTATCCCGAGTTCCTCACCACGCCTCAAGCGCCTAGCCCGCTAGTCACAAGAGCTCGCCTTCTAACAACCCTTTATCTCTTCTCCGGGCTCTCTGCCCTCCTTTACGGCACAAACACATACCTCGTTACGCCCATGATTGCGCAGCTCACCACATCGCGCCTGTCCCTCCTCTCCAGTGCTTCTCAAAACCTCCAAACCCTTATCTCAAAACTCGAGCCCCTGGTGTCAGTGGTGCCGCCTGCGCGCGCGATTAAAGACGAGGAGGTAGATAGCGAGGATGAGGACCCAACAGAGCTGTTTCATCGCGATATTGGGGTGCAGACATCGCCGCCAGGGAGTCCGACGGTGAAGCCTAAGGAGCTGAACCCAGCTGTAGAACAGACGGAGAAGGTGGAGAGATTAAGTTCGTCTTTGGCTGGGTTGATGGGCGATAGCACTAGCGAAGGGCAGGAGACTTCGGATTTAAGTACAACGATAGGAGTTCTTAGGGAATATTTGGACAGCTTGGCGTATGTGCCGCCGAGTTTTACCTATGGATCGACTGGTTATGGATATGGTGCCACGGGAACAAAGGAAGATGATGAGATTGGAAGGGTCAAAGCCAATATCAGAAGTGTCAAGGGCGTATTACTCAGTGCGAGGAGTTTTCCAGGTGTACGAGCTGGTAGATAATGCATAATAAACGAAATTCTATACAGTTGCTCTAGCAGAAAGTGTTCCCTGAGCGTCTATTCATGGGGAAACCTAAACTGGTGCACTATGCCATGTTTTACTCCTTGAAGCAAGTTCTTGGTCTGCATGCGAGATTCAGGTATTTCGAAAATCTCGTTCAATATGTTTACTTAAAGGCCTTTACATTGGACGGCTTAGATAAGTTATGTAAAGTCATACTGATACATTTGCAAGTCAATAAAGGGACTGTTTTGAAAACAAACTGTATTGGCTGAAGCTTACGTACATAAGGAAAACCCTTCAACGCAAATCTGGAAGTTTCAAATTTGACAAACACCAGAAACCTCATAGAAACATGGTTACAGAGCTGTGGCGAGACATTGAGCGGCGGTCCGAGTGCGCTACGAGTGTTGGATCGTCCATACTCTGTGTTCGTAGAGAGGAAAAGATCCGAGAGAAAAGTTAGAAATCGAGTGTTGCCGTGAGCGAATCTAATTGTATCAGGATGCATTGCAGAAACTCTTCAGTGGGTGGTCGGTCCGTTGGAGTCGGAGTCGTATTGACTTCCATCAGATTCATGCTACATTAATCCACTTTCGAGATCCTGAGTGCTTGCCTCGCATGATATTGGTAATGCGCTCCAACTGAAGACAGCGCCAGCGTCTTGCCACAGCCAGGTTCCGTACAGGTATGCATAAATACTTGATCGCTCACTTTATATGAATCTGCATCAGGATGTTGTTCTTTGCGATGCTTCATCAAGTCTTTCTCGCGAAAGTAGCCTCGGCGACCAACCCGATTACAGCCTGCAACATCACAAGGGTATGGGCACTCATTATGTTCATTGCGCATATGTTGAGTATACTCCGATAGCTTCGCGAATGGTTTGTTCGCTTCCCTAATCGAATATGAAAGCTGATGAAATTCTAGGTTTCGGTACTTGGGGCATCCTGCATGCGAGCAGATCGGAAAGACATACTTTAAGGCGGGCCGAGTCTCTTCTTGATCAATGGTGCCGGTCTCGATTTGGTGCCGGTGGTAGTTGCGCTCATGTTGCCGAAGATGATCAGCTCTTCGAAACCCATTCTCACCTCGATGAAGGCGACAAAACGTGCACGGGAATTTAGGAACGCTGGTATCGAAAGATTTGATGTGCCTATTCAAAACATCGAGTCGTGAGAAGGCTTGCCCGCATTCACATCTGTAGGGTTGATGCTGGTATTCTTTGCTGTGGCGGAGGAGATCCGCTTTTGAATTACATGATTGTAAACACTCAGCGCAGTCGAAAGGGGTAGCCATTGCTACTCGTCCATGTTCGTTTGTGGTATGTGGTAATTTATGATGGGCAGTACGTTCCTCTAGAGTAACAAAAGCCTGAGTACATGTGGCAATATTGCATCTCAATCCTGGATGTCGATTTATCTTTGCATGGCTTATGAGCTGGAAAACGTAACCAAAGCATTCGCCGCAAGAAATGCATTTGATTCCTGTGTTGCATTGGATTCCTGTGTGGCACAAATACTCCAAGCCGCCATATATCTTCTCCCCACACTCATTACATATTACATAGTCACTAGAATGAAATTAAACTTATGGCTTGCTCCGAAAAACAAGAATGTTAAAACTTACAGACTCTCTAGATGCGTGAAGCTGGAAACACCGGAGCTGGTGTTGACGGCATGTGAAACAATTGAAGGATTTCCGATATCATCTGGCTCAGAATCCCTGGTGTGCACTTCTTGAGTGCCAATCGCTTGGGAATGGTCTTTAGTATTAGGCATGACTGCCAAGTAATCCCCTATTTGGGTATCGAAAGTATCACTTGACACCCTTTTTGTTAGCAAGCGATAAAAAAAAAAGCCTCACCTGTCAAGACCCCAGCCAGCTTCAGCTTCAGCAGGCATCGGGTCAAAACAGGCATCCAACGGGAAGTCCCAGGAGTCATCAGCGGGCCAATCAAAGTAGTCGTTGAAGTTGGGGTCCATTGGCCCAGACATGGTGTTGTTGAAGCAGCGTGAGTGGTGTTTGTGTAACGATGAGCAAAATATGCGGAAGTAGCGATGAATGTGCTGCCATTTCCTCAGAGGGAAGCCTCCAACCTTATCGCTAGTGCCAAGGATCCTCTCGCCGCTTTAATGTCTTCCTTCATGCAAGCGTGGGGAAAGAGGGTGGTTGAAGGGTGGTTGAAGGGTGGTTTTTCTCGCCCTACTTTGCTGGAAAAAGGAAGTCACGTATCTTGGCGCCGCCAGCCTCGTTGCGCCTTGGTTGGTGAGTAGAAGGGTGTTTTGCCCACAGCAGAACCACCCAATCGTGTACTCGAATAGAGCTTTCAAACCTATACCACTCGCACCCAACTTGTTTGTTGAGCATCACCAAGTATACCAGGCTCGCTTAAGCCCCTGAAAAAGATGATAGTCGAGAGGGCATATCTTTCCTGGCCTGAGCTTGAGAATATATTCATAATGTGCAACAAAGTCATACACAACCATGGTGGCGTTTTTACGTTTTAAGACACGCTCTTATTCTTCCTGGGAAGTTTCTTTCCAAAGGAGGCTACACAAAAGCCACTCTCTGCCTTGCCCATGATGCAAAGTGAAATGCACTTTGTCCATTTCTACCATTCCATACATCTGACCAAAGTTTGATCGAGCGTATTGTAGCGCAATTTCGTTGCATCAATTAAATCTTGATGATGCTAAACTGCATTACCATCCATATCTGTAGAGAGTTCCTGAGGAGCATCACCGAAATAACCTTACTACACAGCACACCATGTGCCCATCGCCCAACCCAAAAATTCCTTCTCAACCGCACCTCCGCATAACTTCGATTGATCCTTGGTGAGATCCTCCACATCTCCACTCTAAGCCAGTTCATCCAGCCAGATTTCGCCCTCGCCTTTAAGCTCGGTTGCAAGGCCATCCGCTCTCTCCTCTCCTACGGAGTTTGACCTCAGGATAACATTGATTTTGTTTCCCCTTCACTCCATCGCTCAAAGAGCCGCCGCATTGGCTGGTGGAATTGATTAACATCCAGTGCCTTGCTTTTGCCGACCAGAAATTCAACATCAGGTGTGCTCTGACCCCCCCCCCCCCTCTTCCTCGAATAGTTCAAAGCCTTGCTTGAATGAATGGCCCCACTCGAGATCCAGATTGACCTTCCATAAAAGAAACTAATTGGGGAGTCAGCTTGAGCAGCGGAGCTTCCCGGCAAATTCGAGTACTTGATCTCAACGGAGGTGGCACCAGTTTGAGCCTTGAATATGTTTGAGGGCGCATATCCATGCTACCAGTTGCTGCAGTTCTTAGCATTGTCTTCGTGATGGGGATCATCTACACTAAGTCCTCTCTCTCATCTTCCTTAAGAAGTTGAACAGCATATGGATCGCTTGGGCTGTTGGCACCTTTTGCTTCACCACTCTCGCTAATTCCAAGTGAGATGCCGCCCACATTGAGAACGTCTTCAGGAGTGATGAAGAGCTCTAAGCTTTTCCCTCTTCTGGATGATGAAGCTCGCCCAGCCTTATGAGCTCCGTTATTTGCTTAGCTTTCTCCCACATAGGAACTTTCTCATCCCCTTTCTTCCTTCCATTATCCTTCCATTTCTTCTCTTCAGGCATCCTCTCCACCACCATTAGACTCTCCCCCTTCTTAGCCTGTAATCCGTTCTCTGCCTCCTCCTCCATCACCCTCTCTAGCTTCTCCTTGATTCTCCCCTTGCTTGACTCCCGCTCGTCTCAATACCCTCAACATATCCATCATCTCTTCACCCCAAAGCAACCAAACGCCCATCTAATGACTCGTCTCCTTCGACCACCCATCCGCCCTCCTTCGCTTCCCAGTTAGTCTCAGTACCGCCCGTGAAACATCCTCCGAGATATCATGTTGAGAACGATCCACATTGATGGGGATTAAGACGCTGAATCTGATAGATTTAGAAGGATAGGCTCGGTAAGGCTCGACTCGGGTGACGAACCGGCGCATCTCGATTATCGAGCATGATGTATTGAGATGAAAAGATTATGATTTCTAGATCCAAGACGGGAGATCAGATCACCCGGTCGTGGCAGGGAACTTCTCCGCGTTACCGAGAGGCCACAGGAAAGGAAGGGTGGTATATGCTCTCATGAAACAAGGAAGCAGAAGTAACCTTTATGCTAAAACAGGAACCACGGCAGTAGGTAGCTCGATGGTAAACAGCACAAAAACCTATCTACCAAGGGAAGAAACCCCCCTTCCCGCAGCTGAAAAGCTCTGAAAAAAGCCCCGGCCGTCCCGAGCATCTACCACTACCATACGGGCAATGCATTTAGACCGACTCCCTTGATCGTTTTTGGGTGAAGCCCGCTATTGTCAGGACAACAGGCGCTCTTTGACGCGCCTACTCTTCTCAGTAATCTTCATCATTTGTGCGTGCATGGGTTGTATCATACTCGTGCTCAGACGCCACAATTTTTTCTTTCAAATGAGCCAACCATGAGTATTTTCTGCGCTCCGGCATAGCACCTAGATTCTCAACGATTCAAAATCTCAATGGGTCAAATTCCAAGGATAACAAAATAAAGCAACAATCAAGACGGGGTGCAGAACGAAAATTACCAACTGGCTGAGTATAACTTGCCATTTGGAAGGATGAGAGGCAGAAGAGCCCGAATTTTATCAATGAAAGGTGTAAATTGAACATGTGATTTCCATGTCATAGCTGCATGATTCCATTAGAACTGCCCAAATCGTTTGTAGGGGGCTTTCCTCTGTACCTCGAGTAAGCCGTTATGTCACTATGTACTATGCAATAACATATTTCTGGCCATTTCCAACAGCGGGCTCCTCTCTTAACCTTCTCCAAAGGTATATGCAACGCCCATATGTATGATTCCAACTCGTACGATCCATAACTCCTATTGAGCTCCAATTTATGCAGATCCCGAACGCACACCCATGATACACATTAATGCTATTTCCATCCTGTTCATAACTTGATCAAATCACACCCTGATCAGCTCGATGATCTCTTTTTGAAGACCTTTTCAAACCCTCTCTTGAAGGCTCCGATCTGTGAAGCATGGTCTTTTCGTGCGGCCGAGATATTCTCTGCTGGCTTTTCTTTTGGCGGTTCAATTTTTAATCCAAGTATGCTGCTAAACGTAGGAGCCCTCTTACGATTTCCGGCTGGATCTGATTTGTTCTGCCACACGCCGTCTCGCTTCCAGCCATCTATGCAACTTCCTACGACATCCTTTAGGTTTATCGGGCAAGCTGGTGTTAATCCTTGCTCTACAACTTTGTCGTAAATGGTCTTATATGCTGCTGGTGCGATTTGCGCCCTGATACGACTGTCCGGAAGCATGGGCGGAGCGATCGGAATCTGGGTGTCTTCCCAATCAGATTCATAATCGTTGCCGGGAGATAACGCTATCTTCTCTCTAGAGGCGGCTGCCTCAGTTGCGGAAGCTGCAGGGGGAGTCGGAGTCTTCTTGTATGCGAGAGACCCGGAACGTGCTCCGGTCCAAGCGTCACGCCGTTCTGTAAAGAATCGCAATCCTTCATTCCATGACATCTCTTTTTCGATATCAACTTTTCTCTGCCACCGACGCTCTCTCGGGGTCTTGCCGTAGGAGGTTTCATTCTCAATGGCCTGAGCGGGTTTCTCTTCCGTTGCCTGTTAAAATAACTTTGTCAGTCTTGCAGGCAACTATGCGGTTCAACAATTTGGTGCTTAATGTACTCGTCATCTGCTTGGTCACGTACTGTTAAGTGTCTTTCATGATTGTTATCACTAGAATAGCTCCAATCGTCTCTTTCCTTCCAGTCTAGTGGCCTAGGCACAACAAGTCAACGACTATAACATCACGACAGACTTGTTGGTCAGGATTCATGAGTCAGAACCTACTCTACGTTTGAGCTACTACCAGCCGCATTCTCGGTTTTCACACGCTCCTCTCTGAATGGTGGCTTCTGTTCTTCTACGTTCGATTGTTTTGAGTTCGAGATATCCTTCGAGGGTTGTCCCTCAATATCAATAGTCGGCTCTTTTAGTGAAACAACACCGCCCTCTAATTGTGTATCTTTCTCTCCGGCATTAACACTATGAGATATAAGCTAATGTTCGGTTTCCAAGCATTGAGAGTTTAAGATGCAACCACCACGAACTTCAGCTCTTACCTGGGGACATCACTAGGTGGCCAAGACCAGTCATTCCTAACCCTAGCCGCTAGATATTTCTTGACTGCTTCTCTCTCCGCTTCACGATCTCTGGGTAGTAGTCCTGCTTCATAATTTGTTACTGCATTGGTATTCGCCAGATTCCTTGCTCGCGCAGCCTTCGACACTGTTGGAGCAGGTTTCCCAGTATTTTCGCTTGCAGTGCTGGACCTCCGCGTCCCGATACCAAATGGCATTTTATCTTCATGTGAGCCTTTTGGCTTCGATGTACCCTTGTATCCTTCGGTCCCAGCACTTAATGATACTGTATGTGATGCAGACTGCGATTCTTGCTGTACAGCTGGAGGTAATGAATGCGATTCAGGCTCTATACTATTCGTGAAACTCGTAGTGGGAGGGGCTGTTTGTAAGGATAGAGAGGTTGTGTTACGAGGCAGGAGCGAAAGTGGTTGCGGATCGGGAATACCAGTGCTAGCAGCCGTTGAAGGTGCAACTGCGATGACCACAGGTTAGATTTATCTCAATTTAATACTCCAAGTATGAGCTGCATGTCTTACCTTGAATATCTCCACTGGCGTTCACATCTGCATCATCTCTTGCATGCGCAGAGTCATGGTTGATTGTCGTGACACGATGCTCTGGATGCTTTGTCTGGGGTCTCGAGATTGTATCAGTAGCAGCAGCATCTCGCGACGGGTCCAAATGAACCGCACGAGGAGCAGCGAGGTCGTTGTTGTTGTGCGGATGCGGCCTCGGCAGCGTCATCTGGGAGGAGTCCAGAACTGAACTAGGTTCTGTGGCTTGGGAAGTATGAGCATAATGCATTTTGCTGTGTCGTGTGCCACACTCAAGTACCGACCCGACTCCTCCGTGAAATAGTAACCCTGCATCTGTCTGTACCGCACAGTCAAAACGAGACGACAGGAATAATACTGCCAACAGGGCGCTCGGTAGATAATAGTGTACACGGGGTCGCTTATAGGGCGAATAATTGTTGGGGTAACCAGAGGACTCTGAGTACTCACTCGATTCAAACGCACACTACACAGTAGAGAGTGCTATAATTCAGCGCCTGGATTTTCTCCCCAATCCTTGTGCAGATCGCTAAACGCTTGGCCCTTGGCCCTATCTATCTGGACTCTGGGGAAAGCGGCACCTACGGCAAAGGCCGTGCCTAAAATGTGTCCACAATGATTCATTCACCTACGTACTCCATCAACAATTATTATATGTTTAAATCTCATCAATAATTGTCATTTCACACAAACTAGACTAGTTCTTATCTCAATCCAAACCCACCCTGTATCATTCATCACCTACATCCTGTTGTCAAGTGCTACTTCTGTGCCTATTTCCCTCTGCCATTTTCGCTCCTGGTTGTCAAAACACAGTGTGGTCACTGACTGCCTGGGTATCAAGACTGGTGTTAGCTTCTACTCCTTAGAAAGTCGTGTAAATACGAAAATGGCCATGCTCGCTTCGTCGTCCTCCTACGAATCTACCAGACTATTCACCAATGATTGGGTCATTACTGTGCCCACCTATCCGAGCCTCAAGTTTTACCGCTGCTCACCAAAATTTTTCAATGATAGCCTAGAATTAAACGCTGATCCGCGGAACAATCCATTTGCAGCTTCCTCGATCCAGAATCGAGTTCACGATGCAGAAACATATATTGCCGACAAACGCAGTCTGCTTCAGAGTTATTGTGATTCCGCACAAAAGCATCATGCACTCCATTTCATAGTCAAACTTGATGATCACACGGCGGGTTCCGGAAGCATAATGGGAAGGGGAGAATGGGCGAATATCGGATGCATGCTCGTTCCAGATGCCCGGGGGCGTGGAATAGGAACATTGACCATGAAGCTCTTGCTAAGATTGAGCAACGATGTGAGCGTTACAAGTGTAGGCGCTGGTACTATGAGGGCAAACACACCGATGAGGGGACTGATGAAGAAGTTAGGCCTAGAAGAGACGGAGGAGGACTTCTACATTTCAGGCTTCGGTGTTGTACAAGAAGTACAATACAAAGGGATAAATCGAGAGGATTGGAAGCATTTTGAATTTCAAGTGGAGTTCTTCGAGACTGGCCCTGGAGACATTGAGGCACACTCAAGATAAACCTGCTTGCAGAGGCTCAGTTACTGCATCTTCCGTTTCTCTGCGCGGCAAGAACAGTTGGCTCTTTCTATCAAGGCGCCTCTGTTCCATTGTTGAAGGGTTACCTTTGCTCCAAAAGTTTAACTTGCGGTATCTTAAGCTGTAACGGGTGATAGCAAAAACTTGTTCCTTTTCAGGAGATTAGAATTGACTTACAGTTCTGACTCGCAATGTTACATGCATCATATCATACCTAATTACCAGCCTAGCCCCTTTAACCTCAAATACAGCTTTTGCCTGCTTTCTCAATTTGCTTACATCTTGTTTCTGAGGTGGCGCGTATTGTTCCTGGCAGAATTTCTCATTGAGAGAGGATCACTACCAAATCTTCTATCGTGCAATATCTTGTGAAAATTGTCGATATTCGCCTTTATAATCCTTCTAGCATAGCTGCTGTGAGATGATGTACCGTATTTGTGTTTTTTATGGTTAGGGCGAAAGGAGGAGGAAGTCTGCAACCGCCTTCAACACGGGCAACAACAGACTTCGGATTGATTCGCCTTCTCGTGATGAAGAACCACTGATACTGTATGAATAGAGCGCGAAGCTAAAAATAAGCCTCACCTCACAGCCCCATGTTACAACTTTCTGCATGAGCCTCCTCCTATTCGCTTATTTCGGAGAAAAGATTGTTGAGGATTGTGATTGGCTCGGAAGCTGCTCTAGGATTGCAGGATTAAGCTTAAAAGCAAAATGGCGAGCGAGAGGCTGTCATTGGATGATATTTGAAGATACAAGCTTGGCATGGGATGAGGCTGGGGCTACTTTAACTGCTACTTTGCGAATTTGACGTGCATGATTGTTGCTTCATGCCGGCAGATCTCACACTTTGTGAGACCTCACCAAATAGGTTTCCTCATTTAGTCTTTTGCTCCTTCCCCCCAGATTAAAGGATTCTCGACGATCAGTATGCAGCCTCCCCCTGTATTATCTAAGCAGCCTTGGCTGACCTCCACCTCAATCAGATCTGTTTCAAACACCATGGCTGGCAGTGTTGAAGGAAGACTTCGCCCTAAAACACGTGAACACGGAGCCCGACGAGCTGCTAATTTGAGCCTCTCGTGAGCATGCCATGCTTCGTTGGTTATTCTTGATCCTACCGTATTCTAATCCTCCATGGCTGCGATACAATCCTACGCAGTGTTGCAAAATGCGAAGTCGTTGTATGAGTGAAGAAAAGTATATAGAGAGTACGGTTTTCTTGCAAGAAAAATCATTCTCATCATCTACACAATCATCACAACAACAACAACAACAACAACAACAAAATTTTCTTAACACTCTTCTTCTAACAACTTTCTACTCTACCACTTCTTTTCTCCAACAAAACGCAAATTGCAAAAATGGTTTCCTTTACTTCCACTACTGCCATCTCTGTCTTCGCTGCTCTCCTGTTCGCAGTTGAGTCGCAAGCAGCCCTTCCTATGCTCATCAACAAGATGACCGGCAAGCGATCCCTCGTTGAGATGCGCGGCGAGACACGCCTGATGAGCCGCGATCTTGCTTCCAACTTCAAGGGCTGCGTCGGAACCATAAATAACCCATCGAGCCAGCCAGTTATTGTGCCAATGAAAAAAGGCAAGGTCATGGTCGACAAGCTCCCTGATGTCTGCGTCACTGAGATCAACGCCTACAAGAAGAAATACCCAGAGAAGATCCAGGGCAAGATCACCGTCAAGGGCAACAGTGTCATCTTGGACGCCACTAAGAACGCCGAATTGTACGACTCCATCAACGGCGACCAAAAGGCGACCGGCGCTGCACCAAAGAACGGTGCCTCTCAGCCAAAGCCAAATGCTAAGTCAGATGCTAAGTCAGATGCTAAGCAAGATGCTAAGCCAGCTGCAAAGCCAGCTGCAAAGCCAGCTGTCCAAGCCAACTAAGCGTCTCATTCAGTCTTCTGAATTCTTGTACTTGAGCGCGATTTTCGGAATCAGGTTTATATATTTTTCTTTTAGCTGGGGATTGGGGATTGGATTGGGTTTTCCTTTGTTAACAAAAAAGCGGCATTGCCTGGAGTTTCTGGAGTTTAAAAAAAAGGATCATCAAAAATGGTATCAAGAAAAGGTTTTCTTGATAGAATTCAATAGAATTTGACTTCAAACAATCTCTCTTTCATTTACTCTTGCGTGATTTATTATGCCAACCCTGAAATTAAATATTCCCCCAATCCTTTTCGTCCCTATTTTTCCTACTCGTACAAGTTCACTAGTATATGCTAACGCTCGTTAACAAGAGAAGCTAAAATGCAAGCACTGCCTTCTTGATTCGGACCATGGAGCTCGCACAGGCGATAGGAAAAAGAGACTGAGTTCAAGAATCACGTATGCCTTGGCATCCTTTTAATGGAAAGCCAGGGTGCAGTAAAATGCTAGCCTAAAGTGGGTCAAATTGGGTTATCTTGTAGATAATTCCGCCTCCTAAATATTTGCCGATCCGGAGAAAACTGGCCTTGTGACCGTCTACTTTGGCCACGTGGGCAAGACTATTTGAGTTGGAGGAAAGATGAGCCAGATTTTCAGACAGGATCCAATGGCAGTCGAAAGGCCATCTAGTTATCTAGGTAAGTTAGCTAACCTTCTTGTACGCCGAAGATCCAGGAATCGTCGTGCGATCGAAAGTTTGGCGGTGAAGGAGATACAACACGCCTGTAGGTAGATCCGGGGTCCAATATTTTGGAGTTACGAATAATTATAGGTTCTCCTCTAGGAAGGCTTCGACAACGACGATAATACTGCTGGTGCTGGTACATCAGAGTTAGATATGTCCTCAACTAGAAATTCGAAACCGATTAAAGCCACTGGAGTGGCTTGGTAAGGCTCGCTCAATACATGATTGCAAGTTTCGGGTGGATGGCCAAGTCCACCTCAGGCCTTACAGTATGGAGGAGAGATGTCTTTTCTGACGCTCTTGTTGTGTCTCTCAATGTTGTCTAATATAGCAAGGAAGTCTTCTGATATGAGTGTGCTTGTTCTTCCTCCAGCACTCCTCAGGCTAAAACACTCATGGCCATGACGTGGTGGCCCATGTATACAATATTTCAACCTCAGGAGAATTTCGACCCAGTGAATGAAGTGGTATGTCCCCGGACCGAATTCTTGGAGATCATTCGTAAGTTCCTAAAAGGAGAGCTAAGGAGAGAAATGTATCCGATGCATAGCACTAAAAGTACTAAGATTCTGTGCAACCAGACATATACCACCTGAGAGAATGTATTCTCCTTTCTTTCCGAGACGAAACAAGCAATCTACTCTGGATGCAGAAGATCTATTTCGAGTGTATTCCAATCCAGGCATGTCGAGGTACTATTATGTGCTAATCTTGGTGTTTCGCGAGGTGAGGGAAGCTTCTTCGATGTCGTTGGCTCCGTGCTTTGACCCGTAATAATGTTCCCATTTTATCGGCAGCAGATAGGAGTTTATCGGGTGCCAAGGCTAAAGCTTGATTTTCACTCCACTTTCCTACCTACGGCAGATATCACACCATCAACGTATCCGCTCTGCTAATATCTCAAACGGAATAAAAATGCCCCAAGGCTGGGAAGGTGGTGTCCCGGTGTCTCGCTGCTGCTCACTAAAATTATCATGTAAATTGCTTCAGGAGAATTCTTACCCTTAAAATCTTGTGCTCTGAGTATTGTTTCTGGCTTCTCTCTGCCTAGTCTATCACTTACGACTATGACCATTCGATGGTGCATCAGGGGATACCATAAACGGTACTAATCAAGCTGACCACAACTCGGACACAAAGGCAATCCTTTGATTGATGACCCAATCTAAGATTCTTCAGGTACCTCTGAAGGGGGGCGGGTATTGCTGTGTTGCTGCGTTGCTCGTCAATTTCCGTTTTCTAGTCCCGCAGAACATTTGTGTTTCCAGAGGGCACGGAGGAAGATAGTGTGGCATTTAGATTTATGGCGGCTACGTGTTTATTGATCATGAAAGAGCCTCAGCATAAACGGGCCTGCATAAGTACTGAACGTATCCACCCTGTAAGCTTGATACAACTACTATTTCCCCACTCCTGTGAAGATCCTCGCTCAGAGCCGTCCCAGCCAAACTTTATCCCCGCCGTCGGGTATGCCAATCGACCCACGCTGCTGGGTGCACGGGTCGATCCTTTCTTGCAACGACGGCTCACTCTACTCGAACATGGATGGTGAGATAATAACGTATCTGGGCTGCGTTCCATCTTAGCGGTGAGCAGAAACATGCTCACATGCTCGTCCATCCGTGGACGCCGACATCTTATCTACCCTCTTAGGGTCCCTTCTTAGTCAACGGGTAAACCTTCTTCTTTCTAATTACTATCCTTTGGTTATACTGGCTACTCGGATAAGAGAGAAAAAAACTTGCGGCAAGGCGGGCACAAAGCCAAACAGGAGATTATTTGTGCGCCATTTTTGACATAGAGTCCTCACATGTGGTACGCCTCTGTCAATGCGGAACTTGCTTCTCGAATGAATGTTCGCCACATGCAACTATCCAAGATATGCCGTACCTGTCTGGTTGATCTGCATCGTGACACAATCAAGGTCAGTCGGCGCAGCCCTCCATGCATGAATTTCGGCAACTTTGTCGGTACTGTGTTTTTCAAATATCACAATTTATAACGCTGGAGGCCATTCGGCAATTGGGAGGTGACTATAGATTTCCTCTTTTTTTGTCGATGTAACTGCATGAAGGTTTTGCGTTCAGGCTCTGTATATGCATCTTACTTTAAACTGGTCGTAATATCAATTGGTAGCATTTCTGGCTGAGGATGCCGGAATGCTCTAGACTTCTATACAGAAGGGCTTATACTACAGAAAATATATACATCATAGAAATATGCCTTCTAAAAGCCTCAGACCATAGGCAGGTCCATTGACACCTGATGACGCCAAAACCGTAATGCTATTTCGCTCTAGACCGCTGACCCAACCTCCATTATCGCGGATCACTGCATCCAGTGTATCGTTCCATATTACTGGTGGTCGCTGGTCAAGCACTGTTTCTCCTCTTGTCCACTCTCCATGTCTCTCAACCCGGATGTCTAGTCCATCCTCATATTCCACAAGGCTGGGTTCTAGTAGACAGTGGATCGTGAGTGCGTCATGGCATCCAAAAGTTCCATTGTTGAATAAGCTCCTCATCTTCTCAAAAGTTCGATCAAGGATCCCATCTATGAAAACCGCTAGGGGAGATCCGGACTGGACCAGTGGTTTCGAGAACGTTTCCCACGTTTCTTGAGTGAGTTCATGTTTACATGTCACATCCAGGGGGACAAGAACAACCTCCACTCGTTGCTCGGGTGCTAAACTTCTTAACGTGAGGTTAAAGATGTCAGCCGCAGCATCAGGATCCGCATAAATATTAAACTCAGACCGTGGTGTTTGATTGCCTGGCCCTCGTACTGCACCACCCATAATAATAATTTTCTTAACACGGGCAAAAGTTACAGCATCTTCGGCTGCTGCTAGTGCTAGATTCGTGCAAGGTCCAATAGCTACTATGGTAATGGTCTTTGGCTCATGCGATCTTAGTTGATTGAGAATTTCTCGATGGGCTGGCAAGAACGAAGGTTGAAAGTAGCTGTAGGCTTTGGCAAGTTCAGACTCAGCATTGAATGATTCCCGAAAGTCCGCAGAAACTAGATCGGGCAACTGCGAGAACGTTCAGCTTCCAGATATGAAGACTCTGCTTAAAGTTCTCATGTCAAAAATGGCGGTTTCGTGGGGAGCCTCACCTTGGAATGAACACCATTCAAACCATCGATTCCATGGAAACCTTCCCAACTCCTTGAGTTGTCAGGTGTACCATGTGCATGCTCTTTCGATATTGGCTTATCCGCGCCTAGGGCTACGAGTGGTTTCCCCGTAGAACGGTTACTTTTTTGGAATAGCTTTTCAGCCTCCAACACTCCGAGTAGGGCTACCAGGTTCTTCAGGCAGGATACCGCTCCTACATTTCCGTGCGTTACAGAAAAAAGTAGAACGTCCAGCTTTTCTGGATGATTCAAAGCAAGCGCTATAGCCTACATGAAAGGCCATACGTTAGTGATGCTTGTTATGAAACAGAGGTAATAATGAGAGACAAAGTGTAAATAAGAAAACAATGCGCTGAATCAATTATGCCTAAGACAGTACGACTTTTTGGAAGGCATTGGCACAATGATGCCTTGCAAGCTTCCTCAGAAGTCTCAAAGACCTTGATATATTGTACTGACCAAAATGTCATCGACTCCCGGGTCTATGTATCTGCGTCAGTAATCTGATCTTGAAGTTTAGATAGGACGACTGACCTGTATCTATGATTACCTTCTCAGGGGCCATTTTCAAGTGGCAAAAATCCAACTGTAAGCCCTGAATAGACACCAAAGAAAGCTACGACCATCGTGAAAGGGAAGCCGCAGTCAAGTAGATTTAACAAGAGTGGACCTGGGGCTCACGTAAGGGCCCTAAAGCTTTCGTCGTTTTGGAAAAGTAGACTTGAGGCGCTATCGCCGTCTCCCATCGTTCTGAATATCACCCCGCAGCGGGGCTGGACTCTTGATTATTACCATTCGGCGCGCAAAGCCTAGGAAGTTGGCTTTTCCAGCGGCGGTTTGCGAAGCGTGACTTGGGAAGGTGGTGAGGATTATTATGTTCTGCATAGCTTTGTACTCTGGCATTTCAACACACCAAACGCCACTAGTCGTGTGGTGTGGTTATGCGTTGATGCGACCACTGTCTCGGCCTATCAACGCCTGTAATTCTACCTATACGTGCATTTATAAGGCCTATACAATGCCCCTATTTTCATTCAAGCCTAAAGCCGGGCACAGGACCAGTACGCCATTCATAACCCCCTCCACGCTTACACCCGCCGCTACTCAAGACGGATTAGCTTCCCCGTAAACGATATTTGATGTTTGCTTTTGCTTTCCCCCCCTCCACAAAACTTGACGAGTACAACGTGGGAGACGGTCCCAAAGAGGCAGATCGGATGATTGGGCGTGCAGCATCCGTCCTCGACATACGTGCTACTGGCCAGTGGACCAGCAATTCAGAGCTCAAAACTCGTCCTGAACCCAGAAATCTGCATGCCAGACTGCCAGTGATGCAAGTTCTTCTGCTTCTCTGATTCAATTGCTGTCGATTGCTATTAATTTCCATCAATTGACAGTCTCTTGAGCACGACCGCATTAAGCAATGACCAGGAGCCCCTTTCTCCCTTTCCCAGGTTGTTACTTATCGCGCGATATTGAGTAATTACACCAATCCCGGTCGCTTGCGGAAGCCTCATTACCTTTGAAATTTATTAACCTCACGTTCCCTACACCTCAGACTACCGTTGTCATCATCTCCCGAACTCTTGGAACCATTTAAGGCTACCACGGTCAGACTGTCATCATGTCGACGGCCCCAACCCATTCGGTGCCGCACACCATCACTGTGCATGACGATCGATACGGAAATCCGGTGGAAGAAACGGTGTTCGAGAAAAATGCAACTCCAGAGATAAAAGCGAAGAGCGCCACCAACACTTCGTTACCTAGCACACCAATTGATCTCTCTGAGAAGAAGTCTACCAATTCCAACAATGATCTGGATAGTCAGGGCAAGCCTGGCCATATCAACACAGATCTGGAACAAGGCCAACGGTCTGATGCTACATCCAGTCCGTTCCGGAAACTCTGGAGACGAATTCGGCCAAATAAGCTTGTCATTTGCATATTCTGCTGGCTGCTTGTCACAACTTGGTGGATAGTGGGCTTGGTTTATCACAGAAACGGGGAGGATGGACGTGTTTACTACAATTGGGTTCAACCATTCTTGCTATGGCTCGCAATCACAATTCGGATCGTGACACTCTTCATCCCAGCACGATTTGCCTTGATTCCATTTCGGTTTGTCTGGGGCAATACTGTTATACAAATGGAAAAGATTGTCCCCGAGAAGTTTCGAACACCTGTTGGCGCTTTCATCGTCCTAGCTGCAGTTATCATTGGCGCTTTTGCGCCAGGCGAAAATGAATACAACAAACGCAGGGATCGCGCTGTCAGTCTATTTGGCTATCTGGTTTTCCTCGTGGGGTTATACATAACGAGCAGACACAGACGCCATATTAATTGGCGCTCAGTGATTGTGGGCATCCTGGTGCAATTTATTATTGCTATCTTTGTCCTCCGTACCACTCTGGGAAAAGATATATTTCAGTTTTTGTCGAAAGCCTTGACAACATTCCTATCCTTCGCATACGTTGGGGTGGCATGGCTTACGGATGAAGCAACATCCAAATCTTTTTGGTTTGTCATTGGAAGTCTTCCAGTTTTCATCTTCTTCACGGCTATAGTGCAAATGGCGTACTATGTGGTAAGTAATTACGTACCTTACAGGGACAAGACTTGAGCTAAATACTCATGAACAGGGCTTCATTCAATGGATTGTTCCCAAGTGTTCATACATCTTCTATTGGATGCTGAATATTTCAGGAGTCGAGGCTGTTGTTGCAGTTGTTACTCCATTTCTTGGGATGGGTGAAGCTGCTATCCTAATAAAGGGCTTCATTCCCCATATGACACAGGCGGAGATCCACCAAGTCATGACTTGCGGCTTTGCAACAATATCAGGAGCCCTCATGGTTGTATATATTAAGTAAGTTTAGGATGCTCTCTTGGGGTTGTACCTTCGCTAACTCGTTCGTCTCAACGTAGTATGGGTGCGAATGGTCAAGCAGTCATTTCGTCCTGTCTTATGTCAATTCCGATCTCGATCGTTATCTCCAAAATGCGGGTACCAGAGACCGAAGAACCTATGACAACGGCGCATATTTCGATTATCAATATGGAGCCGGAAGATGGCAACACAGAGACTGGAGTGCTACACGCTCTAGCCAATGGTGCATGGCTAGGTCTCAAAGTGGCTGGTATGGTTCTAGCAAATATTCTTGTGATCATATCCTTGGTGGCACTTGCCAACGGTATTCTGCACTGGACCTTTAAGTACATCCAAGCCCCCAATTTGACGATTGAGCAAATCTTTGGATATGTCTTCTATCCTGTTGCGTTCCTTATGGGCGTTCCGCGAGACGAGTTATACAAAGTTGGGCAACTCTTGGGAATCAAGACTATCCAGAACGAGTTCGTTGCGTTTGGGGCCCTCACTACCGGAGCTGAATATGCCGACCTTTCTCAACGAGCGCAGATCATTTCAGTATATGGCATCTGCGGATTTGCGAACATTGGCTCCATTGCTATTATGCTAGGTATCTATGGTTCTTTTTCGCCTGAGAGACGAGGAGACTTTGCAAAGGAGGCCGTCTCTGCATGTGTATGCGGTGCGTTGGCCACTTTCATGTCCGCATCTCTGGCTGGAATGTTGTTTTCCTTGTGATTTGCGAAAATCTATGGCATTTAATGAAGCGCAATTTAGCGAGAGCATGGGCAATTGATGATGGTGCGACGAAATTTTTAGCAGCCAAACTACGAGATAAATTGACGATGCGTGCCGAAGGCTGTACATGTACATTACGATACCCATCTTTGGGGCCATCAACCCGTAGATATATTTAAGATAAAATAGCTATGAAAATTGGAGGTCTGCCCATACTTTTATTGACTGATCAACCGTTTCTTCAACGGAACCTGAGCTGAGGTTCCACCAGTAGAAATCCAGACCAGAGTCTGATATGTGAAACTGGTGCTGGTGTGAAGGGAGGGGCCTGCCCATCTGCCGTCGTTGATGGGGGGGGATGGCTTGAACACAAGCCGGGACGGCTTCCAGGGGCTAACCCTAATACGCAATGACGCGGGTCCGACTAATATCGCCCTCGGCCCTGCAGCAGCCAATGGGTGGTAGGCAGCATAAGCACTAGAACACCCAAAGCAGAACACTCACATGTTCCAGGGGACTTGGCAAATCAGGACCCCCGTTGGTGCCGGTGGAAGTCCCCGGAGGAATCCCAATGGCGTTCCAATAACCCCCCGGCCAGCATCTCAACGGCATCCCAGTTCGGGCCTGTTTCCCCCGCATGGCTTCAGCGGAACTCAGCGTCTTAGTGGTGTTTGAGCAGATAAGGGTGTTCTGACGTTAAACCTCCAATTTCTGTTGTGCTGCGGCTTCGCCTCGTTTCCTTCCATCATCAGGTCGCACAAACAATTACTAAACAAACCACCCCCAACCACTTACGAAGTACTCACTTACTTGCCCAGTCCAGCCAGTATACCACATCAACCGCTTCTGCATCTGCCGTCGATGCTCAAGAATGCTGTTCGCAAACACCCGCCGAGGGAGCGCCCTTTAAGTTCGAAGAAGATGTCCACGCACACACGCGCATCAACCCCATAACCAGAGCATAATGGCATATCAAGCTACCTCTCCGACTGTATCCGGGACTACTGGAGCCCACAGGCGCCGCACCGTGAATGTCTGCGCGCGATGCCACAAGAGAAAACGAAAAGTAATGCTCTCTTCCCAGAGTCTCTCCGTAGGCGGTGACTAACACAATCAAGTGTGATAGAAAGTTCCCCTCTTGTAGTGGTTGTCAGCAAGCAGGTGTCGAATGCACCGGCCTGAACCCTACCAGGAACGGCGATGCTCCGCGAAGGTATTTGGCTCCCCGTTTATATCATTGAGAGTTCGTACGGATACACTTGTTCGGATACTGCCACAGCAACACTAGTTGCTAGGCGCTTCGTACTCGTCAATGGTGTCTATTCCTATGCAACTCTGCATCGGCACTCGGTGTTTCTCCTTCTTTAATTATGATAATACTTGAGTGAAAGTTCATGATGTCTCCCAGTCGTTTGATTTTGTTGATCTCTCTTGAATGAAAATGTTGCTGATAAACAACAAAAAGTATCGTACAGTACTTGGAACAGTCGATCTCAAAAGCTGAGATGCAACTGGCGTCTTCTTCGCTGGCTGTGTCTCCTCGAGTTAAGTCTCATGATAACTTCTACGCCGAGCAGGGCCATCTATCTCAGAGCGTACTCCCGATTCGTTCTTTTCAAAACGATACCTTCAGCGTACCCAGCTCAGATTCTTACCATAAGGCGGCTACCTCTGCACGGATATCAGGCATCGCAACGCCTAACACAGTTCTAGATGAATTTGAAGGGCTCCCATATAAGCGTTCCATGCTGCTAAGCACGGAATTACCTCTACCAGTAACTGACATGCAATCGAATAATGAGTCCTCAGTGCAAGCTCCTCTAGAGAATTTTGGTAGAGATGTGAGGCTGCCGTTCGAGTTTGCTAAGCGGCTCTTCGACGTCTTTGTGGATAAGATCATGATCCAAAATCCAATTTTCTTTGAGGACGATATCCGTGCGCACTTCGATGCAGTGTACTGCACACCTGGTAAGAAGCCGTCAGAGATAAATGTTTTCATGATATCTATGGTACTAGCGATTAGTACCATGACATCTAAGGCATACGAGTTCAACAAGATTGTCTCTTTAAGCGAATCTCTGCACCGTGAAGCATTGAAGAACTGTAAGTTCCTTTCTAAGCCGGGGATAGTTGCTTTGCAAGGGATTCTTCTACTCATGCAATTTGCGGAGCTGCTTCCGTCTACTGGATCCCTTTGGCATCTTGCAGGTGAAGCTGTGAGTCTTGCTTTACAGCTCGGCCTCCACCAAGATCCGCATGAAGCTGCAAAGGTCGATTTCGTGTCTCTTGATCTTCGACGGAGAGTTTTCTGGACAGTAAGTAAATATAAAGAGCCGTCTGTTATTATTAATCATTTACACTCTGCAGGTTTACTGTTTGGAAAGGTCAATTACGGTTACCTCGCATCGGCAGTTTATCCTAAAGGACGAACATATCAATGCCGAATTCCCTACCGAGTATGAGGACTCGCATATAAGATCAAATGGTATAATTCCCGGAGGAAGACGAACAAAGTTACAATTTCTCAACTACATCCGCTTCCGTCAGATTCAGTCCGAGATTCTGGCAGTTCAATTTTTTGGCCGTTCTATACAGTTTGACACTTACAGTGCATGGGCTTCTGATATGGAGAACAGGCTTATTAACTGGCAACAAACAGCATTGTCTCAATCAGAGATGGCTCCTGACTGGTTTCATCATGCTGTTTGGCAGTGTTATCTTATGCTACATCGGCCTTCCCCTAGAAACGCAACACCGTCAGAAAAGTCAATGATGGCTTGCGTAGAAGCAGCCATGGGCTTATCAAAAGGCTCAAGAGAGCTGCTGAAGAATGGCTATCTTACCTACCCTTTCCACAATGCCCATAATGGGTTTGAGGCTACCACGATTATACTATATGGCCTCAAGCATCATGCGAAAATGATGCACAATCGATACGGTAATCAGAATGTGATAGATCTTATCACCTCCTTGTCCGGTTTATTTGTGAGTTATCACACCTCGTCCCATGAATCAGGCTTATAATATGTAGGACCTTCTTGCTGAAAGGTGGCCCGCCGCCATAAAAATTGGTACATTCCTACATGTACGTGCTTAGTTTTGAGTCCAAATCTTTCCTATGCCAGAGGATCTACAATTATAATTCTTAATAAAGAGGTGTACTAATACAGAATCTCATTTCTTAGGATCTTGAAAAGGCGGCAGTGAACAAGTTTCTTGCAATTCCAAACACATCTCCAACGGCTTATAGCTTGTATCACCCTGATCAGTTGGAGCTCATTGTCCTACACAAAACTGCCGAGGCCACTTCCTGCTCAGAGCTTGTAATTACGAACACTGCAGTCCAGGAGCAAACCCCCAGTTTTGAGATTCCATCATTTTCCAGATATGACAGCTGGATACATTCTTCCCCTAGCACAGACTTCAGTTTCACGAATCATAATTTTTCAGGGATATCTGGCAGAGATCCAGGATTTGGTAACATGGACTGGATGCAATCCGCAACATACGATGTCACGCATACTGAGACCGAAATTAAACAAGACTGCGATGCTGATTCCCAGTCTTGGAATGATACACTGACCGTCCGCTCTCAGTCACCACCAAAAGAACGACCGTTTGGATTGGATCTTGCAAAGCTCTTGCCGTCGTGCAATCGTTGCCGGACACGTCGCATAAAGTGCGAAAGAGAGGTGCTTGAGTGTCAAAACTGCATAGATTCTGGGAATATTTGTATTTACAAGGACAAACTACTCTCTCGAGATATCCCTTGCAGGTAAGACAACGTTTATTAAGACGCCAGCTTACTTGTCCCTTTATATACCTTGTATTATCGAGCTCATATCATGCTAACTGCTGTCTATTTTGTCAGCTATATTGAGTCTTTGCAGCAAAGACTTCATAATTTGCTAAATATTCAGGAACAGCCTCGGTCGAATGCCCTTGTAATAACAAATTCGACGCAAACCGTTCCTCAAACCCCAGGAAACTCTGCGCATGTTCATGTTAGGTTAGCCTCCACAATGGACGATTCCGAGATTGAGATACCGGACGCATTTATTTCGACCAAACCTGAGATTGCGGATGCGACTTTCTTCGGTTACACGAGCGCTGTCTCGCAGATGGCAGAGCGCAAAGCATGCCTGACGTTAGTTCAGAGAGATCAGCCGAATTGGCCAAAAGCAACACACCGAGACTTGAAGGACCTTTCGAAGCAAATTCTTCGTGAAGACCCAGCTCTTCCTCCAAAGGCAACCACAACCATGCTCCTAGAAATCTTCAACAACTCTATCAATCTACTCTATAATATCATCGAGCAGGAAAAACTTGAACAGCTCTGTACAACCGCTTACGAGGCAAAAAATTCCCTAGATACTTATGACAAGCAGATAATCAATCTCATACTTGCAATTGCATTACAAGTCTTGAGTAAGGGCGATCCATCATTCTCTGCGAGCTCGATAGCGTATTTCACAGAGGGAACACGGCCGTGCAAAAGCGGGCGTGCGATATTGAGACGATATAGCATGAAGTCGTTTCGAATCACGCTACTTGTATGCATCTATCTGATGCTGCGTCCTCAAGCTGGAGACATTTGGAGGATGGTCGCCTTCGCCTCGCGGCTTTGCGTCGACATTGGAAACATGACAAAACGTGACCAAGGGGAGCGTCAGGCATACTTATTGATGTACCGAACACTTCATTGCCTAGACACCAATGTTTCGATTGCATTCGGCCGCCCAGCACAGCTACCTGAACGACCTGATCCGTCACCACTGTTGCCAAAGGCCAGCTCAGTTCCAAGTCAGGGAAGAATAGCCTTGTATTATTACCATTTAACACGCATCAAGGTCCATCTGCATGATTCTCTCATGAAGAAATATCCTGATCGCATTTCTGCTCATCAGAAAATCGAGAGCACCATTGAGGAGTGTAGATCACAGCTCAACAATTGGAGCGTCGCCTGGAATGCTGAGATCGACGCGAACCAGAGAATTTATACTGAGGAAAGCACTTTGGCGGATCTGAAATCGTGGGGAAATCTTGTCTATTACGAGACATACTTGCTTCTTCAGCGTTATTCGACTGTGCCAATTCCTGCTGAAGATAAGCTGCGCACGATCAACAGCTTCCTTATCAGCAGCAAAGAGGTCCTTGAAGAAAGCTCGACAATAATGACACGATATCTCTCTGATTCATCAGTGGGGCCAAAGTCATATTTCTATCCCATGACATGGACGTTTGCGCACACCATTCTTTGTGCAGGACTGGATCTTGTGCGGTTGAAGGACTATATAGTGGTCATCTCTCCTGAATCTGCCTTCAGATCCTGCATCACTATACTAGCACATCTGGAAGCCGATCGAACCAATCTTTTGGACGGGTTCACTCAAACGTTGGAGAGCCTATATGTTTCAAGGGAAACCTCTGGTTAAGGTTGAATCTTATAAGACTTCGATGCGCAACTTCGACAACCAATGGCCCTAGTTCCAGACTTAAGTCAGTCACGGAATCAAGAATTGACGAGAGAGTGAACGGCCATGTTCTTCAAGTGAAGATGCCCTACGTCACTGGTGACTGGAGACATTATCATGGCCATTGTCATGCTCACTAGGTTATTATACCTCTGTCACCGAATATAAACACAGGTTTGTGATCAGCTCCAGGAATAAGGAAAGCGCTGACGAAATACAGATATGTTAGCCATCGATTGGGGAACTATATGGCTAAAGACAATACTGTTTAACGAACTCGAGTATCATCGAGAATTGACGAGACTTCATAAGGCTTTCAATAATCATATATTGCGCCCGAAAGAAAGGCGTTTGAAGATCAGGGCGAGGAGAAGAATATCTATACCACATTATTTACACTTTGTTATCTAGTGATTGGCGATCCATCAAAATCTTAATGAAGTACCATGTGCCATACATAACAAACTGCCCATCTGAGTTGCTGTCTGAATGGAACTTGCCGACGTGTCTAGATCATATAAACTTTGGGAACCTTAGGAGAGTCTCGCATTTACATACTTTTAATGCGACAAGCAACCACCAAGGTGGCTTCAAGGGATCAAAAAAGTCAAAATCGTATCAAACGTCGCCAAGATTGCAGCTAATACTATGGAAAGATCCGACCACAACATTTCATTTAGACTGCGACATGTGAAGACTGGTTGATGCAGGAAGTTCCGTCGCGCATGGCGTATCTTGCTTGGAGATTTTCGTATAGCTTCGCATGGGAAGATATGTGCAGCCGAGAAGTACCTAGCGTTTACGGCCCTGCAGTACAGCACTGTAGGAATCTCGAATTACCAACCTGGAGTCCGACTTCCAGCACGTAAATTTACCCAGCCCTGGGAAGAAAAATCCACCTTTCAAAGTTTTACTGTGCCTGGCTCCTCATTGTCAAACGGAAAGTCTCTTTCTCTCCCAATAAGTAATCTCCCTAACGCGTCACTAACCTTATTATTATTTCAAACGGCGAGTGCCGCGACGCGAAGAGCCTAGGATACACGTCCAAGCACATCAATGGCTCCCCTTAAGTAACATTGTGACAAGGGCCGCATCCCATGGAAGCTCCAGATCCCCCGGCCTTGCAAATCTTCATGATGACTCGCCACTCCTGACGTGTAAATGAGGTTTAATGGGCAGGACGATGGAAAGAGAGTTTGTTTAATCCTTCAACACACACGCGCGCACAATTTCGCCCCTATTTTTCACCAGCCTTGCACCTTTTATTTCCTCCCCGGCGGGCCAGATCTTTCATTTCATCCCAAGCTAGGCCCCCAACTTAATCGTAGCCCCCTAACTGAGTGCGCTACATAGTTCTTCGTCTCTTCCTGCTCCTGATTCCAAGGGAGTCGATGGCTTTTTGTGGAGAAATTTTGGCCTGTTCGAGCTTGATGAACTATGTATGCTAAGATCAACAAGGTTCCAGGCGGAATAGGACTGTTTCAAATTGTCGAAGATGAGGCTTCCACGAGGTGAACTGCCAACGCGGCGGTGTTCGGCATTAACATAGTCGAGAGTGCTGCAAGGGATGCGCTGGAAGTCTGGAGAGTTTCAGTCTTGGCGGTACATCACCTGCTGGTGTTTTAGTACCATCAATTTAAATAGTCTTTCGCGGCGTTTACTTGTCGGCGGTTTTCTTGAGAAAGCAAGTAGACCGCTTATCGATACTTTTTTGATATGTAATACGGATCAGACCTTTCCTCGTATTGCTAACGGTATGGCTAGACGCGATGTCTCCAGGACTGCGGTAGTGATGCAGCGGCATAAGTACCGGAGAGCGGCTGATGGGATGCTTGAGGAGGGTTAAGCTTTGAGGGCTAGTATGACGTCTGCGGTTAGCTTTACTTAGACGTTTGGCGTGGCATGCGCCGTTTCTTCTTGCTTGCTGTTTAGTCTCCCTTGCGCTTAAAACTGGTCGCAGGGCGGACTAGCAAATGGGCAGACCAGTAAGACTACCTGATACAAGCTTAACCGTACTAAATGGGTAAATGGACTAATGCTGTGGTACTTTGCGCCATTGCCCGACTCTACCGGCTTCTTTCAGTCCTCGATCGACATTGGCGCACTACTTGACTGTTCCTTGTGCTGTGCCTCTCCGCCGTCTATTCCTTTCTCTATATCCCAAAATTCAAAGTTCCAAATAGTTCAGCCTGGTGATCGTCGTCTGTTGCGCCTCCACACCATCCATCTAGTCTCTATACATTATCATGAGGTTCCAGCAATGACATTTTCAGAAAAAGGTCATCTTTAGAAATGGCATCCGGACAGGCACTACGTGCACCATCACCTCCTCCATATGAGACCTATTCATACCCCAACGACTCATTCATGAGTTTCCTACATGACAGTTCTTTACGATTACGGCAATTCCTCTTGCCCAGGTTTTATGCCCATAACTATAGCAGACTGCCGAAAAAAGACGCAAAGGTTTCGGCAACGGCCTATCTAGACGGGCTTCGTGGTGTATTTGCCTGCCTCGTCTTCGTCGAGAACTTTTCTCGTCCATGGCAAAAAGGTCTCTATCATGCATATGGCGAAGGAGATAACCATGGTTGGTTGCAGCTACCTATCATCCGAGCCGCCCACTCCGGTCCATCCGTTGCAGTCTTTTTCCTGATGTCAGGCTATGTGATCTCATACAAGCCTCTACTTCTGATCAGGAATCGATCATATGAGAACCTTGGGAACATATTAACCACATCGGTTTTCAGACGAGGTCCGAGACTATTCTTGCCAGCCTTGGTGTCTTCACTCTACATCGCCATCACTACCCAGCTTGGGCTATTACGTATTCCGTCGAACGATATGACCGGCCACAAGCCCCAGGAACTGTCAGTGCTTTCTTCTTTTGGAGATCAGATGGAGGAATATGCTCGATTTGCTCGAGACGAGTTGACCAACGTGTGGAACTGGCAGCAACGCAAGACGACATACGATTCCAGCCTCTGGACAATCCCGGTGCAGTTCAGAGCATCTATGACAATCTTTGTCATCCTGCTTGGGACGTCCAGACTGCAATCAAGTGTTAGGAAGTACTTCCTTGTACTGCTCTTTGTCTATTGGATGCTCCGTGGTCAATGGGAGATGTCAACATTTCTCGGAGGAATGTTCCTGGCGGAAAGAGACATCGAGCGGATAGCCAGTCTAAACCTTGGCCACCACGACGGTATATATGAAAAGAAGAGGGGTAGTGTTACTTACCTTCGGAAATGCTTTCTGTTGTTCTGCCTACTGGTGGTATTGTACCTAGGATCGTTCCCGCAGGTTTCAGCAGAGAAAGCGCCTGGCTTCGTGTGGCTAGCACGACTGTCCGAGAACGACAATAACTGGAAAGCATATTCGGCATTACTCTTGATCTATACACTTGGTCGTTCGCCCTCCCTACAGAAGCTATTCCTGACATCTTTTGCACAGTACCTGGGCAAAATCTCATTTAGTATCTACCTAGTTCACGGACCAATGCTTCAAACTTTCGGCTACGCGTTTGTTCCTTATGCATGGAAATATACTGGGAAGAGTACGACTGCTCAGTACCAATCAGGATTCGCGCTTGCGTTCCTGGTAACGGCACCGTTAGTTATATATGTGGCTGATCTTTTCCGGAGGGTGGTGGAGCGGCCATGCCTACGCCTTGTATGGTGGTTTGAAAAGCATTACTTTGTAAGAGTGGCATAGAATGTAAAATAGATGAACAAAATGTTTAATAATAGTAGCCAGTCATGACGTGTGCGTGTGCAAGACAACCTGGTCTGCAATGCGGACAGAATACAAAATACTAAGAAAGGACGTTGCAGGACTACCCAAGTCGGGATCCGGTCTGGTCAATTGCTCCATCGCATTCCACCTGGCTTCAGGTTTTTCACCGCATATTAAGGCTACCTTCATCAAGCTAATCATGCGGGCCTATGACAACAAGAGGAACAGAAAGCACATAAGCGGAAAGCGTACCATGCCGATGGGTGCACAGGATGCAAACTGCATATCTCAAGCAAAGAACACGGCCTAGGAGCCACAAGGTAAAGTGCTCATCAAGCTCCTTCCTCAAGCCCCAACACGCAATACAAAAATAAGTAACCTGCTTGGTAATTTTCGGGATCGAGCTGCTCACGTAGAATCAATCGACTCTTGATTTTGCGTCCCATGACAGAATAACATTTGATTTCGCAAAGACTCACATGGAGTTTAACACTTGATAGAGAGTCCGAGCAAGCTCCTATTGGACAGTTGCCGAGCTCACCCGTTTGTGTTTAATGGGCCTTTACCCGCGCCCCGATCATGATGCGACAAGGGGGAAATGTAAAGCAAGACCTTCCGCTACCTATAACAAATGCGTAACAAAAAAAAAACGCTCACCATAGACTTCCCGGCACAGAAGATGATGGTTATTGAGTTAACCCGCAGAAGAACATGCAGGCCTCTTCCTACCCTCGTCATCATCGTCGCAGGCGGAAGTGATCCCCCCTTTTTGATTAAGCGAAGGGCCCCACAATTTTGAGAGAGGGAGGAAGAGACAGAGAGCAAACAGGCAAGCCAGCAAACATCTTCGGTGCAACATCGACTTACCATAGCCGGATCCTACAATGTCACAAAGGAGGTTTCTGACAAAAAGAAAAAAAGAAAAAAAAAGAGGCGTCGTAAACGCGTATTTGCATACGCTGCCAGCAGCTGAGTCTAACAAACATTAGCATTTCCGTCTCCCCCGCCGCCCTGCCCCCGACCACAAGATGACTTTGAATTCACCATATGAATTAAAAATAAATTGTGCAGAAAGTACAAGAGACCAAATCAGCCTCCTCGGATAGCTTTCCTCCACTTCAGATACACCCTCCGCACTCAGAATTTCCTCCCCGTCATTATCCCGCTAAACCGTACCTATACTGTACATACATCCCTTTGAAACATTCAAGCACCTTGCCCTCTCTTCTGGTTTTCGTAGATTTTGTCTTCCCTTAAACACCAAACCGCCCATGCATGCTCACTTTATTGATCCCTTTAATGATATGAAACTTGAGTTTATGAAATCTGCAGAGAATGTGAAAACGCCGTGGACTGGCCTAGGCACCGCAACGGATACTTTACCTGGCTATATTAGCCTTGTCGCCAGTAAGAATGGGCAAATGAGTTCAACCAATCTCAGTGATGACATTAAGATGCGGAGACGGCGGCGATGATGTGAACGTTGCTCTGGCGTGACGATGCAGGCATCTCCAGCTGAGGATGAATCATTGGAGACACTGGATAATATCCGCTGTTTCGTAGGGGCTGATACCCATGTGTGCCAGTGGGTGATGACGATGATATTGTGCCTGCAATGTCGGGGTGGCTCTGCTTTCGCGACGCTGTTCTATAGAGCAGATCTTCGCAGGAGCTTTGTGATCCACTGTATAATCTACTCACCTCACGAGTAGGGTACACTTCATTTCCCCGATTCGATATACCTGTCGGAGAGGCGTAATTAAGGTGTGTCTCAGAGTTGCCAGACAATGTATGATATGAAGCTGTCATTGGCGAATTATCAGCGATCGAGTTGTCGTTCAAAGCATTCAATATGTTCATTGGACCATAGCTCACGACACTATTGTAAGTCTGAAGACCATCCAGGCTGCGGCTAGGTTGAGAAACATGGATATTGGCATGGCCATCAATGGGCCGAACAAGCGGAGCTTGCGATTGACGGCCGGTCGCGGGATACGGCAGAATTCGATCGGGACCGGCAACGGGTAGGGACGAGGGTAGGGACGGGGGTAGGGACGGGGCTATACCGTTCAGTGAGAGGTTTTTGGACTCGGGGCTTACGGTAGGTCGAACTGAATATCCAGTTCCCTGGTATCCAGGGTGAAGCAGGGCTTCCGAGAAAGTTGGATGTGCCCCGCCACTGGAAGATCCACCGTAGGCAGAAATGCCAACTTGATCTGGACTCAATAAATGATAAGAGGGTGTATGAAGGTTGTAGTCAACATTGCCGTCAGTAACCTCGCTATACGAAGATGGCATATTGTAGTATTTTACCGGATACTGAAAAGAGGGCACCGAGTTTTGTCGATAGGGGAACCCATCCAGGTTTAGAGTTGTTGAAAAGTACTGCGCTCCATTTGGAACGCTCAGTCGGAAAGGTCGAACAACTGCCGCTGGAGCCTCGAATGAAGAATTGCTTGCATCACTTTTGAATTGTGCTTCTTGAGATTGAACCTGCAGAGCCATGTAAGTGCAAGCTCGAAGCTCACTAAATGGAGTGAATGCTGAGTATCGAACCTAACTTACTCTCAGGAATTGGCATACATCATTTCCGGCTGACTTGCAATTTGTACATGCCCCCCCATTTCCTGTGTCACCACTACAACGGATCTTCCGCTTTCTGCAACGACCACACTGTAGGTACAATCAGATTGGCTCAGCCAAGATGGATTCTTCAATAGGGTGAGTTGATAAAGTAAACTCCTGGAGAAATATACTTACAGCGACTGGAATTCTGCGTCTCACACCGGATGAATTTGTTTCTGATTCCGTTGACTGACCATTCCGTGCCTCGTGGGAATGTCGGTGGCCAATGTAAGGTCCTTGGGGTAGATCATGCGAGAGAGGATATCCTTGGCCACGCCTATTAATGCGGCGATGAAATCCCAGCTCACCATCACTCCCATAACAACGGGATCCTGAACCCATCTACTTGAAGATTAGATTCTAAGTCAGAATCCCAAGTACACAGGTTTGTCGGGAGCCACGGTGTCCACATACCTTGTTTGATGCAATAAGAAAATGAGGGGAGGTGGAAAAGGGACTGAAAACAAAGACTGGAAGGGAGGGCTTTCTTAGATACTGAGCGAGTGTGATATAGCTAGGCCGTTTTGGCTGGTGGGATGACAGTCTATTTGATGGATCACAGCTTCTTTCGGTCACATCAGGCTTAATCGGCTTGCATGTTTGCCCCCATGCTGCTGAGGTAGTGTTCCTCACGCATGAATTCTCAAATGTGATAAGTCGAATGTATAATTTGCACAGTATGCTGGTACTATCCCCCATAACACATGGCCATCTTTCTCAAGGTTAACGGCCTCATGGGGCATGCTGAGTCTGTGGGGCAAGAGGCGGATAGCTGCAGTAATCAAGGTATGGGCTTGTACCTATCATCCCACTAAAATATACAAGGCAATAGAAGCTCTCTGCTGCAAACAGATGTTAGACAAGTCTCGTTAAATGATTAAGAATGTTGCATTTTTGGTTATGCCTTCTCGACAGTTTAAGACAGGCTGAAGTTCAGCCCCAGCCAATGGACTACCAAGTCCTGCTAAATAGAAGAGTTTACTTTGATGAAAACTGCCCACTCTCAGACAAAAGCTTCATATCGTAACCAGAGGTCAGAAGATCCTGGGCTTCCTGCCTGTTACCCCACACATATTGGAGATGTACCCATCCTCCCGTTTGAGCACCAACAGAGCACTCCACTGGCAGGCCCCCACAGGCTCAAAAATCTCCGTCCTGCTTTCAGAGAGGGCCACAGCCTGATAGCTTCTTGACAGACAACTTCGAGGCTATTGGCATAAAAAAGGGCAAACAACTGTCAAAAGTTTGCTCAACGGGGATTGTCATACATAGCGCAAACTTAGGGGTTTCTTGCACTTTCCATCGTCTAAGCGAAACAAATGTTGGCTTGCTCCAAGGTACCTGCCGGACACTTCAATAATTCCTCTACCAATTATGCAAAAACTATAGTGCAGCTGCAGGCACAGTGCTTCCTGACGCAAGCCACTGCCAGCAAGAAATATTATCTGCAGCATGTAACCTATATAAAGCCATCCGCTCTTGCCTTTCTTCTACTGCACCTACTAGCTAAAATCTTGACCGCTCCTTGCAAGAGACTGTGAGGATATTATTCATATCAAGTGATCGATCGATTAAGTCTAAATCCAAGGGGCATAATTGCTAAGGAAAACATTAGCGATCATTTTCCACATATCAACACTGTGCCTCAAAACCATTTGTTTGCTACACAAACCGTTGGTGATAGCTACTAAGGAACCATGCACGACAGGTCAGAGGGGGCTTTTGAGATTCTACAGTCAATTGAAAGTTGCAGACCACAATGCGGTCTAAAGATACAGCTTGTGATATCCACAAGAACGTTGCGAGATATTCTTGATCGTTGTATTCGAATGACGCGAATCGGAAGTGCGATACTGTGTTGAAAACCATCTCAACATTCACAGTTCGACAGCATCATCTAGAGTGCAGAAGTTGGCATTATAGCCCAGGAGCTGCATAGATACTGTAACATGAGATATGTATTCTAAATCTCTTTTCATTTGAAATGGTCGCACAGGAAGTGCGAAAGAAGTTTCTGGACCAACGATGGCAGATCTAACCTTTGCATCGGGCATGGTGACACTGCTTGCAGATATGGTTTCGCAGAATGACTGCCGTAGAAATAGTTCAGTGATATCAAACCAGAGTAGTACAATATCGGTATGCCGATAACGCCTCCGGCTTGGAATATGGTCTAAGCATGCAGTAATTGAATCAGGTTGGGCTAAAACTACCCGGTATTGTAGCTTGTCTTTCATAGTTAAAGCTTTCCGTTTTGCCATAAAAAACAACCTGAATACGCCGAAAAACACTCAGATAAGCCTTTGGAAGGCTGATGCTGTATAATGTAGGACCACTGCCATTCGACGCAACGTTCAGTCATTGATGCTCTACCATAGCAATCAGAAGCACAATGCTGTGGCAACTTGCTATGTGTGACTCTAATCTGAGTGACAAGCAATGCGAGTCGAGGAAGTTCAAGACATGCTGCCACCAGGGGGCTCTTCTGCCACCTACTGAGACTATACAGGCATCCGAAAGCTGTCGATTGTCCCAGGGCCTGTCTCTAACTGAAAAGCGTGCTGCTGGCCACTGGCACATGTTTCAGCTCCAGGGGGTTAGGATTAGTATTAGGATTCGAAAAAAAAAAACGCGGATGGCTGCTTGCTGATAGCAAGAGATTCATTGTTAGCGCTCTCGGGGAAGCAGCAAGATATGCAACTTCCCGTGGGCTAGCCTAAATAGGTGGCAACTCCAAAATCCTGGGTGTCATGCAATGGGGTATCAAACGCCATACGAAGTTGCCTGCGTAAGATGAAGACAACCATTTTGAGTAGCTCAAGTGCTGATCCAGGGGATGAAAGGGTGTCAAACATTCATCCGCATGTTGTCACTGATAGACAGCATACTTTGGAATGGACTAGATTGAGAGGCTGTCAGACAAAGAAGAAACCTAGGTGTCTTTCTAGTGAGAGTGGCCATAGTGATAGAATGGCGGCATGCGCCATACGTAAGAGTCCTGTGGCTCTCTGGCACTACCAGTGCTTCAGATAACTCGGTTTCGATAACTCTCACAGACATCTCCTCCGGCGTATCCGTCACAGTAATGGCACGGTATCAAGAGATTCCCACGTCCTACTCACAGTAAGACTATGATTCTTGCAAGAGCAAGGCTTCTTTCCCCCATGGGGTCACTCCGATGTCCTCTTTTATGATTGCAACCCAGTTGCATTCACACCACATTGGATGATGCTTTCGGGAAGTTAGAGAGGAGCGGCCATCGTAGCACATCGGGAGATCGCTCATGCCGATATTTATGGACGTTTCCTTAGGAGTTTAATATAGGGGAGATACGTACGTACCAAGAAGCTACGGTGAATCACTTACCAGGCACACTATAACTATGATATCACGTGAACAAATCACAAAGCAACTCGCCTGAAGTCAAGTTCAATGATGCCCGCAGCCGTCCTACAAGATTTTTCCAAAGACAGACACGCCAATTCGAGCCGAAAGTTGAGATGCTAATTAGTTTCACCGACTCCTGGCAATCAGGCAGAACATTTGAGATCTGAGGAATGCAAATATCAAATGCGAGTCTAAGAAAGGAAGGTGAATAAAGAATTGCATGAGAGAGAGAGAGAGAGAATATGGTTGGGACATCGTTAAAGGAGATGAGCCTAAGTATGATGGTATAGCAGGTGTAGAACGGATGCGGAAGATTCAAGCTGCAATTATGATACTATTGGATGAGATGAGGAACAATTATAAAAAAGCATCAGCACGTGGAAGGGATAGGGGAAATGATATTATGACTTACTCACTTGCTGCAGCCGCATTGCTGTGACAAGAGACTGGATCCTATAGCCTTCTTCCACCTATTCAGCGTGGAGACGATTTATCATCTTAGGCTTGTGTGGCATGCATAGAGTCCCTAAATGCTAGCTTTGAGTTATCATATACACATACTGCACTAGAAGGCATGCAAATATCGTGGTCCAAGGACAAAATTTGTGCCTGTAGTCACTATGAAGCGGGCACAGAACGCTAGTCCTATTTAGGCAAACTGTCCCTAGAATAACTATGCAAGGCTGAACATTGATCCTCATGTATCGTGAGGGAAAAAGACAATAAATTTCTCCCCTACCACTTTTCATCATCGATGCAGAATATTTAGAATGCAACCCAAGGCACTCAATTAGCAGGCTACATAATTTTCGAAATCATGAGCGTCCTCCTTGAAACATCAGCAGGCGACATCGTCATTGACCTACTGGTTGACTACTCTCCTAAGCTCTGCGAAAAGTGAGTCCGCTCTCTCCGTCCCTTGCCTGTAGTTAACTGAAAGCATAGAGACTAATACTTCGATCGTAATATAGCTTTCTGAAGCTGTGCAAGATAAAGTATTACAACTTTTCTCCCGTCCACAGTGTCCAGAAAAACTTCTCTTTCCAAACCGGCGATCCTCTTGGTGGCTCGCAAGAAAGCGATGGCGGAAGCTCAATATGGGGAATTTTGGACGGGCCCGTGAAGAGAACCTTTGTGGCAGATCTCCATCCCAAATTGAAACATGCGGAACGTGGCACAGTTAGTATGGCTACGGTTGCGAGTCAACGAGATCCAGACGAGCGCCTTGCTGGAAGTCAGTTTCTTATCACACTTGGCGACGAGTTAGACTATTTAGATGGCAAAGCAGCGATATTTGGCAAAGTTGTTGAGGGTTTTGATGCGTTGGAGAAGATAAATGAGGCATTTTGCGATGAGAAAGGACGACCTTTGGTTGACATACGCATCAAGCACACTGTTATTCTAGACGACCCCTACAATGACCCTACTGGATTAGTCGAACCCCCTGAGAGCCCTCTACCCAGTAAGGCGCAGCTGGCCACAGTCCGGATTGGGGATGATGAGAAGATCGAGGATGAGGCGGACCCGGAGGTCGTTGAGAAGCGACGGCGGGAACGAGAGGCTAGAGCCCAAGCTTTAACGTTGGAGATGGTTGGTGATCTGCCATTCGCAGAAGTAAAACCACCCGAGAATGTTCTATTTGTATGCAAACTCAATCCTGTCACAGCTGGTGAGTGCACGCCTTCGGGTCTTTCTACGTGGAGCTCTTGCTAAAAATTATGCCTAGATGATGACCTAGAGATGATCTTCTCACGGTTTGGCAAGATTTTGTCTTGCGAAATCATTCGCGACAAGCGCACGGGTGACAGTCTACAATATGCATTCATAGAATTTGAAGAACAATCATCCTGCGAGCAAGCCTACTTCAAAATGCAGGACGTTCTTATCGACGACAAGCGGATTCATGTCGACTTCTCACAGTCCGTCTCCAAGCTCTCTGACTCATGGCGGGATAGCACAAACGCGAAACGTCGCCGTGGTGGTGGCGGCTTTGGAGGCGTAAGTGGATTGGAGAAGAAGAGGCAGTACAAGGTGGGAGATTACAGCGGCGGAAGAAGAGACAATTATGGAATGGTACATGACGAGGATGAGCTGCGAAGAAGGCATGAAATGGAGAAAAAGTATAATTCGGGGAAAAGAGAGAGGAGTCGTAGCCGCAGTCCTCAAAGCTATAGATATGAGAGTTCGAGGAGTTACAAAGGAAGGGATAGGGGCAGAGATTATCGGGAAAGAGATCACAGGGACCGTTACCGAGACGATGACCATTACCAGTCGTCAAGAAGATAGTCCCTGAAATATAATGCATGGTTGACCAGCTTTATCCCTCACAGCTTTTCAAGGATGGATATTTCGGTTGAGACATTTGTCAATTTGATACACTGCTAGGCATGCTACGTTTGGCGGGCTCACTATTATGTCGCAAGTTGCTTAATATTTTCCTTTCTAGATTTCAGCAACCACATCACATGAGCTCAGACATGACGCTAATTTGCTGGCTTACTAGAATGATATTTCGAGGCATTGATTATGGATATTCTTTCCCCGCCTATACTTACCATCATAGGTATGATCAAGCTATAGTTGTACTTGTCGTATATCAAGTTCCAATCTCACCGAAGAAATCTTCTCTTGTGTAAAGAAGAGAGTGAGATTGAGAGGCATTCATGCAATTTTTATCAAGCAATATGAACTGATGACACAGTTCTGTCTCTTCAACAATTAGATGCTAAGGTATTGGGAGCAAGTGGCTGGACATTGACCGCCTATCACATTGTGCTCCTGGGGTCACCAGATCTCTCATTCTCAACCGTGATCACCATCGTTCATATTCCAACAACGAACCGGACTCCCATAAGAACACCACTGGCACGAAAAACCCCTTCCCTTTCTTGACGGATTGCTCTGACTGGTCTGCCAGCAGTAGGATCTAATTCAGTATCTGGCCAGTCTGGTGTGTGCAGATACCCAAGAACAGAATCATCGCATAAGGAGTTTGGCTTCCATTTTCTTGGGGATTCTGAGTTTCTTATTGCAAACGCATTGTCAAATATCCCTGCAGTTGGGCCTAAACTTTCAGAGCTTTTGCTAGGCATGAGCCTAGCTAAGCTGGAATGGCCGCCGCATTCAGGTTCAACCCCCGGGGAAACAATAATGGTTGATTCTGCCTCATCGCTTAGTCTACTAGGGGAAGGTAGCTTATGCCCCGGGTTCGAGAGTGAAAATCGTGCTTGTCTTGGCTTAGATGCAGTGATAGCACCATTTTTTGTACGAGCTCGGGATGGCCTTGATGATGAGGCTTTGGTTATTTTCAACCCATCTTTTGATAAACGTGTATTTGATCCCTCAGTTGTCTGACTATAACGCCACGGCGTGGTGTCAAGGAAGTATCTGATTGGGTTCGAAGCGCACGCATCATGGCTAGCTCGTGACACAAGCTTGTTAACACTCTTTTTCTCAAAAGGAATCGGTGCGAGTATCTCGTTCCGAATATTATCTGGTATTGTTATGTGATTCGAATTGATGGTGCTTGGCTGATTCTCATGTTGCGCATTTGGATTAGCCATAAGCCCTCTTGACATCGATTGATCTCCTCTTCCGCTAATTATGGGAGGATCCCGAGTGCTTGCTCGTCTTAGACTTCGGCCATTTTCTCGGAATGAGGTACCCAAAGATTCGTCAACCCCCATATAGGCCTGATGAGGCTCGAAAAGCGCACCTAATTCTCTGGCTGACATTGATCGATGGGTAGGTCTCTTTCTCTTCACCGGTTGCTTTTCACTCTGGTTGCTATTGATCGATGGCAGATTACTCTCCGCTCTAAGACGCTTTGGTAGACTCCTTGAGGGGCCATTGATGTCCCCTTTTGTGTTTACCGGCGTTTCTTGCAGATTGAGAGAGGAGAATTTGTAACGATCGACTAACGTCGAGTATTTACCATATTTAGTGGAAAATATTATACTAGTGGTCGGATGCAGCGCCATCTTGTGTTTCTCCTCTGTGGCTAAGATGTTTCTGTTTATGAGCATGCTTGACGCGTCTTCTGATTCCTCTATATTAGAGTGCCAATTTCTGCCTTCAAACTCGATCTGAGCAATATTGCGTTCGTGGACTCCAATGGTGGAAGCAATACCACGAATGTTCTTAGGAGTCTTGATTTTCGTTTCTGCTTGGGATACCAAACGTACCATAGACACTTTGGTATGCTCTCGACCAGAAATTTGATTTTGATTCGAGGGTAGCTGACGGTGGATGATCTCCCTTGTTGGCACATTAGAACCAATTTGCAATAACCTAGAACGAGTGGCCATGTACGGGGCTAGATCAAGCCCGCCCTTAGAAAGCTCATCGAGCTTTTTGGAGTCTTCTACACCTCTGTACCTCTTTCTTGGGATACTCCTTGGTCCTTTCGGGTGCATTGGATGAATTCCCGATTTCTTGCCACTGTCCACAACACCTTCTGGGAGATATTCTCGAGCTGGAGGATAAAAATGGGTTCCTGCCGTGGACCTTTCCCAAAGCATCGACTCTTCGAACTGTCTGCTATCTACAGTGACTTGCGTAACCATAGACAACTGGTGTACGTTTATTGTCTCAGCGCGTGATTTTTCAGTTACGTCCGTCAACTCAGCACCATTTGAATATGATGGAGATTCTTTGGATGCGTCAGACGTTTTGCCTAAAGCCGCGGCATTCAAGGCCGAGGATTTCTTCTTTTTCATCTCTTGTGGAGCCACCGTCCAGACATGGCCAATTCCGCAGAAGCTTTCCGGAAGTTTGCGCCCTGGTCGATCCAAGGCTTTCTTATGACGACTCTTCCCAACTCTGCCCAAAGTAATGATAACATCGATAATTCCGGCCTTGGCACCGAACCCATCATGCCAGTGTTTGCTTTCAGGGATAGAAAGCTTTGATAAATTCTCTAGATAACTTCTCATCGGGTTAGGGGGGCTACCATAATTCTCCCATAGCTCAATTTCCTGGGATAGTAGGCTATTCACCGCGAACCAGCGCTCTTCCAATGATGCATATTTCGTGCTACTTGTCTCTTCTCCAACAGTCACTGGTAATGATACTGGGTTAATCGCCCAAGGGAGCTAGTGGGTGTCAGCCTTCTTTGTTGCTGAGCACTCTACTCATAGTTGATGTTTGTAATAGCCTCTGGCTGATAATTTACTTTGTGAAGTCTCTTACCTCTATCCCCGTATCTACCCGTCTTCCCGAATATTGATGTTGCGATTCGTCGAATCCATCTTTACGTATGAGGGTAGCATTATTTCTGGGTCGAATCAGCCGACACTGAGTTAACTCGCCATTTAAGTAAATAGTCACGCAGATGCTACGATTCGGATGCGTCAGTAAGCATATAACCAGCCAGCCTAGCTGGGAAACGATTTACGAACTCTTGTGGTTTGAAGTTGACAAGACTTGGCATTAAAGATTTTGGTGACAAGTCGACCACGACCTGTATTGGTGTTGGTTTTGTGATCGGCTTGATGAATTCATTCGGATCTAAGATTTTGTGTTTCATTCTTGTAGATAGCTGCGCTGATACGGGGCTAGATCTTCTTGATAGCAATGACGTGGGCATACTGGAGAGATCGCTAGAACCAGGAGAGCCGTCACGAACCTGGCTCCTCGGAAGCGACTGATGTGGTCGGGGCACTAGCAGGTCTCTCCCAACCTTCACAAGAAAAAAAGGCATTGTGTCATCGAAGAATCGGAGATGAGCAGAATCCCCAAAAGCCCTATAGCATTCTAGCGTCAGTATCTACATTATTCTGGTACAAGATAATTACTCTTTGAATGCATTAGACAATGCATAAACCTGTGTCTTAAATGCCACTTACTCTTCTCTTAGATCTTCATATATGTAACCTTTAGCTGGACCCGTCTGGATAGGCTGCCGCGCCAGTGATCGAAGCCTGGCTAGCCTCACCTCGAATGTCTCTTCTTGCAGCATCTCCTCCCTGTTTTCGCTGGCGTAATTAGACCATGGCTTTGCTGGATCCCAAGCCCTCAGCTTCACTGTCGTTCCGAGAGCATTATATATAGGCATCGTAGCAGATGCTCCATTCACAGTCTATGTAGAGTACAGTCTCTGGCGAGGGGGAACCATCCTACTGGTGACAATTGACAAATTAGCAGGTAAGAATTAGCGAATTCCTCGAAGGAGCTTGAGCGCAGAGTCTGCGAATCAAGTTAGCTCATCTAATAGTCTGTTTTAAACAAGAGCGTAACCTGGTTGAAGGGAAGTTGTGGACGGCGTGACATATGTGGTCAGAGACTTCAAAGTTAAGTGTTGGGGTTTCGACACGTATATGCCCAAACCCTTTGCAGAGCTGGTGTCAATGCGAATTTCTTTGTAGAGGCGATGGAGTGTGGTTGCGGCCGTGACCGTGGAATAAATTCCCCCAGAATTGGTAGGCTCAAGGGATCCTTCCTCATTCAGTCGTATTGACAGTACCATAACAGGAAAGCGCTATCTAGTCACCAGAGCTCTAAGTTGTACATTCTGAAGTAACTTAGGAATGCAGTAAGTAGATGATTATCCACTACTTTGGAGATATCTTTGGCTTCTGGAAACAATTTAATGGCTAGATATGACAAACCGCAATTTAATGTGTATAGACCACGATTATCGACGCCATATCTTAAGCTGAAGAAGTCATATAGCTATCTTGATGATTTTTTGGTAAGCAACAGATTGGTGCCTTGTACAGCGCACGCTGCATGCGACAAAGCTGAAATACCGCTTCAAGCATCATCTTTTGCATTGAAATAATGAGTTGCTATTGCATCAGTGACTAACAAAACCCGCAATCCAGTGGATAGAAGTAAATGCTGATTCTTGATAATGCCAAATGTATTTGATTATCCTGTACGTGGAAAAATGCACTTTGTCCAAGTTGAAATGGCTTGCGACCAAAATTCCAGCCATCATACGAATTGTTCTCACCTGGTCAGACTTCAAAGAGTTCCGAAACTTGAGATGTTCGAAAATGTAGCATATATCCAAATTATTACATTAAATGCAAGGCGGCTGTTCAAGGCATCAAGAGGATCTTGCTGGAACCAAAGGAGGCTTCAAGAAAGTTTGGCGTTCGTACATTGTGAGCAGAACTCGTGGACTAACCCTAGTTAGTGACATATGAAAATGAAAATGGGTTTGTGATATATCGCAACACCTTATTTTATCTTTATGCAGACCAACTAGACTCGACTTAATTATAGGGCCGAAATGAGCCTTGAATTAATGGTCGTAGTTCTCCAGGAAAGTATTCAGGAGAGCTTTCTGTTTTCTGCTTGAATGTTAGAATAATTGTCCTAGATTGGAAAGTAGGAAAGATCGCGTACCATTTTCATCTATTCAAATCGCGGTCACGCCTGGCTTATGAAAGCGGAATGTCCGCATCTGTTATCGCCTCCGTCTCTGCATCAGGCCAGGCTTGTCTGAGATCATTATTATCAGCCTCACTTGCCAGCAACTCCCCCAGTATCTCAATGGATTCTTGATAGACTCCACCAATCTCCATATCAAGTGGATCATCGATCTCCATTCCATTCTCGGATTCTGCTTCATCATTGCCCTCTCCCTGCTCTGCCTCAAGATCTTTCCCCATAACCTCAACTGCAACTAGCCTAGTTCTCTCAAAAAGGCTCTTGCACCGGACCATATCAGTTTTACTAAACCCAACGTTCTTGCCTAAATCAAAGCCTGGAAGCGGACTTCCTGTACCACTATCCTTCCCTTTTAACAGACTAGAGAATGCACGATCTAGTTTATTCAGCAATGCAAAGGTAGGCTTCGGCGCACCCGGAAAGCCTGGGAGGTACGAAACTACAGCTAATGCTATTTCCATAAGATATGGAACTTGAAGATGAGCTGTGTTCATGATTTAGAAGCTGTGGATCATGTATCCAAGGTGCTGTACTCACGTGTGCCTGTTAGCCAAATCACATCCACCACCTCAGTTATATCATTACACACTTCTGTGATGCTGGTATATCTTGGCACTTCTTCATCGTTGCTAGAAGGCTGTAGCCTCTTTACATATCTTCTTGAGATGTGAAGCAACCTGGTATCAATATATCGTCTTGCAATTTCTTCTTTGCTAGAACCAGCCTTCAAAGGACGAGAGCGAGGTTGAGGGAGAGTAGATGTGATTGACACAGAGGATGAATTTGTAGGTGTAGGGCTCGGTAATGCTGCCATTGCGATGTTGTGTACCGTGTACTGTGTTCCAGGTTTTCTCTTATGTAAAGATACTGAAAATGAAAGTCGTGAAGCCCAATAAGAACGGCCAGATGAGCGATGCAGGGAATGGTTTGGTCACTAATCAATCAATGAGAATTGTAAATGGTTAAACGTCACGTGAAAACTGGGCCTCAACCTCAATCCCTGTCCTAAATTTGGGAGCTGCCAGCATCTGCGCGATACGATAGCTTGGTGGAGATATATTGTTGTATCAATTTCTTCCCCGGCATGTACAATTGAGATTACTATGCCTGCACAAGCGTGAGCACTTCATTATTTTCAGGCAACAGATGAAGACACAATGACGAGCATTGACGACTTGTTCAAGGTATGCTAACACTCAGAGGAGAATGCTCAAGCTCATAGGATCTAGAAACCTGCCTTGCCTAGCAACAAGCGCAAGTTAGATGCTACTCGAGATCCGAGTATGTATGATCTTTATCTTAATTATTTGCGCATACTTATTTCATTCTCCAGATGAGATATACAAATCTGCGAAGCTCGCGTCGAATGGGCATGTCAAAAGCGGCGGACGATCTGTGAGTATACAAGACGAAGATGACATCGAAGCTGGACCGTCTGCACCACCTGATGATGATCAAGAGTATGGGCCCGATCTTGGCGATGACGAAGAAGGTCGGTTTTTTGAGAGCGGCGTGAGTAGACAGGAAAATGAGATCCTTGATTTTATGACGGGCCAGGAAGAGGCAGAGATAGCTCCTGAGAAGATTGATGTGACATGGTTGCGGAAACTTGCCCTCAATTTCGAAAGGAAGATCACCAAAAATGCAGAAATGAGAGCCAAATTTGAAGGAAATCCACAAAAGTTTATGGCAAGTGAAGCGGATCTAGATGCGGATATCAAAGCACTATCTATTCTGACGGAGCATTCGGAGCTTTACGAAGAATTCTCGAAGCTTGGTTGTGTGGGCAGTTTGGTTTCCTTGTTGGCGCATGAGAATACAGACATCGCTATCGATGCAATCGAGATAGTCAGCGAACTTACGGACGAAGATGTGGAGGCAGAACAAGAACAATGGGATGCCATCGTGGATGCTATGGTTGACGCAGATTTACTAGATCTCTTGATCTCAAATTTCTCTCGCTTTGATGAAGAGAACGAGTCAGATAGGAGTGGTGTCTACCATGGGCTAAGCGTGTTAGAAAATCTGGCTTCAAGAACCTCAATCGCAGAAAAGATTGGCCAAGATACAACTGTACTGAAGTGGCTACTCGAGCGAATATCAAAAAAAGAGTCACAAGTCGGTCAAAATAAGCAATATGCCGCGGAGGTCCTGGCCATTTTACTACAATCGTCAACCACTAATCGAAGGAAATTTTGCAATTTAGATGGCGTAGATCTCCTGCTACAGATACTAGCTGCGTATCGAAAACGAGACCCTGTCAAAGGGACCGAGGAGGAGGAGTTTGTCGAGAACGTTTTTGATTGTTTGACATGTCTAGTGGATGAGCCAGAAGGGAAGAGCAAGCTTCTTGAAGCCGAGGGTGTCGAGCTCGGTTTGATTATGATTAAGGAAGGCAACAAGAGCAGATCTCGAGCAATCAGACTGGTAGACCATGCAGTAGGTGGACAATTAGGAGCAAGTGTTTGTGAGCAACTAGTTGAGGCAGCTGGGCTCAAGGTCGTGTTTGGCATGTTCATGAAGAAACAGGATGGCCAGACGACAGAGCATCTACTCGGAATATTCTCCTCCCTTCTACGATCATTACCAGCGAATTCAGCAGGGAGAATACGGACCCTTGCAAAATTCGTAGAAAAAGATTACAGCAAGCTCGAAAAATTGCTGAAGTTACGAAGAGACTATGCTGCGAGGGTATCGGCTGTTAATGAGGAGATTCGAAAAGAGCAACAGAGATTGGATGTTGAGGAGCGTGAGGAGATGGCTGATGAATGGGACTCAAGAAGACTAGATGCTGGTCTGTTCTGTTTACAAACTATCGACGTTATCTTAGCATGGCTTATAGCAGAAGACGATGGCGCGAGTGTGAGGATACAAAGTCTTCTTGCAGACCGTGATGAGTCTTTCGCTGATGTCAAAGCAACAATCCAGGGTACGCCTTCTCCTTTGCCTTTCAGCGAATTATACTGATTTCTACCTAGAGCAACTCGATGCAATCGTCGGAAACTCAGAGGAGGAAACAATGACGAAGGATATGCTAAATGCACTTGTGCAATTCTTGGCTTAGCCAAGTGGAAAAACACAATAAATGTAAAATTGGGATCTCTTGATGAATTAAGCATGTATATGCTGCTGTTCAAATGCACCATGATTCGAACGCCTTTCGCTATGCTATGCAAACGCTGCAGAACTAAGCTGCTACACTAGGATTAGGAGTTTCAGGATTATTCCTCTCACGCCAAATCTTCCCATTCGTTCTTGTGTACAATCCTCCAGTGAAAATGAGACAGGGCACGGCCGCAGCAAAGCTCAGGATTCCTAAAGACCAACTCATCGTGCCCCAACCAGCAGCACCCCGAACGTACCCTGCCCAGACGGGACCTATCATTGTTCCCGCCGCAAATGCTGCGATGAAAAGTCCATAGGCTTGAGCATATGCCCCGTTGGGTCCATACAGTCCTGGATGCTTCTTCTCTTTCGCTGCTACTACATAAGTGATCTCCGCAGAGAGCGGAGGCATAAGAATAGCCAGACAGAAGCCAATCATCGCTAACAATGCGCAGAGCAGCACCTTCTGCCCCATCGAGTTATAAGTGACGTATCGTAGAGCGATCCACAGGGCTTCAACTAATTAGCACTATGATCTTTCGAAGTTTTGGTAGGACCTAGGAGCTTTGAAACTGTATTTAGAGCCACTATAGCAGAACAAAGAGGTCCTTGAACCGGCCCCCAAGCTCCTGTCTCACCTGATAAGGATTAACAGATTATTATAGAAATATGGGTGCTTACGTATTGCTAGTAGAAAGCCAGTGACGACTATATACCGTGGCCCGTGACGGTCTGATAGCCAACCTGCGACTGGAGCCACGAAGCTTGGTACTATAACCGCCAGAAACACAAGACCTGCACCGATAGCATTCCACCCGAATATCTCTTGAACATAAAGGGGAATAACACTGTCGAAGGCTGTCAGAAGCGAGCCTTGGACAATGCATCCCCACAGTGCAGCAAGTAGCCTCCTCGACTTAAGGAGGGTGAGTACTGGTGGATATTTACTCCTTCGAGCCGCTTTGGCTAAAGTGGAAGGACGTGGTGCTTTAATGTCTGGCAACGCAGTTGTTGTAGATGTCCCATCTTTGATCTTTTCCTCCGTAGATTTCTCTTCCAAATCCTCAACGGGCGAATCTTTCACAACAGAGTTTCCTGGGGGTGTGTCTGATTGACTTCCTACTACATCAGAATTCCCCTCCAACCACTGCCGGGCGATCTTCTTCTCAACCAAGACGAGGCGGAGAACGATATCCACGGCCACGAGGGCGAAGGCCACATAAAAAACCGCATAATATCCCGACTTCTCGTATAGAAGTCCTCCAACCAAAGGCGCTAACAAAATGCCAACAGACATACTGAGAGACACCCAGCCTAAAACCTGTCCTATATCTTTCTCTCCAACAGTGTCAACCAGCAAAGCTATGCCTGTGGTCCAAACGATTCCTCCAGAGAATCCTTGAAGTACCCGTCCTATGATCATTACTTCCACATGCCTTGCCAGACACAACATAACTGTACTACTCCCTAGTGCAACTAGACCTACTAACAAAGGCATTCGGCGACTAGAGGATCTATCCGCGAACCACCCGCAGATCGGAGACGAGACCAAGAGTGCAGCCCCATAGACCGACAACAAGATAGAGACATAGCTTTGCGACTGAGATTCGGGTACTCGAGCACGTTCATGAAGAGCGAACGGTACGACGGGGACGATGATTCCGTATAAAAAAATGTCCGAAAATACGGCTATACATATTGTGGTTAAGATGAACGTTTTTGAGGAGCGGAAACTAAGGAAATATGGTGGTGGAGTCGTAGGCGAGACTCTCTTCTGCGAAAAGAAGGTTCCGATCCCGATGGCGATACGCCCCATATTGTGAAGTTATGGCTTTTGTCAAAGGCACAAAGCACGATCTTCAGAGGCTACATGGACAAGTCCTCAAAATGGTTGTTTGATTGTCATAGGAGCTCTCATAGACATTTCACTCTATAAAGATGGGCTATTAGACAGTGAAATGGCCCAGTCCAGGGACGCGCTAAACCGCTTTTAGTAACACATAGCCGAATCCCATTTCCGTCGGTGCCCACGGAATCCGATCCTTACCCAACAAATACCCGTGAACGGATGAATATTATTTCCATGGTCAATCACTCCCTTCGTTCAAAGTTCAGGAGGTGTCTTTGAGCGCAATATGCGCCATAGCAAAGCCAAAGCACCTAAAGAGAACCTCACGTTCTTCATCAGCGTTTAATGAATCTATTATTTGTTAGCGCAAACAGCATGATTGAGATCCATTTGAGCAAGGCTCAACCGTGTATGTGCTCACAAAGAGATTCACCATGTCCATAACATCTGTATCCTCCGCTTTATGTGCATGTCAGGCAAAGCTTGACCAGCGCAATGTTATCGAGTTCAGATTTCTATGAATTTAACTAAGAATCTGGACATCGTGTGATCTGATACTATGAACACAGACAAATGGAAGCTAATCCCACTGATCCATTTTGGCAAAGGAAACATTCACGGTAAACTGAACTTGGCCATCCCTGAAGAAGGCTCACAATTGGAAGACAAGCTAGAACCCACTCTGGCTTGAGACAGGAAAGACTTAGGGATAGTACTCTTGTACGTGACAAACCATGCCTATTCAAGACTCGGACTGAAATGCAGTTGAGCAGAAGAATGATTCAGCATTATACTTAAATAGCTGTCTTGGTGGTGGCAGCTCTCCTAGCGTGGAGGTTGGGATTTGTGGGCTTGACGCCTATGGAGATATCTCGGAATGTAGAGCTGGTAGACCTCTCTGAGCTTTATTTGGTAAGAATATATGGACCTTGATACTTTCGAGTGGTTCAATAGCTGGTCGCATTGTGGAAATGATAGGTTTTTGAAGCAAGGTCGAAGTTTCACTCTCGATAAACAAGAATTCAGAGTTTTGGTTTTCGATATATATATAAATCGAGACTCATTTGACGCAGACTTCAAAATAAAGATAGCACGTGTGTGCTGACTGATCCACTTGGCATGGATGGAAAGGAAAAAAAATAATCATCATGGATGGGATGGCTCGGGCATCTACGGTATGGGGGACCGGGAGTTACAATCTCCTTCCAGAAATCTTCACAGGGACCAGTAGTATTCCAATATTCTTATTATTCATTCTTCATTCCTCATTCCCAAAGCAGATCTTTTTTCCCCTCCTCCAGTGCATACCCATTGTCCAATCAACGAATGGCATTTGCAGCCTTTCGCCGAGTCTACCCCGCCATCCATCGCGGCTCGCTCCCCATGAATGCTCGTGATAGATTGAAAGTCATATCTCGACATTTAGACAGCCCTCGGCTGTCCTCTGATATATCTTACTCCGTATCACCAGCACAGACAAGATACTTGAATACAGACTCAAATAAGCCCAATATGTCGACTCAACCAGACCACCCCACCCTGCTGATCCCAGGACCGATTGAGTTTGATGATGCAGTCCTACAGTCTATGGGCCACTTCAGGTATACTCTTAGAGCTCTTGCCGAGCTACATCTGGACTTAACTTGGACGAACGCTGATTAAGAACAATGTAGTCAGAGTCATGTTGGCGCGCCGTTTGTCGCAACGTTTGGAGAGACTCTTTCATTGTTGAGAAAGCTCTTCCAAACCACCGACCCTTCTTCGCAGCCATTTGTTATATCAGGTTCCGGAACACTAGGGTGGGATCTGGTGGCGGCGAATTTGGCTGAACCTGGTGATGATGTCTTGGTTCTACACACGGGGTACTTCGCAGACTCCTTTTCAGACTGCTTCGAAACATATGGTGTAAAGGCCACACAGCTAAAGGCTCCTATTGGATCACGACCTCAGCTTCCTGAAATTGAGACGGCCTTGAAAGAGAAAAAGTACAAGCTACTGACTGTGACTCATGTCGATACTTCGACCGGTGTTCTCAGTGAGCTGAAGGCCTTGTCTGAGTTAGTGCACAGGGTCTCTCCGGAAACACTCGTAATTGTGGATGGCGTTTGCAGTGTAGGCTGCGAAGAGATCGAGTTCGACAAATGGCAACTAGATGGTGTTATTACTGCCAGCCAGAAAGCAATTGGCTGCCCGGCTGGTTTATCCATTTCAATGTACAGTGGCAGAGCCATCAAATCGTTCCAAAACAGAAAGGGTCCACCAGGATCCTATTTTGCATCTTTCAAAAATTGGCTGCCAAGTAAGTTCAACAACTGCTGCGTATACTATACTTAACTAACCCCCCTGTAGTTATGCAAAACTATGAGAACAAAAAGCCATCATACTTTGCAACTCCTTCACCACAGTTGATTCATGCACTTCACACATCTCTGACCCAAATTCTTTCTAAGCCCTTGTCTGAGCGTTTTGCGGCTCATCGAGCTGCTTCTCAAAGAGTCAAGAAGGCAGTCGCCGACCTGGGGTTGAAACAACTCGCACAGGATCCTGCCGACCAAGCCAACGGCATGACCGCAGTTTACTTACCAGAAAATGTGAAAGCTCCAGAGCTATTGCCAAATCTTATGAAGAAAGGCGTTATTTTTGCTGGTGGTCTACACAAAGAGATTGCAACAAAGTATATTAGGGTTGGTCACATGGGCGTGAGCGTTGTAAGTTTTCTTTGAGTAGTTGCAGTTACAGTCCTAATATATCAACGTAGACCGATCCTTCGCGTGGTCATATTGAGCAAGCCATTGAAGCTTTGGGTGCTGGTCTGGCGGAAGCTGGTTATCGAAAAGCATAGAAAATAGCTATCTCTTACATATAGAGTTTTAGAGAGTACAAGACTGAAACATGAAGACAATTATCTGCGAGGAAAAATATGTAGGAATAACATGACTCGATGGAAGCATTGGTATAAGGAGCACATCCTACGTAACTTCCCCAACTCTTAGCATGTGATACTACTCGATACAGCATTACCTCGTACGGGTGTTCCAGAATTCATTTATCGGATCTGAAGTCCAGAGACTGGAGAAAGGGGTTTAGGGGAAAACAGTTTGGAGTCTCCGTACTATTTTCTGGAGTCAGACGGCGGGGTCCCCTCCTCAACGGAGGATGATCGAGAGGACTCCAATTTTGACCCGAGACAGAGACACGAGTCGATGGGCGTGAAAAGACCCAGGAATCCATTATCAACAGAGTACTCTCCACAGGGGACTCATGACTCGGCCCGACAGCAGCCCTTCGAGGTCTCTGTAGTATTTTCCCCGCTGGTCACGCTCAAGGAAGATCGACCATGTTATTGCACGCTTTCCCTATGGGATTGCGTTGCCGAGGGCTGTGGTCGTATCATCCCCCCCGAGAGATAACAGTGGTCTGAGACACACTTAACACAGCGACAGGTGCTTGTATCGGTGTATATCCAACTATTTCATTATTGCCTGCATGAGGGATACATTAGCTCCCGAGGATAACGTGAAATGGGGCGCCATTGACATCACTGGCCGCGGGCTGTGCTTCTTACGGTGAGAGGAAACAATGCTAACACGTGGATTCAGTCCCCTTGACAGGCATCAAACAGTGCAGCCGAATGGTTTTCTCAAGGTGGGATAGAAGTGGAAACAGCAGCATGGCTACAGCGTTAGGCTGTTACAGAGTTCTGGAGATCTGGAGAAGGCAAGCAGTCTACAGACATTTCAAAGTTGTACTGCAAGATATCTTTGAACTCTTGCGATCCGATCGTTTCTCCCTCTCACCAAGGGTATTGTATCTTTTTGCTTCTCATTTTGTTGGAGAAATTTAGGAGATGGTTAGAAAGACGTTGCATCTGCGAAGCTTGGAAATGCCACATTCAGTTTAGAGGATTAGATCATTTTCGGACCCTGAAAATCTCGGCTTCTTATTTTGTGCCAAGTATCAAGGGACCTTGTAGAAACAAGCGAACAAAGACAAATTGGTAGAGGATGATGATATAAAATCCTTCCGCTTGAGGCTGAGATTCTAGTCATGGTGGAGTACGTCTGGCGTTTACGTGCGCCATTAACGTCCCATGTGTCTTCACATGAAAAGACACCTGATGGCTGCTTGTCTTTATATTTCTTTCACAGGCGGATATAACAGGATGTTAGGTCTTTGAATAGGAGCAGCAACATCAAACAAAAAACACGACTCTGTCTATTGATTTCGATCATGCTCGACTTGTTGCCTCGCTCACGGACGTGCCGATATTTGGGTTCAAAGCTGGTTATTCGACGGTAGATCTGAGGCAACAAGGCAACTGGGAAAACAGAATTTCAGTGTTAGGTAAGCGGAAGGTCGGCCCTTAACTTGATAAGGTAACTGTACTGTAAATCGTCATCGCTACTGTAAAAGTACTGTACCAACCGAACACATGCCACCAAACCCAACTCGGCCATAGTAGCACCTTAAATTAGACCCTGACGGCTTTGAGATCCACTTTTACCTTTCAAAAATTTCAGATTCTCCATATCTTTTGCTGCACCATATCGTCATGGCTCCGACAAGTACTGTACAATACAGTAAAAGAGGAGGCAAAGCCAACATTTCGTTATCGGTAGGCACGCCAAAACTGACTGATATCGAGTGCTTGTAGAACGTGCAGGAAAAGCTGCATCTCGATGTCCCAGCAGCGGTCTTTCGTCCGAATCACCATTCTCGATAGATGACATGGTCAAAGATTGGATATATGTCATAAAGGCAAAAGGCAAAATCATGCCATCCGCTGACAGCACCCGTGAGATTCTCTTCTGGCATTTACAGATCTTCCTGAGATAGTGGACCGTTCAGTGTTTGACGTACGGCACTCACCCAGCCAAAGCCACCCGTTGTTCTCTAGCCACGTCTTGGTCGAACTTTCGAAGCCGCCAAACTCGTCGGCCGACCCACCGCATCCCGGCTAGCACTGGCGATGGATCCTCTTGAATCATCTCTACGGCACTGTACCTGTACTGTACAGTAGTGTGCCAGTATGAGAGTTTTCACGACTAAAGAACCCCGTGGGCACTCCTCGATCTCCCTCGATTCACTTATATATATATGACCCACCGTGGACCCTTTTCTCGAGCAAGAGATCAACCGCGCAATCTATTATCTTGCACTTTCATCTTAACTGAAACCCGCTTGCGAACCAGCAAGATCCTTTAGCATCCTTCTTCTGCTTAAATTCAGTTTGGTTTAAAGGATAAGCAAGTTACAAACCTAGAGTGTGATCCACTCGTTCCTTCCGAGCCTCAAATCCATCTAGCCTTAATAAATCCGACCTTATATTAGGCAATCATGGCACCCACCAATTTGCTTTCTCCGCCAAAGGCTACTAGGCCAGGCATCCGACGGCTGTCATCAATGTCTGCTACCGAGAAAGACGTCTCTGAAGGTGGAGTAGTGGTGGTTCCAGAAAGGTTCGTCACCAATTCTCTTCTGAGTCTTTATATATCTACTCGATTCCGCATTTCTTTCCTTCGCCAAACCGCTCTAGCTAACATTCAAATGTGAAGACTCATGCATCACCAACGATCCAGGACTCATCATGGGGGCACGTTTGCCGCCTCTATGGAAACTGCAAGAAGCGAGTTGGCGAGTTTGAACCTCGAGGATGAGACCGTTTTTACCTCCTCGAGTTCGCCCGCTACTCCAGCTTCACCGATTACCCCAGCAGGCACTCCTTCCGCCGATACATTTGCATTTGCATTCGATATCGACGGAGTCCTCATTAGAGGAGGTCGGCCTATTCCAGAAGCCATTGAGGCAATGCGAATGTTGAATGGCGAAAATGAGTATGGAATGAAAATGTAGGCACTCACCATAGACAACAAATGTATCCAAACTCTAACACGAACAGCCCTTACATATTTTTGACCAATGGGGGCGGAAAGACCGAAGCAGAACGTTGCATTGATTTATCCAGGCAACTCGATATAGAGGTCGCCCCAGCGCAGTTTATTTGTGGTATGTGACTCCTTGTTGCCTATCAATTCCTTCTGTAGCACTCTGACATATCTTAGGTCACACACCCATGCGTGAGATGGTTGAGAAGCATCACACCGTTTTAGTTATTGGCGGCGAAGGCGAGAAATGCAGGCACGTCGCAGAGGGTTATGGATTCAGAGATGTTATTACTCCAGGGGACCTTATTAAGGACAACCCACACACAACCCCGTTCCGCAAGTTGACCAACGAGGAGCATGCCAATTCAAGGAAACGAGACTTCTCCACCACCAAGATCGATGCCATTTTCGTGTAAGCCTATCGCTGTCCCCCTCGTGACGCTCACTGACATTCTCTTAGTTTTGCTGATTCGCGAGACTGGGCTGGTGACATCCAAATTATGCTCGATCTTGCAATGTCCAAAAGGGGGTTCATTGGAACACTATCGGAGACGTTTGACGAGGGTCCACCGATCTATTTCTCTCACAACGACATTGTTTGGTCTGCCGCCCACGATAATGTGAGACTCGGCATGGGTGCTCTTAGAAAGACGGTCGAGAGCTTGTTCAAAGATTTGACCAAGGGCAAAGAACTCGAGACAATTGCTTTCGGTAAGCCTCAAATTGGCACGTTCGAGTTCGCTACCCGACTGCTTCAACAATGGAGAAAGGATGAACATCACATCAATGCTCCACCGGAGACCGTTTACTTTGTCGGCGACACTCCGGAAAGCGATATTCAAGGTACCAATCGATTCAACCAGAAGGCCAAGAACGACTGGTACTCTATCCTTGTAAAGACTGGCGTTTACCAAGACGGTACAGAACCGGCATACGAGCCCAGAGTGATAGTCGACAATGTTCTCGAGGCTGTTAAGCATGGAATGAAGCGTGAATTTGAAAAGAAGGCTATCAAGCTCAATGGCGCAATGCTTAATACTGCTGCAATCAATGCAGCCTTAAGCGGCAACATTACCAAGCTCTCCGTCGGGAAAATGACACCAATAATCGGCTCTGAATCCGTCACCCCAGATGCTGTGACCCCTGGACTATAGATTTTACTTTAGAGGTGGTGTTATGGATTGCATTTACGGCGTTGAAATACCCCTGATCGTCTACATTAAAGACTTGGGGAGGTTTAAGACTATTGATCGGGACATCATAGATCGGAGAGGGACGGCGTTTTATTGCTTTCATATTTACATATTAACGCGATCCTAGCTACGAGACTAGATAGCGAAATTTGACTTTTCATCACAAGTTGCAGATCTTCAATACTCATTTCCTGGTCGCGTTTCCATTGCTACACAGGCTCTGCTCCGGCTTACTGATACAAACCTATGACCTGTACTTCATAATTTAAAGTAAGGTAGTTAGAATTTGCAACGGCATGTCTACACCCAATACAATGGATGCCCTTGACAATAAGTCATGTTACCGTTTTTGACTTTGAGCATCCGTCACTTCGATGTCATAAAATGAAACGCCACATGCTTTTCCATGATTTCCCAGCATCAAACATCACAGCATATTTAGCTTTGATCTGGACACGGGAAGAAAAAGTAAATCGTACTAACCCCCCCCTCCCCCTAATAATCAGTACTTCCCAGGGTCAATACAAGGGTACGAACTAGGGTACGTGCGAGGGAGCATGCAAGGAGCTATAGCCAATAGGAATCAAGGATCCAGAGGATCGTGAGAAAAGGATAGATTCCAGTATTTCGTAGGCCCTCCATCAGCATCAATTACAGCCTGGCAACGCCTCCACCAGCTATCTACAAGCTTCTCAATATGATCCTCTGGTACGGCTTCCCATGCACTCCAAGTTATATGTCGAAGTCGATCAAAAGGAATTTTGCTGGCAGCGTAATAGGTTTCGTAATAGTTATTTTGTATCCAATTCTTCATCCAGTTCCAAACGTGCTCGGTCAGATTCAGATCAGGAGAATAAAGTGGCCATGGCCACAGTTTGATTCCCCGTCGCAATAGTGCGTTCTCTGCGTATGCGGATCGATAGCAAAAAGCGCTATCTTGTTGAAAAGTAAGCTTTGGGCGTTCTACTACAAAAGCTTCAACACCGGGAAAAATATATCGATCGTAGCGTTCTGAATTTGTTGATCCTCGATCTTTCTCCCAAAATACAGCTGGCTCTTTTTCCCCTCGACACACAGTGCCGTGAAACATCCAAGCAGGAGCTTTGCTGTATTTGTGTTGCAGATTTGTTGCGTCGAATCGACCAGAGCCGTTTTTTGGCACCGTAACAAAAGAAGTTGAACAAGCTTTTTTTTATAGCCCAAACTTCGTTTGAAAACAAAATATTCATTACTCCTTCTCTTGTTTTTTGAAGGCCGATAATTGCAAAATCCTTTCGCAAATCCCAGATCTTTTTTGATTGCTGATCGGCGACAGTAACGAAATAGCTGTAGTTACAGCTTTAACTCCAAAGCTATTTGAGCTTGGTCCATGACTTAGAAGTCGAGAAAGCTTTTCCCAAGCAATACGTTTGTGCGGAAGTGATCTTTTTATCCATTCTTGTAGTTGAATTCGTTGTAGTGTTTTTATTAAAAGTAGTCGGCCGCACTTCGATTTTTTAGAGTAAGAAAATGACTTCGAGCATACAACACTTGGCTTTGAGTAACACTAAAGCTCCTTCTGTATATCGGCATATGAAACTTTAAACCGAAGAGCTGTTTGTATAGCTAATCTAGTATCTCTAGAAGTAGAAGTATTGTACGTATGTCCAGTTTCCATTGTTGTAGTTGTAGTTGTTGTTTTGGTGCAAACAAATCAAGGTGTTGAAACCTGTGAGAAATTTGATGATTACTAAGCAAAAGTCATCTGGATCCTTGATTCCTATTGGCTATAGCTCCTTGCACGCTCCCTCGCACGTACCCTAATTCATACCCTTATATTGACCTTGGAAGGTACTGATTATTAGCGGGAGGGATAGTATTCTTCGGCGCTGACGTTTTACATTTCGCTGTTTACAGGGCATGGTTTTTGGTGGAGGCAGACTTGATTCGGTCCTGCAGTTTCACGACTTGGAATAGAGGAATATAAGGACCTTGGCTTATACGGGCTGAAGGTGGTGCGTACCAAAACCTTCAATAGCCATGAACAAATGCCCCTGTGACTTGAGTCAGTGCAATACCCCTCGCCATAACCCCTCATATGGTGGCGTCTCAATCCCTGCAATCGATAAGCGATAACGATAGGCTTGATCCACATCCAAATACAGATCCACGGAATGAAACCCACCTTCATTTCTATCAAGCAGAAGAAGTCTTGTCCTTTCATCACTTACTCTTCTCTATAACCACCATGGCGAATGAAGAATCTGCCGTCGAGTACCCCGTTATTGACTCCCACATCCACCTCTTTCCCTCCTCCGAGCTTGACACACTTGCCTGGTGCAAGCCGTCTAACCCACTCTATAAACAACACTCATTGGACGAATACGCTCTCGCAACTGGCTCCCCCTCCTCACTCGAAGGGTTCATTTTCCTTGAGACGGATAGGAAGCATGACCTTGACCTCGGCGCGAAAGATGGAAGCGGGTGGGCGATGCCGTTGATGGAGATCGACTGGCTGAAACGCATAGCTTTGGGCACGCCGAGGGACGGGGAGGGCCATACGCTGGAGCAGGGAAAGCTGTGCTTGGGGATCGTGCCTTGGGCGCCAGTGCCGAGCGGGGAAGGCCCCCTTGAGCGGTATGTTAAAGAGGCGGAGCGGACGGCAGGGGAGAGCTGGGGAAAGGTGAAGGGATTCCGGTATTTGGTGCAGGAGAGGCCGCGGGGCACGATGTTGGAAGAAAAGTTCATTGATGGGTTGAGGTGGTTGGGGAGGAAAGGGTTTGTATTTGATTTGGGGGTTAATCAACATGATGGGGGGAAGTGGCAGCTGGAGGAGGCAGTGGACATGATTGAGAAGGCACATCAAGATGTCGAGGAGAAGGACAAGGTGGCTATCATCCTGAGTAAGTTTTGTGTCAACTGTTGCTATGTGGTGCTAATTTTGAAGATCATCTCTGCAAACCTGATCTGTCGGTATACAATCAAACAGATCCGAGTTTTGTTGCATGGAGAACTGCCATGTTCAGACTCAGCAAGTGCAGCAAAACATACATGAAGCTAAGTGGCTGTTTCTCAGAGATGCCAGACAAACTAAAGCAGGCCACGGTGGATGAGATATTTGAAGCTCTACAGCCATATCTGGTGGTGATTTTGGCGACTTTCGGCCCGTTCAGGATCATGTTTGGTTCAGACTGGCCGGTATGCACAATCGGGGTCGATGATGCATGGAAGAAGTGGAGACGAGTGGTGCAGAGATTCTGTGATGTGGCCAGCTTAAGTCAGGCGGAACAGATTATGATTTGGAGCGGAACCGCGATCAAAGCATACAACCTCAAAGAGCTGGTTTGAATGATATCACACCACATTGTGCCACCTTCTTTTTCCCTTCTTCCCCTGATTCAGAAGTAATCAAAAGATTGAGTTGACAGTGTTTAATCTGGTTACTTGATCGCCACGGAGCCTCCTCCGTCTCTGGCTCTTATGTTACCTGAGGTTTCTTTACGGAGACACCCAAAAGCAGATTCTACCCCCTGTCATAATATATGCCCTGCCGCCTGTGCCCCAATCTTACTTACTCGCAACTGTAGCTCCCTGCTTATGTATCAAAACATCAGATACTGCCGGCTCCCCAAAAATATATCCCAAAAATCGTGGGTTTCCAAATTCCAAAACTCAAAACGGTGATGTCTTCACCACCCCACCAGAAATTTACCCCTCAGCGGGTCGCTTCGGTCTACGATGTACCGAATGTGGAGGAATGGGGCGAAAGACAGAAGACGCGATCAATCTTTGAATACAACCCAAGCCTGTCTTAGTTTCTTTGCATTCAACAGAATCCCATTCATTCGTCCAGGGCTACATCCTCCAGATACGATACCTTGCTCATGCTATTTACTGATTGTCAGCAATTGCCCTTGCTTTTCCAACAACAGTCATCTGCCTAATTCCCACAGTATAGGAAGACCCAGCTTTGACCTGTACCTGAACGACTTCCACATCTCTCTGTGGATCAGATTTTCAAAATCAAAAACCTCTATCACCAGTCATACTCTACACGATGGCGCAGCCACCACCAGCAGGCGTGTACGTCCCTGTGCCTACATTCTTCGTCTCCAAGAAGGCTGCGAACTACAATCCAACAGCAGTATGTGCTAGTTTTGTCTTACTAGTTTTATACGCTCTTTCGCATACCTAGATTTTTGTAAGGAAATGACAAACTAATCGTTTTCCAGGCACCTCTTGATCTAGAAGCCCAAGCCAAACACTCTATCCACCTCGCGAAATCTGGCATCAAGGGCTTGGTCATACTTGGAAGCACAGGAGAAGCTGTGCATCTAAGCAATCAGGAACGGTATGATGTCCTATCATATGTGAGAAGAGAGCTCGAGAGCGCAGGTTTCAAGGACTATCCCATAATTGCGGGAACCGCATCCCAAAATATTGAGGAGGTTTTGGAGCAGTTGAAGAGTGCAAAGGAGGCTGGCTCACAATGGGGATTGTGTCTTGTACCCGGATATTTCGCTGGCGCAAGTACACAGGAAGGTATCATCCGGTGGTTCACGGCCGTTGCGGATGCTAGTCCTATTCCCGTTCTGGTGTATGTTTCCCCCTCGCCGAATGTGGGAGACGCACTGACACATTGATAGATATCACTACCCAGGCGTCTCGAACAACGTCAAGGTCATCCCCTCAACATTTGCGACCCTTTCAAAGCACACTAATATTGTCGGTTGCAAGCTCTCCCACGGTGACGTCTCCTATCATGCCCAGATCGCGTCGAGTCCCAAGATCGACCACTCGCACTTCCACACCTTTACCGGTCTTGGTCAACAGCTTCTTCCCGTGATCTCTATAGGCGCCGCTGGCACGATTGATGGTACAGCGGGCTTCTTCCCTAAATCAGTCGTGCATTTGTACAACCTCTCGATCAAAAACAGCCCCACGGAGGAACAGGTCAAGGAACGGCAATTGTTGCAGTACAAGGTCAGCTCTGTGGAAGAGCTGGTGGTCAAGTTCGGAACTGTGGGCATCAAGGAGGCCATCAGCCGGATCTTGGGGCTGGGGGATGCGGACGGGACTCGCCTGCCCCTGTTTGGCGGCATACCTGGCGGGGACAAGGAATGGGAGAATTGGAAAGAGGCGATTGGCGATTTAGATGCCGTGGAGAGGAGTTTGTGAGGGACATACCTTGTTAGCATTCCTAGATGGGCGGTATTTTGAATCCCCAGGGTAGATCGGAGAGGGGGTATCGGCCGAGCATGGAGAATCTTCCATATAGATAGATTGAATTAGTTACCTCAGTTGCTTCGCACCTTCGAGAGAAATAGCTTTGTCACCATAGCACCGCGGTTGGCTTAGAGTCGCGTTACACAATGCAGGATCCGTTCCATGAGAGCCCACGTCCCACCGTCGTTTGCGATGGCCCCTCTACTCTCCAAATGTTCACCAAAACTTCTTCGTGAGCCGCCTCATACCCTCCAATCAACCCCACAAAGCCGATACCCCCCTTAAAGCTCAAGACCTCCCTGCTCGGCAAGTCGTCGGCTTTGCCGTAAAATCAAGCACTCGCTTAAGCAAGGGGGTTGGGGGTTCAATGCTTGGTTCTGACTTGCGTCAGGCTTAAAATTTACCTCCGAGCCTTCTGGGTTATCTACTTGCCGATTCTTATGCTCTGGCGCGGAACATGCAAGCCAGCGATATCTCCAAGCACGAATGTCTAATTTCCCGTGATCATGTTTCACGCTTTTTGGCTGCACCAATAATAGCCGAGGCGTGCGTTAGACTAATGAATAGAATAGGAATCACAAAGCCGTTTGGGATACACCATAAACAAAGAAGACAGGTGATAATTCGGGAAGAGGAAAAAGGGAGAAGTTCCATTCAGCTTGTAATACAATTACGATTATAACATCAATATCGTATGCGTCAGTTCTTATTACCTATATGCCCATACTTGTGCATTCTCAGTGTTTCGTCCATCGTGTCGTAGGAGGGGTATCAATCAGTATCTGCTCTCATATCGGTCATCATCTCGTCTCTCGCCATTATCTGCATATTCCGAGCTTTTTGGCCTCCTATCACGATCCAAGCTTGTCCTTCTTGAGCTTCTTCTCTCGGTGTGAGAGCGAGATGGCGTTGAGCTACCGCTATGATGACGATGCTCTCTGCTGTTGGGGCTCGAGGGGCTCAGGCGATCGCTTCTCTCTTCTCTATCTCCATGGTCTCTGCGCTCCCTGCGCTCCCTGTGCTCCCTGTGCTCCCTATGTTCTCTGTGCTCTCTCCTTTCGCTCCTATCACTATGCTCCTTTCTATCGCTTCTCTCACTTCGATGGGATCTTCCATCGCTTCGGTCACTCCGGTCGCTATGATCTCTATGCTCCCTTCGTTCTTCCCTTTCGTTTCGCTCTCTTCGTTCTTCACGGCGACGCTCTTGGTCACGCTCAGTACGTTTTCGATTTGGACCAGCTCCTTCAAGCAAAGGATCATCGTCAAGTTCGGTAATCCTTCCTTTGCTATCCACCGTCTTAGGATTCTCTTTCTCCAAACGAACCTCGCGTCCACGTTTGTGGCAATACCAGAACACGAAAAGAAGTACTACAAAATCATTAGCATGACTATTACCTAATAGGAAGAAAAGTATTCACCAAAGAGGCCTAAGCTCAATAACACATTCGTGCCCATGAACGCTGGCCATCTCGTCTTCAGCGCATTCATGATGTACTTCAACATTGTCACCACAGCACCCGGCTTCGTAACCAAGTCCTTTAACGTGGACACTTTCAAGAAACTCTTCGCCGCTCCACCTAAGCCCCCAGCGGCAGCCGCAGCGCCTAAGTCTGCGCCTCCAAACCCGCTATAAGCTTGTGCCTCCGTCGCTACCGCCAGAAGTTCTGGTGCTAAAGTGGTAGTCAACTTTGTAGGTAGCTGCGTGATCAACTTCTGCAAGAAGCTCGGCAAGCTATCGTAAGACTTCGCAAGTGTGCCATCAGAATCCTCTATCAAATTCGCCAGGTCATCATATGCTGTAGGCACCCCATTCACAAGATCCTTGAGGATAACTGTGAATTTGCTAACAATCTCTTGAGAGGCTGCCGATATCGAGAATGCGCGGTTATTTATAGCAGAGAGATTCAGATCTTCGAGAACTTTCGTGATGTCGTCGGCTTCGGATGCAGCTTCGCCGGGCGTTACGACTTTTTCATTCGGTGTCAAATCTGGCTTCTTGCCCTGGGACAAGTTAGTGGTGCTCTGCCATTAGCTAAAGGGTTTGGCCTACCCTCTTGGTGAGGCTTCTATACAGACCAGACAGTCGGTTAATCTTCTTGTCTTCTTTCCCTGGCTTCGCTTCTTCCTTCCCTTTTCCCTTGTCTTTATTCTTGCTATGATGAGGAACGTTGGGTTTCTCCGCAGCACGACCGTCATGGACTATCACTTGGCTACTATTCTCTGTTGCATCCCCAGCAACTGGGCCTATACTGTGAGGTCTCTCAGGTAACGGGGGAGGCGTTCCTTCTGCTGAGATAATGCGCGCGAGAAAGTGCTCATCGTCCTCATCGAGGAGTGGTGGTGGCGTTTGCACTTTCGACTCTGTAGCCCTTTTCTCATTCTGGTGCTTCTTCACTTTCTTGTATGTAAAGTATTCCAACATCTTTGCTTTTCTTCCGATGGGTAATAGAGTATCTTGTGGGAAGAAAGACACAATATGAGAAGTTGGCATGGAGGCTTGTAGAACGCCTCAATATCTGAGCTGCCTCAGCCACAGGTCACCAGCGTCATCAGCAGACCCCCTGGATATCGGAGCTTGGCATTGACTGGGGCTGATTGGTTGGCATTTTTGAAGTCTTGGCGTAGTGTCTTCACTCAGATGGAGTTAATGACAATGTGCACCGTAACTGCCAGTAGAATACTTTAGGTTATATATAATGACCTCTATTTTCCATTCGCTATTCTTAAGATAACACTTGAATATTTCGCACTGGCATGATAGGAATAAATTCTTCATACCTGAGCTGTGTTGCACTAGATACGCAAAAACTCTGGCTTGGGTATAAACTGCTTGGGCTTCATTATATGTACATCTTGTCAATGCTCTTCTCAAAGCAGGATGAGGTCTCTACCATCCTTTATCGGCTTTCAAATGACCTACTCATCATCCTGGACTAACTCCTTGATCTCAGACCCTTGGACGCCTCCATTTTGTGTTGCTACGCCAGACCGAAGAGCACCGCTTGTAACTCCTTTTCCAGTAACGCCACCATCCCGCATCCACCAATCAACCTCATCAATAATATCGTACACGATATCCTCTACTATCTGCTCATCGTATCGTTCGCTAAGCGGACGAAGCCTGCGTAACTTGGATGTTTGTGTTTGGTCAATGTCCATCCTATCTGCACCATCTGTCTCAAGGTCTTCAGGTGGAAACCAAAATTTGGGGCCAAGGTTTACCTGTGCAGCACCTCCTCGGAATACTGAAATTGCAGGATAGTAACCAAGCATACCATCATCTAGACCCTCCCTAGCACCAACCTGGGTGGTTGGCTTCGAAGCCGGTGGTAAGAAGGCTAGAAGATCCTCGAAAGCAGTACCCATTTCAACGCCATTCTTATATATTTTGACATTGGAGTGTGGTAAAGTTCGCAGGGATGGATATGGATGGGAGGGATCGGGTCGCTCATTTGATGCGCCTACGCCGCCACTGGAGGATATAACTGGAGATGGGTTCATAAGTTCTTCAAGTTCTTTGGTGGCTTGATAGTCGATCTGTTCGAAGTACAGATGTGCCTTGAAGCGTATAGGAACTCTATCCCGAATTATCGTCGCCGCTTCTAGGATATCATTTCCCTCATCTTTAAAGTCGACCGCTTTATTATAGTGACCTTCAACAACCTTTCTATGAAGAGTTTCGGATGGAAGGTTGATCTCAAGCCCAATAACATCCCCTTCCCTTATGTCATCTCCTTTAATAAAGAAATCTTTCGGCCGTGACATGAATACCTTTTGCCCCGCCACATCGCGAAGTCCGTAACTGTAGGCATCGAATCCTACTGGAGCATCCAATGTAGCTTCTCTTCGAGCCCATCCTAAGCGTACATGGCCTCCTGTGCTCTCTCCATCGGCCGATTTCCGCCTTGGAATTCCGCTTGTAATTTTGCATTCCCAGTACCAGCGACCTTCCCTCACACCAACATTCGCCTTTGCCATTCTCCATCCTTTATCTGTCGTAACATGATGGCCTCCTTCATCTAAGTACATATGCGTCGAGGTATCTTCGAAGTTGAGACGGGCCTCAAATGGTTCTGTTTCGGATTGGCGGTAGTATATAGTCGATGGGAAGTTTGGGTCTGCTATACAATGGGTATAGTGGAATCCCTTCTTATTGTAAACACTATGTAGGTTAGGTATTGTCAAAGCAGACACCAGAGGACTCACTGATCAGAGGTCTCATTGAATTGAACTTCAGTACCATCCGCAAGCGTTTTGGTTTGAAAATGGCTGAAAAGCGGACCACGAGGAGGATCAAAATCCGAGGTTCGTGGAGGAGGTAACTGATATCTGATGGGTGCTGGGTCGTCCTTTCTTTTCTTGTTATTCTTACGCGGAGCTGATTTGGGATCTGGGGTAGCTCTTGCGCTGGAGCTCTCAGGGGCAAGAGATGCTCCTTTCGATTCACGCTTCTTAAAGGATTCTTTTTTGGCTCTTGGGGCACGCCCAGAAAGAGAATCCTCGGCCTTCGCGGTTTTGAAGTCAGGGTTAAGAGGGGAAGACACGGCAGGTTGGTGGTCATCTTCGAGAGCGCGCTTTTGAGGGAGAGAGGAAACTGTCGGGGTGTTCGAGGGAGTAGCCTCCCGAGAATTTGGATTAGACATCGTGCGAATGCTTTAGCTGCGCCTCACGACGAAATGGAGAAAGTAAGAAGATTCAAAGCATTGACGCTTTTATCAGCTGCTTGCTTCCCGAATGCTTTCGCGTCATTCCTTCAGCGCTAGCACGTGATATATGCCAAGGCCTCTACTCCAACATCCGATTCCATTTCAAAAAATTTGTGAAATCAACGGTGAATCGAAAGTGAAGATAGGCGCAGCAATACATAGAATGAGTGTGAGGATTAAAAATGTTGAGATTGCAGCGTTGTAACCAAAGATAGTGGCTCAATGTCTGCTTCCCCAGTAGACATATCGTGTAGGCTTTGACGTCCATTAAATTTGATGTTGATATAAGTGTTGCAGGATTCTCGAAGATATGCTCAATCAATCTATTTTCACCATGATGATAGTGATCACTGTGTGAAAGCAGCTATAAATGCCCCCGATTCGTGAGAGCAGATTTATCAGAAGCCAAAACAGAGCCTACAATCCTATGTGCTTTCCGTCCGTTAACGTCACTCAAGAAGTAGAAAATGTCTTGACATCGATGGAGATATTTGCATTCAACTTGCCATATAATTGTAATTTGGCCTAAAACATTTGGAAATACCAGCCATTCTATTTCAACACAATGGTTCTAGCTTCGGCTAATACGTGACCAGCAAGCTACTAGACTTCGCATTGTTTGTTTTGGTGTAGTGCCAGGATAAATCTCATTGGCGAAAGAATTTGGTCAAGGGATTCTCGCTAAGAGTATATACTTTTTTTAAGCATGGCGTTCAACAACAAGGAAGTCCCAATGTGGTCCAACTGTTCCGACAATCCCCTGTGGCACAACTGGTTAGCGCGTCAGACTGTTAAGAGTTAAGCAATCTGGAGGTTGATAGTTCGATCCTATCCGGGGGAGTTCGTTTTTTGGGGTTTTTTGCTGCTTTGGAGACTCGAGACATATTTTTGTACACAGCTGCAAAGTAGCTGTAAGCGAGAAAGGAGGAGCCAAGAACAAGTATGTAGAAGAAATGATATATTGAAAGGCGCCATCATTATATCTGCCTCTAATACACTCACAGCTAAGGAGATGTATCTCAACGTTTACCCTTTACCCAAGTTCAAATTATTCATATTATTACTGAATTCAGTTTTTTCAATCTTTTCAATCATTCAACAGCATATTCTCATTTTGTATAATAAGCAAGTGCTGGCGGATTAACTTATACTCTGGGAGAAATGACGATACATAATTGCCGAATTTTGATAAGAACTTTGAATGGACAAAGGCTGGATTGAATGTGGCTCTCTTGAGGAGTAGGCACTTCAAAAGGGACTAAGACTAATATGTTCTAAGATAGTAACAATGTCATACGTAGTACTGTGCTGCAACAATAAAGATCAAAGTCTCTAAACTATGCCACTTGTTTTTCAGGATAATAAATCTCCCATTTTAAATGGAAATACCCAATTATCCTGATCAATTTCCCTTCTGATCTCAATGCCATGGAGGATGAACATTCCCCCAAATAGGCAATTCGAATAAATCATCCGGCGTATCTTGGCAAATTCTTGGCGTTTTGATAAGATCAGCTTTTATGTGTTGGCTTTATTGCAACAGGCTGCCTCTTCCTTGTTGACAGACTGACGATCCGGGACATCACTGCCTACAGTAGCCACATAGTACTGTCTAGCCTGCAGTCTAGCCTGCACACCTGCAATGTCTAGACATGTTGGCAGATCGATGTTCAGTGCGCCGCCTCTGCCTGCGTCCGACTCGGATGAGGATAACTTTCCCATGGGCCTTGCGTTTCCTGCCCGCACAACCTTCACGAGCAGTATGTTGACACCAAGAAGAATTCTACAGGATAATCTAAAGCCACCGCCAGCAAGGACTCAAAGACCAAACCCTGCGCCGAACCCGAACCTTCTACAGCGGCCAAATCCTCCAACTACCATAGTTGCACTTGAGAAGAAGAAGCGACCAACATTGATGCGAGTAATGTCTCTACGAAAGAGAGCCCAGGCTAACATTCTTGCAGCGGTCCTCAACCTATGGTTACTGTCAGCGTATACATGGACTTGAAAGAGGAAGCAGAAAGCTTCCAGGTGCACAAGAACTTTATCACCCATTACTCTCCGTTTTTCAGCGCAGCATTCAACGGCAACTTTGCGGAGGGCGAGTCACAAAAACTCGAGCTTGATGATACAGAACCAGCAGTATTTGGCAGCTTCGTTCAGTGGCTGTATACGCAGGACATTGTGGATGGTGAGGGATCTTTGCCAGACCAACCTACATTGGTCAATTTGTGGATTCTTGCAGACAAGATTCTTGTACCGAGGCTTCAGAACCAGATTATCCGCGCTCTAGATCTATCACGGAGAGCCTCGGAAGAAGCGAGACCACACCCTGGAATGTGTACTGGGGGCAGGATGTCCATGACTAGCATTACATCAACCGAAAGGCCAACACCACCACGGCGGATCAAGCAAGATCCTACAATTTTTCATCGTCTATATGAGTGTACTGCGAAAGGTAGTCCTCTCCGCTCATACTTCGTTGATATTTGCTCCCGCGGAAGCCATGAAGAGATCTCAGACGAGGTGGCTGATGATTATCCACATGAAATGCTTGTTGACATCATTAACAAGATGCGAAGGCGAGAGCGGCATGTTTGCCGGGCTGCTAGTTCTTGCTCTGAGTACTATGTAAGCGAAGACATCGCTGAGAAAAGAGATGCCAGAGTCAAATGAGTCGTCAAATGTCTGAAACCCAGATAGAGTTCATACTCTCAACGAAGCCTTCCTATTGCCATATCAGAGTCGCAATCGCAATCAGTATGGCTATGGAACATCGAGGGCTGTGCATGAATGGAGCCTTCTTAGGCAATCATGATGAAAGTTGGTAATCTCGGAAGTGGCTTACAATCAACAGGTACTTATTTGGGTCATGGTTTATTAGATATACTCCACATGAAGAAAGGGTGGCAATCTGAATAAGATGGTGAACTTGATGAGAGAATGGCGCTTGAAGCGGTATATCAACCATCCACTCAAGGTAAGGCCACAGGACAATGAAGGATTCGGGTTCTGGCAGTTGGTCAAGTTCACTCCGCCTATCGGAAGGCTCGTCATTTCATCACTGCCATAAGTACTCATAGTAAAGGTGACGCATCCAGCTGCACTCAAAAGTCCCACACTTTGTCACTTTTCCATACCAGGACACATTAGTATCGAGATTCAGGTTATCGGTTACTTAGTCCGGAGCCCATAGTTTTTCTTATAAGACCAAGATTTTCTAAGCCAACTACGTAATGCAGTCCCCCTTTTAAAGCATTACCAAACCTAGTCATGATATGAAATGGAGTTCGCAGAAATATGTTGCTGAAGTTCCCTAATATCGCAAAGCTTCTGATGCTTTGACTTTCATTCGGCACGGCCTAGATACGTATTGCATGTTTCCTTGGAGCTTTAGGAAATAGCATATAAGGTTGGACGTGCTTATTTATAGTCTCTTCATCTTGCCTGTCATTGCACTATGACGATACAATATCTTTCCAATACGTCCTTGATCCGCGAGAAGCAGCTTGGCTCTCAAAAGCAGAAAAGTTCCCATGTGCTCTTACATTGATACTAGCATTGTGGTACATCATGTTGGCTAGGATAAATGTCATTCCACAACAGAAAACGGCCTGAGAGCCTGGATGTACAAAACCGCTTATCTTAAGCACAGATTAACAGCAGACATGTGATCTTTAATTATGCTGCCTCTCGGGACCCCTAGGCTCAAGTGAATATCACGCAGCTTGTGCTTTCGACTCTTCCCCAGAGTACTGGTCTTCCCTGTAGCCAGCCACCTTCCACTTATTGCCCAGCCCACTAAATATTCCAGCCCTGTTTTTGATTACCCCACCATCTCACAATTTTTAGCACCCCAATCCTCTGGTAGGTGATGGGCAGCTTTTGTGCACAACACAATCTTGGTAGGCATTGATCTTGTGGTATAAAGACCTTCGTGGCCATCGTCAAAGGTGTCTTTTAGGCGTACTTCGATGGTATTTTCTTTTCCGTCTGACCGTACCGGGTGGAAATATTGAGACTATCGCGGCTGCCGCGTCGGGGTGTCTTTCATATTACGACAGGCTATTCTAATCATATCACAAAGTGAGATAGGACACCAAAAATGCTTGGCTTCGATGATGTAGGGTTCGCCATCCAGCGTGACGACGGAACTCATATCTGACAAGGAGCCGGAGTTAGGAGCACTGCTATGACCGAATTTTTATAACATTCTGTTGTGCTTGAGGTCGAACGATCCAAGGGCATGGAGTATTTTCTGGGGCTGTGCAACAGAAAATGTGCTACTGGGATGGGGATGTGTTAAGCCACTGATGTTCTGGTTAGGGTGACATCATTATTTTCTCGTGAGAATGATCCTAATAAGACACAGGAGTAAATTATTTTCTACGCAAAGCCAAGGCTGACTCAGTATTGAATCTTATAATAAGTATTCCTCAAAGTTTGTACGGCGGACTCGCCCATTAAGGAATCCAGAATGGATTGAGGCGTGCGCATTCCTTCAAAAACGATCGAGACTATCTATATCTGCTGGATGTTGCATCACCCAAGCAACAAAGCTGCAACATTGAATATGAGCATGATGAGCTGATAGAGCAGACACCCATCCCGAAAACCTCGGTCAACCACTAGGAGCGTTCACTTCTACTGTAAAATATGTGGTAAAAGTTCAGTATTTCAACATAAATATGGGGCTTAAACTATTGTTTCTCTCAATATGACAGTTTTCCTTGATATATTGAGATAGTGAACTTATGCTCTTGACTTTATGTATATCCCAGAACCAATTCATATATGCCCCTGAGCTTAAGCGAGAAACACATAGCATGGGAGTCCAGCAAATTGCCACCATCGCAAATCCTCCTGCAGTTGCAGCATCCGAAGAAGAATCTTAAGAAGATAGATTTTAAAGCCTTGATTCATCAAAATTAAATCCGAATGACGTATTAACTGCCATGGGGTTCCATTTCCCTTCCAAAAATATCTATCGGGACTCGCCGAGTTCAGCCAAGACTGTCATCCAGATCACCCCACGACCGTCTTCCTAACTCCTTAGCAACATTTTCATCGCCACAGGCTTTTACTTCCGCTCCCTCCTCCACCCAATATTGATTCCGTATCATTCTCTTCTCATCATATTCTCCGTTTCCTTCCGCACAACAGCTACAACATGGTCATCGTGGATAAGCATCTACTGATTGGTCGAGCAAATAAGAGAAGTCTCCTGAGCAGTGGATCCTCACGTGCTGGTGGTCCGATGAGTGTGTAACATCGCATGTTTTCTTGCTTATACGCAGTTTCTTCGCTACCATGGCCCTGGCGGGATCCTTCTGGCTGGTAGTCGTCGTACAGAAACATGGGAAGAATCGTATGATCCAAATCCTGTAGGTACTGCTATATATCTCCTTCGCCTCACCTCTCCTACCACTCCTTTTGTATCACCATCAACAAGCACATAAAAAGAAAACACCACTTCACTCCAAAGAAGCCAAAACTCCACTCTACATCCCCTCTCCGCTCTGTAGATTAAGAAACATCTCTCCTCAATCAACACCAAAATAATAAGAACAATGAACTCAACAATCCTCCGGCGCTCAGCCATCCTCGTCCGCTCGCCAGCAGCACAAAGACGCGCCTTCTCCATGGGCACCTCTTTCCGAAGCGCCCTCGATTCCGCAAAGGCTCAGATCTTCGAGCGGAACTCCACGGTCAAGGACCACGCCCCGGCAGATTGGAGCCGCGTACGTCGACATGCAACGGGTGCTGCGGTCTTGTATGTCATTCCTCTCTACCCTTCCCCTCCATTCCCCATCTTCATGTAGTACGCTAACGAGCATAGCTATTTCCCTTGGATGTTTGGCTTCCTGGCCTGGCCGCTGGCAGCAGAATATGCGATCAAAGGGAACATGTGACTTCCACCCGGATGGGAGGGGGATTGGGTGGCTATCGTGATGGACGTAGGGCTTGAGTGATGCTTTTGCTGGTGTCACCAGCCTCCATCACTAGGTTAGAGGTGTTGTTGTATAAAACATGGGCAAGGCTGTATATATGGGACATTCGGCGTTAGCGGGCATACCTGCTTGGAGCATTAAAGATATAGATGCGATACTCCATAATTCCAGATAGTTCAAGAATTTGATGAGTTTCTATTCGAGGAAACATGATATATGTGTACCAATGTGAGCCACAAGATGCGTGCACATCATGGGTGTGGAGCTGTTAGCTAGGATTGATTGCTCGTATATTCCTTTTCCTTTTCTTATGGCGACAGAGGAAGGGCTTACTGCGGCTGGTCATCGGCCTCCATGAGTAAAAGTAATAAATTACGATGAATAGAGTAATATACAAGGAACCTCCAAACTTCCAAAGGTGTGTTCAATTCCATCCTAAGCGTTTAAACTTGGGCGATGTATGCCTGTTCCCGAAAACGCGGGTATTCCGAACTCCATGCTATGAATAAATGCTTGAAAGCTGTAAAATATTTCAAAACTCTGGCCCAAAAAAATAGCTTCAACCTTTTAAATCGCGGCGGGTGCAAGCATACTCTTCTTCTTCAAAGCCCTGACCCCGTCTGATTCTCCACCAAGACGTTCCCTCCACTTGCCCCAGAATCCGCTTCCTCTCCTCTCCTTTTCAAATGCCTTTTCTCTCCGTTTCAGATCCTCTCTCACGCTTGCTACCGTCGGAATCGAGCTAGAAGATTCGTGCTTCTTTTTCGGCGGTCGGGATCCTTTATGTAAGTTGGGCGTTGAGTAGGATTTCTTTAGAAACTGTGGGTCATTCAGCAGCGAGTCTCGGGAGTTCATAGATGTGCTTATGAGTGGACCGAGCCATGTCGGTGGCGGTTCTTCATCATCCGTTATGGTGACCAGCACGGACTTTGCTCGCGGGGTGACGGATTTGCTGTTTTTCTTAGTTCGTGGGATCGGCAATGGCGTTCTATCAATTCCTTTGGGAGTGATATCGTCGATCTGGCTTTGAAATGCCTTGTTCAAAAGCCGTAAACCCTCCTTAGGGTCAGGTTCGTCGAGGTTGTCGATGCTTACCCCTTCGTCTCTTTCCGCCGCGTTAAATTTCGCTACAGCTTCAGGTGCAAGGTCAAATTCTCGAATTGAGTAAGCATCCATCATCCTCTGGCGTACTTTGCGAGGGAAGGTATCGCCCTTGGAATTTATGAAGTTAATTAACCATTTCCGGACCTCTTTGATTTCTTGCTCTTGTCGAAATTTTCTGGGATCTAATTGTTTATCGGATGGGGGCATCAGCAAAGTGGTGTTTATGCGACTTTGTTGAAGGGACATAGCGGGTAAAGAGGTGACTGAGGAGTTCCTTGCCCTGCCGCCAGACTTTATTGCTTCAGAAAACGTGGATTGCGGAATTTCATCTTCAGGAGTTGTTAACACTATAGTGATTTCATGTTGTGGATCTTTGAACAGAGTTGAGGTGCTGGAGTTCGCAGACTTCAATTCTTGAAGCGTTCTCAAATCGCCTTCAGAAAGATGGAACGTGAGACCCTTTCGAGCAATATTTCTCGACGATTTAAACTTTAGGCCTCCACTTTTGAATTCATCTGCACTGATGGACACAGCTGGAAATGGATCATCAAAACTAATGGCAGGAAGAGGAGGCGGGCTTTCTGGTCTGAAGTTCTTATCCCATAGGTCCTTACGTATATCCTGTTTTATGTCCTGGCTAAGTGAAAGTGAAGTTCGGGACTTCGAATCCTTCGGTATTCGCGTAGGTGCAACAGAATCCAAAGCTCTCTTTTCCTCCATTTTGTCTAATCCATTATCACAGAGTTTTCTATTAGGTTCTCTATGATGGCTTATTAGTAGGTATGGAGAGGAACTCGTGCATGCTACATACAATATCCGAGGTGGCTGAGACCGCCATGAGATTCGCTTCATAAATCCACTTCTTTTTCGCTTCTTGCGTCCTTCAAAGTCTACGTCCGTGATCTCACAGCACAACTGGGAGTTTCATCCCCAGTCGAACCAGTGCTAACAGCCACGTATGTACCCAACAATTGGCTGACTGTGCCAACCCTTCTACCAATTTTCTGCGAACCACGTACCCGGATTGCGAGGAAGTCTTCTCTCTACTCTGTACTCCCTTCAATAATGCTTCCCGAGCCGCCAGACCTATGGAATGTTAAGCAATGGTATAAGGTATCAGTTCCACTGATTGGTCTACTTGATGTGACGGTAAAATGGCAGGAGAACTCTTTGCCTAAGCTAGGTGATCAATTGTGAAGCTGCAGTTCTCTCAGAGAGAGAAGGAAAAAAAAAATTGCATGAGGGCGTGGGCTGTATATTGGCAATTCCCGCAGGAGGCTTTATTGTTTTCCTATCCTTCTTACATCAATGTGGAGTCTGGTCTCAGCCCCGATAAAGTGCAGTTGGAGATAGATGCTTAGCAACGCGAACTCGGATAGAGTTTGGCCTGATTGACTATTGGGATATTGTAGCGTGGATAGCGTCGTGGTAAAGGGTATATCTCCACAATTGCGTGCGGATGTCGGTGGTTTTGTTATCATGGCACGAACTTGCCCCTCTCTGGGCCGCTCCCAAGCCCTTCAGAGGAGGAAATCAATAAATAAGCGGCATGTAGCTTATCGCTAATTCTGCAAGGGATTCCGGCCACTTCAGCTGCTTTTTTTTGCTGGGGCGCCTTGCTCATTGTGGTATTGGGGGCGGCAGTGGCTCCAGGTTAGGCCTCTGATACGCTGTAGCAGCCTTGACAGCACTATTTAAAAGATTAGCATGTTGCCTGTACATGGCACATCCATGAAACACATCAGGCAATCTACTCTTCAGCTACTGTACTGGCAATAATAAGGTTACCCAAGCCTATAGGATTTACTGCACGTGAGAGATTCGAGCGTTGGACGACTCTGCATTCGGACCAGGAATCGCTTTGGTGCGGGATAGTCCACTGATGCGGGCCACGTTTCCTTGGAGACTCTCCAGTTCATGCACAACGCTTTCGCATCTGAAATTGTGATCTCTCTGGTAGTACGACAGCTCATCGATTTTTCTAATTGTGCAATTCAATTAGCTGCATACTCGGTTGGCCTTGGCTCGATGAGAAACCTACGCGGATAACATCGCCAACTGAATCTGAAAGATGCGAGAACTTTCTGCCTTTCGCTCCTCGATATCTCTATGAATCTGATCACGGGCTCCCATCCAGGCCGCAGCCGTTCTGATTCTGGCGATTCTGTCATAACGATCACCACCAGTGACGGCAGCGATACTTTGAACCAAATTGCTATTCATCCTTCTCAGATTCTTTGTAGAGATGCAACATACAGCCCCTGGAAGTAGACAAAATCGCCACTGCCGTACCGCCGCTCTGGTTGTCGGATCTGAGAAGCCATGTATGCATTGTTCAGCATATCCGTTTCCGTCTCCAAGAAGTCGAGCTGGTCAAGCGCGCGGGACAACTCGGCCTGCGTGTCAATAGCATTTCTAAGGTTGACAGAACGAGCATAGAAGCCGGCAAGTACGGCGGCACAGAACGTAAGGATGCCGGTAATGTTGGCAGCTATTGAGAGTGCGCTATCATCGAGCACGGCCATGGAAGAGATAGTTGTATGGTACTAGACTCGGTGATGCGGGGCTAGTAGTTCTATTGTAGTTCTACAGAATTTGGTGGCATTTGAGGATCGACAAGCTACAGGGGATCAGCAGGGGATCACCCGCGATCGTACAGGCCACCAGGGGCCAGGCATACTATGTGGGGATGCTAATGTTCATATTAAAATATCTAATAAGTCAACCTTTGGGGCGTTTTTGTTGATATCGATAGCCCCTGAATTTTCGTTGCTTGAGATTTCTCAGTTGATATATACAGAACATGCATTCCTTCTCTAGCCAAAATGAAGCCTCCATTCTGGGTATAGCAGCCGACTTTTCTTCTCTACTTCAATCCAGCTGCCTCTTCAGCCATATTGCAAAGTATGCCCTCCATGCCACCGTTTCATGCATTGTGATTCAAAAGGTAAATATTCACTTTCAGAAGCCAGCCATCCAATACTCTATGATACGGGAGACATCATATAGGCGTATAACTCCGCACAAACATAGAAATAGCAAACTCTCAGCAATTTGCTCTCTGCATCGGAGTAGGCAAGGCTTGTCCCAGCTGCAATGGTGCCTCTACTGCGGAAAGATAGATTGCGAATTTCCAACATCGCATGGTATCCATCTAACTATCAGCATATGCTTGAGACCTGTTGGATTAGAGACTGGTGCCATTAAATCAGAACTTAATTATGTGCCTCACAGAGTTTTTCCGCTTCTGTTCTAGAAACTGCCAAAGAAAAATCCCACGCCGAACTCTAATACTAATATATTTTTTACCAGCAAAAATTTCCAGCCAAAATTCATCTGGGAATCGTACCAAAGCATAAGGCTGCCTGTGAAGAGTCCTTGCCCTCACTACGATAGCCAGCAATCTTTCCACCGCTTGAGCACAAATCTTGGATAAATAATCCCTCACCTATAGATTGTCTTGATACCTAGAGATTGAACCATACAATTTAATCTTTATTTCCGCGCTAACTTCCGACATGATGGCTGGCCAGAAATCAGGCTGCTATTACATTCACAGGCTCAGGTCTTGATTATGATTCGAGTTCCAGTTATGATTGGCATGGCAACTTGCTAATCATAAACTACACTGAGTCCAGAGCTCTCTTTGAACTAGTCTTAAGCTGGAAAAAAATTAGGCGTTAGCAAGTCCATAGATTTTACGATATATAGCCATCACATCCCGTTTTTTCTTCTGCAGGGTGTCGCTTAAGTTGCTGCAAAACATACTAACAACTATTTCCTACTTTCGAGACGCTACTTAATGATTACAGAGCCACCGTGGACCGTTCGAAGTAGCGTCGAGGGAGAAATACTTGAAGTCATAAAGCCACAAATCATCAAAGGATTTTTCTGTGAAATGACATAAATAAGCTAAGAATTATCCTGACAAATGCGTATACTGACTACAATATAAGGTCAATTGATCCTATGAAGAGTCCAATTGAAATCGCGAAAATCGTCCCCAAAAGAAATACTCAATTCTCGACTCTTCTAAGAAATAGACCTCGATTCCGTTACCTGGCTGACCTGTAGCCGCATTCTTGAAAATTTTTCTTTCTCTCGTCAAATTGACCGCACGGGAACAACACGGTTTCTTACATAAGCCGCGTAGTTATCACTCTATAAAGTGTGGTGTTATATCTAGGCTGAGAATGTCATGATCGGGATGCTCAAACGAGCCATTTGATTGGTATCACAAGCAAGAGCTTTAGGGTTACCTAGATGCTAATATCTAGAGTATGAGAGTCTCTCGGAACAAATTTTTTTTTAACGCACTTGGCTGTCTTTCCTGGCTGTCATTCCAAATACTTGGTTTGGTTGTTGATATTAAGACGAAGAGAAGCTTCTCGGTTAAACCCCTGAGTCCTTCCACCAGGCCGAATGCATATAGAACGCAATCATTTACTTGACTAGACCCGTCCTAATGTTATCTACCACTACGTCTGAAAAGGTGCAGATCCTCGATATGGGATTGGAAAAGAATTAATATACATTTCATACGGCTAATATTCCAACATCCATTCACGTCGTGGCGTCCCGGCAGTTGGCGCATCGGCTGTTTGTCTCGGGAAGGGCTTTGGCAGAAATAAATCGTATATGAGGTCATCAAGTGATCGTGCTGTCTTTCTCCTTGCTCTTGTAGTGCTATATACACTTTTTGCACCGAGAAAGGCATCATTTACAATGTACTTGAGAAGATTTATTACTACTGCGTTGTTCGCACAAGTTACTTCTGCAGCATCTGTGCTGCGCTTTGGATGCTCACAAGTTGTAATTGAGCGACTTGACCCGTGAGTTGTGTACCATTTTTGCGATGCTGAGTATAGGCAGTGACATAAACACCTCCAGACTTGTCAATCCAGGCTCCACGCCATCACCACATCTTCATCAGGTAGAGGCCTATCTCCCAATGTCACACCACAGCCCCGAGGACATGCTGACCTGATATCAGATTGTTGGAGGAGTATGTTGTGTTATCTCATTTCTCATCCTCTAACTAATGCCACAGAACGCCTTTGCTCCCTCCATCCCCAGTGCCGACGTTTCCAAAATCGCAAACTGCACCACTTGCTCCTTCAGTGAGGATCTTTCCAACTACTGGACTGCAAACCTCTATTTCAAAGCACGTAATGGGACCTACAAACGCGTTCCACAGATTCCAAACAGGTACCTTGATGGATCGGTTGGTGGCATGACCATCTACTATACATCGCCATACGACGGTGCAAAAGTCACTGCTTTCAAGCCAGTAAGAGACCCAGCATGTTGCCGCATATTGCTGACAAAAATTTCGAGGGTTTCCGCATGCTAGCCGGGGACGTTAACCAAAGAGCTCCGGGTGGCGTCACGAAATGGAATGCCATCTGCTTCCGCTGCTACAATGCCAAAAACTTTGGAGGTGATAACCAAGCTCCCTGCTCAGATAACACCGTGGACAGCGTCGCCTTACCCACGAAGGCGTGTCCAGGAGGTATCCGGACCACTGTTAGATTTCCCACGTAAGTCTATACTCTCCCCTCTTGGTTTTTGCATAATATAACGGAGCGAAATTCTGATAACAATGAGTTTAGGTGTTGGGATGGTGTAAATTTAGATAGTCCATCTCATTCCAGTCACGTTTCGTATCCTTCGTCAGGAACATTCGAGACCAGCGGCCCCTGTCCTTCCACCCATCCAGTAAAGCTCCCGCAACTGATGTTCGAGGTTATTTGGGATACCAGTTCTTTCAACGACAAATCTATCTGGCCTGCTGACGGATCCCAACCGTTTGTTCTTAGCATGGGAGATACGTGCGTGTCATATCCTTGGTCATTTACCTTTCAAAGGTACTTTACTGACTCAATGCGTGTCAACAGGACTGGCTATGGGCAGCATGGCGATTACGTTTTTGGCTGGCAAGGCGACGTTCTCCAGAAAGCGATGGAAGCGAGCTGCTTCGGCGCAACATGCAGCGCACTGAAGACACAGGCTTTCACCGTAGCTAATAAATGTTCCGTTCCGGATACGGTCAAAGAACCTGTGGATGGATGTAAGTTATTCTCCCTTCTCGTTTGAGATAACCGAATTCATGAAAGTAACGGTTTTCTCAGGGCTACCCAAATTACCAGGTGCGGCCATGTAGCTGAGAGGTGGTTGTCAAGGAAGAGGGGGCAACGGCCTCGATAGATGCTAAACCCTGCCTTATTTTCAGTTAAAGCACGGTACAAAACCGGAGGAGGCGCTCTGGACAGATTGTTGTCTGCTTGAGAATATTTCAGTCGTTAATCTAGCGAACAGCCGAGTATATTCAGTTTTCATTAACTGAGCTCCAGTATTTCATTTGCAAAGTATCTCATTTATGACTATGTTCTGTTTTTGAATGTTCTTTGATTCATGGAACGTAGAGATTGTGACATCGCAGCGCTGAAGTTTCTCACCAACAGAACCTCTTTTCTTCAATGGCCCGTCACTTGTAGTATCATCTGTTTGAGGAATCAGAGGCGGAAGAAGAAGAAAATGATGTGGGTTTAGCCAGGATGATTACTCAGTGCCTGAGGCATAATTTTCGACCTGTGGTTATGGTCTCTCAAGATTGCTAAAAGTCAACCCAAATCACTCATTATTTTCATTGTTATTTTCATTAGGGTTCCTCTGAATATCTGTATAACAAGCGGTAACGGAATGCTATTTATTGAGCCGGTGCGATGACTTATCGAAGTACCCAGCCTAACTTCGCCAATGTGTGCGGCCGACGCTCAATACTGCAGTTTTTAGTAGCTAATGGACATACCGCGGAAATAAGTAAGGCTCATGATTGACCGTCATATTCAAAGAGTATTTCGTACCTTTTATGTGTCTTGAACACTCGCCGCTAAGATTTGCTGATGTAAGCCTGCGAAAAGTTCCTAACATTGCCATATTAATATATCCGATGGCTAGGTTCGGCTAGGAGAACTTGTCTCAGGAACACAAAGTTTTCTCTCAAAGTAGCCATAGACAAGCCTTGAATCATGACCTCCAACACCTTGAATACTTGGTTTCCAGGAACTACAGCGCCTTTCTTGTGCAATGCGCCTATGCTTGGGCATACTGATGCCAAAGTTGCGGTAGCTGTAACTAAAGCAGGGGATTCGGTATGCTTAAAACCTCCTTTTGTCCACATTGGCTTAGAATATCTCCTAACGCGACACTTAGGGTACATCGGGGTGGAGTTGACTTCAGCGCTGGTTCCGCTCATTCTACGCGTCTTTCCGCTGAGCTTGGCTTGGCTAGGGACCTGCTGAACCTTTCAGATCCCAAGAGCACGTTGCCTATTGGCATAGGTCTTATCACTGCTGTTCCAGAGAAATTAAACATCCTTGATGGGGTAGTACCCTTAGTAAGAGAACACAGGCCGGCCGCAGTATGGTTGTTTGCACCCCCACACAGGGACTGCCATGCACAGATCATCCTGCAATTGAAGAGCGCGGGACAAGAATGGGGACTAAAAGTCTTCATACAAGTTGGAACTGTACAGGCTGCGAGAGGGCGATACAAGATGGGTGTGACGTGCTCGTTATCCAATCTGTTGATGCTGGAGGACATCAGTGGGCACAGGGAGCGAGCCTAATCACCTTGCTTCCCGAGGTTGTTGACATGCTTGCTGACGAGTTTGGAGACTCAGAGGTACAAGTTCTTGCTGCTGGTGGAGTGATGGATGGTAGAGGTATCGCCGCAGCACTGGTTCTTGGTAAGCTCTTCCAAAAGAAGCCTACTTTTTCTCCTTTTGCTGACTTGTAATATAGGAGCACATGGTGTTGTTATGGGTACAAGAGTATGTAATTCCCTCTCCACACGCTTTCCGATGTTGATGGTGCCAGATTGTGGCTACCGAAGAAGCGCCTGCATCCGCTCACACCAAAGACGTCCTGGTGAAAGTCAGGGACGGCGGCCAATCTACTGTCAAGTATGTCGTCTCTTAAACGATGATACAAAGATCTAATATCATTAAGGTCTACCGTTTTTGATGACGTAAGAGGTACAGCTTTTGGCCAGAAGTCTATGATGGCAGAGCAATCATCAGTGAAACCTACAAAGACTACCGGTCAGGACTTCCGGAGAGAGAGAACATAGACAAATACAAAATGGCACTAGCTTCAGGTGACCATTCGAGGGATATAGTCTGGGCGTACGTATTTGAATTTCTCATTCAGATCAAATCTAACATGGACTCAGGGGATCTGGAGTCGGTCTTATAACATCTGTACTTCCAATCAGCGAGGTTGTGAAGACCTCTCAAGATCAAGCTCGAAAACTTCTACAAATGCTCTAGTTTAAATAGGAGAAATAGCACGTAAAATGTTTATCTAGGAGCGAATGCATAACTCGATATTTGCTTGAATTTAGTCTCGACCTATTAGGTGATGCTCAACTCAAGGGTAATAAAAAGATTATCAATGTTCTGGTGACTCTGGGGGCATTTTGGTTGGGCTGTGAATACACTACTCAGAATAGCCGATCCTTGCGTCGGATGGATAATAACCCACAGACCAATAACCCAAGTTTCTGACTGTCAACCTTGACAATGCACGTCCGAATCTCATTCATCCCTGCTCCGAGTTTACGAAGGCCAAGTTAGCGCTTACTTGTGATCCTGACATAAAGGCCGCCCCACTAAGCTGGTGTTGGCTACTGTAGCTTATTCAAAGGAAAAAATCATACACCATATATACGAAGTACCTGATCGAGATCAGCCGTGCTGCCGCTACGAGAGATTTTAAGGTAGTTGGAGCTATTATTTATTTATTTTTATTCGCAACCCAGAGATAAAGCGTGATCTTCTCGTATCATATCTTTTTGTCGACTGCTTCTTTTAAACGGTACAATCCTGTAAAATCAGCCAAAGATGTCAAACTCTCGGAGTCCATTCGAGCAACAGCTGCTATTAGAAAAAGCTCCCAATGTAGGACATCTGATATCTCTCAGAAGCAGAGCTGATATGGAAAGCAAATTGAAAAATATCTCAAAAATCCACCTCATTGGGCACCTGGAAACCGTCCTGTCATGGGCAGCATGCTTCTGGCGCAATCGATGAAGGCAGCATACAGCACCATACCTAGTGACTTCCAAATCCACCATATCTCCACGCAATTTTTTCACGCCGGCAACGGCAAGCTCTCCTTGACTTTTGAGGTTGTACGCACCACCGACGGCAAGAATAATGCCGGCCGGATCGTCCACGTTTCGCAAGAACAAAAACCGATTTGCATGATGACGATGAGCTTTATTCGTAAACCGCTATTGGACGGCTTATCCCTGAAGTATCAGAACGTAATACCTAAGATTGAGGAGCCAGACGATGAGATTAATGATATGAAATTTCTCAGTAACGGGATCCTGTCTGCGCAGCATATGGCAAGAAAAATAAGTGCGCCT